>LPNX010910198.1:0-44825 GCA_001517045.1 Pseudotsuga menziesii | reverse complement strand
TTATTATTATTAAATGAATGTTTGGGATCAATTGTTTAATTGATTATTTTTACCAAGAAAAAGCTAGTAATCGTTTTTCATGAATGCTCAGGTAATAGATGCGAGGGGAATTATGGGTCTTAGTGAATATAATGATCGCGATTTGGAACTAGTATTGCGGAGTATTGGTACTAGATGCTTGCAAATTCTTCATGCTGAAGGTGTTGTAGTGGAACGCATTTTGAGGAGGGTGGAGTCACCAGATATCATATGGCTCTCTTGGAATGACTGTCCAATCTCTTCCCGCCTTCCTGGATTCCAGTGAAAAATCTAAGGTACCTACACGTTTCCGGGACCGAATTAATCACATTATGGGAAAGCGAAAGCGAATCACAGGTAATTCAAAATTTGTTGTATTATCTTGGTAGGTTTAGTCGATCTTAATATTTTACTACAATGTGTCGTATATAAATATCTCTTGTTTCGTTGAACCGCTAACATTTGGTAAGCACCTTTCCAGCTGCCAGCATTATTGCACGAGTTGCTGACATTCGACTGTGTGAAGCTGAAGAGGATAAACGGGTTGGCGCATTGTACAAACCTTAGGATCCTAAATGTGTCTGGGTGCTCTGAGCTAGAAGAGCTGCCAAGTATGGAAACTTTGGTATGTTGGGAGGAGTTGATGGCAGAAAGATGTGTGAAGCTGAAGAGGATAGAGGGGTTGGCGCATTGTACAAAGCTTCGGTTTCTGTACATTGATGGGTACTCTGAGTTAGAAGATCTGTCAAGTATGGAGACATTGGTATCTTTGGATGACTTTCGCTCACCTGAATGTGTGAAGCTGAAGAGGATACACGGTTTGGCGAATTGTACAAAGCTTCGGTTCCTAATTGTGTCTGGGTGCTCTGAGCTAGAAGAGCTGCCAAGTATGGAAACTTTGGTATGTTTGGAGGAGTTGATGGCATAAAGATGTGTGAAGCTGAAGAAGATAGAGGGGTTGGCGCATTGTACAAAGCTTGTGTTTCTGTACATTGATGGGTGCTCTGAGTTAGAAGATCTGTCAAGTACGGAGACATTGGTATCTTTGGATGACTTTCGCTCACCTGAATGTGTGAAGCTGAAGAGGATACACGGTTTGGCGAATTGTACAAAGCTTCGGTTCCTAATTGTGTCTGGGTGCTCTGAGCTAGAAGAGCTGCCAAGTATGGAATCATTGGCATGTTTGGAGCAGTTATCAGCCCAGAGATGTGTGAAGCTGAATAGGATAGAGGGGTTGGCGCATTGTACAAAGCTTGGGTTTCTGTACATTGATGGGTGCTCTGAGTTAGAAGATCTGTCAAGTATGGAGACATTGGTATCTTTGGATCCCTTTCGCTCACCTGAGTGTGTGAAGCTGAAGAGGATACACGGTTTGGCGAATTGTACAAAGCTTCGGTTCCTAATTGTGTCTGGGTGCTCTGAGCTGGAAGAGCTGCCAAGTATGGAAACTTTGGTATGTTTGGAGGAGTTGATGGCACAAAGATGTGTGAAGCTGAAGAGGATAGAGGGCTTGGTGCATTGTACAAAGCTTAGGTTGCTGTACATGGATGGGTGCTCTGGGTTAGAAGAGCTGCCAAGTATGGAGACATTGGCATGTTTGGAGGGGTTGCATGCAAAAGGATGCGTGAAGCTGAAGAGCATAGTAGGGTTGAAGCGGCTTGTTGATCTAAGTGTTGATGGGTGCGGTGAGTTAGAAGAGGTAGAAGGTGGTGAGTTAGAAGAAGTGGAAGACTTTGTTCATGGGGAGCCAACAATATCAACTAGACGCAGTCAGTATCTCCAAAGGCCAGATCTGATCAAGATCGATGTCAATTTTTTCAACGGAAACGCAAGCTACGGAAGAAGATCAGATGTCAATTTTTAGAACGGAAACCCAAGCCAGGAAAGGAGGGTGAAATCTATTTGCAGAGATGGTCAAATTATGAATTTCCAGATAGACGAATTGAAGTTCCTTCTTCCCGTGGAAGTTCAATGTTTGGTAAAGAGGGACTCTTAATAGCATCGACTGTGGTCGTCTTAGGTGCTTACCTGTAACTCTCCCTAAAACGCTGATAGAAAACCTTGATGTACATATAGAGCAACAACTATATGACCTTATCTACAGTGAAGCCTCTATATTTACTCCTCGACCTAGGTATTACAGTGTTCTCTGTATATGCTGATAAAAAATTGACCTGAGCAGCTCTGGTGTCTGTAACTATTTTATAACAAAAGTTATCATAATAAAAGACTGTATTTTGTGTTTTCAAAATTTTGTGTATGCATGTTCGTTTTTAGAAATTGATTTAAGTACCTCAGGAAAAAATTCCTGAATTCAAGTTAAAAAAAGTGCAACTTTATGATAATATTGAACATCTAAAAGAAAAACATAAATTCATCGTTCTGGATTCTCGGGATTCAAGCTTTATTTGGTTTTTCCTGTTTTGTAAGGGAATGCGAACGGCAATTTTTTTCTTTGAAAAAAAGTTTAATCCTCTCAGGGAATGGTATGGGTAATTTTAAAAGCATTAAAAATGATTTTTGAAAATTAAGTGTAAAATTTAAAATCCGACTTTTTACTTGTAATTTGTTTTAAAACAAAAATTTAAATCAAATTTAAAATTTCTAACATTGTTGGAGAAAATAACTACCTCACTAAATTATTGAACATTCAAATTTCTACTTTAATTATATTAAAAAATCAATTAATATAATTATTGTTGGAGATGCATAATTTCACCTTTAATTAATTATATTAAAAAATTAATATAATTAATGTTTGGGATACATAAATATGCTTAGATATATGTGGAGTAACGAACACTTCATATAAAAAATGCCAAATTTATATATAACTCAATTACTTGATGGAAGAACACAACTCAATTGATTGTGTGAAAGAGGAGAAATTAAAATCAAACTCAAATGATTGTGTGAAAGAGGAGAAATCTATTGTGTGAAAGAGGAGAAATCTATTGTCTGAAAAAGGAGAAATTAAAATCAAATTTGAGTAAGTTGTATCAATTAATTGTGTGAAAGAAGAGAAATTGAAATCAAAAGTGAATAAGTTGTATTATCTTGGCTGTAATTTATATTTATACTATTTAAATCTGGTATTATATTAATTAAACAAATTATATTAAAAGTTATGTTTTGATGATGATGATGATATGTGAGACCAAACATTGGTCTATCGGACCTAAAGAAACAAATTATTCAGTTTGTTTTAAAATTGTATTCCTATGCTCAAAGAGCTTGGAGAGAAGCGTCCCGAGCTCACTATAATTTTGACATGTTAAAAGACAAGGAAGGTTGGTATTGCAACAAAGATTATGAAACTGAGACTTAATGTGGGTGTATGCAAGGCACTCTAAGAGATAGTGATTTTCATCCTCACTGTTCATATTCTCATAGAGATGGCAAATCCTTTCCACACATGGTGTTTTATGAATTGCCCAAAGACCTGTTTCATTATGGAGCTCATGAGAATTCGTTCTTATCTTGGCTATATTAATTTGTTTCTTTGAACTACTTAAAACAGAGAAATACTTTTGATCTTCTAGAGTAGGGTTGATGGCCTCCTTATAATATCTTAATTTTCTTTTAGCCTCTAAATCTTTCTCACACCGCATTTTCTCTTTAAACTTAGAAGTAAGAATATTTTTAATGTTATTAATAGTTTGCAATGCAACATTTTTGTCGATCTCCTCATTGTCTAACCAGGCCCTGGTATCTTTATACCAACCTCGCTTGAGCCTTAGGTGGTTTTGGTTGGAATTTAAAGTTATCTTAGGAAGTCTATGGTATCCCATGTTATTTATTTTGTGCTTGTATAACAGGAGCCTAGTCATAGCTACGCTCTTGATAAGGGAAAGACCCACTTCTATAAGGAGAATGAGGTAGGGTGTATTGCTTTTAATTTTGAGGTTATACGTTATAAAACATTTCTGGATTTGCTCAATCTTTCTCCAAGATTCTCTAAAGATGTTGCAACCCCAAACCTCACACCCATACAAGATAATAGGAGTGACTAAAGTTTCAAAGGGGAGCTTCTTTTTATCCCACATCAGAAGGTTTGTTGCTTTACAACTATTTTCAAGACCAAAATAAGATTTCCACTATCCATTAATCCTTTTCTCAATGCTATAGTTCCAGTTGAGCTTGCGATGAATATCAATTCTTAGGTATTTGTAAGAAGACACTTCCTCCAAGTTGCTATTGTCATACACAATATTAGCATAAGTGTCCTTCTTGGATTTGATTATCATAACTTGTTTTTTCAGTGTTAACAGTCATACCCATGGTAGAGCAAAAATCCTTAAGAAGTCTTAGTTGCTTATCAAGATCAGATGGATACCTTTCCAGAAGAACAATATCGTCGGCATAGAGAAGAAGGATGATGACTATTCTAGCTAAGATCATGCCAACACAACCTGCTTCCTTTAAACAACCTTCTAGCTTATCGATGTAAATGCCAAATAGGGTAGGGGAGAGGGGGAAACCTTGTTTAACTCCGATATTACATTTAATATCTTTCAACCACCCCTCGTTTCTCTTAAACTTGGTAATGACATTCTCGTATAACCTTATTGCGACAACTCTCAACTTGAAAGGAACCTTTAGCTCTTCTAATCTATTGCAAAGGTTATTTCTAGGTACCATATCGAAAGTCTTTCTAAAGTCCACAAAGAAACAAAAGATATTGGATTTATCATTATGACATTCCTCCACAATGATCCTAAGTGTAACGAGGTGGGCCGTTGTTGAGTGTTGTCTTCTAAAACCCACTTGGCCTTTACCCCGATTATCTTCACTTTCAAGCCATATGCTCATCTTCTTTTTCAATATAATACCATATAACTTGGCTAAGAGAGGGCTAATCATAATTGTTCGACAATTAGAGGGGTTATTTGTATCCCCATTTTTAAAAATAGGGATAATGAGGCTCCGAGTCCATGGATTAGGGAACCCTTTCTTGACCGCTTGATTAAATAGCTTCTGAATGTGAGGAATGAGGACATGGGCCTCCAATTTTTAATATTTATGCCTGATAACCTTCAATGTCTTTAGCTTTTCCATTTTCCAGACACTTAACCCAAAATCTATGTCTTATAATGAGAAAACTTCTTTCGTTGTGAGCAGGGTTTCAAAGTTATCTATGACATTTGGGGATTCATAAAGCTTTTTAAGATAGGAATTTCAGTCATGTAAAGCAATTCTATTCTTATCTTTAGTTTTTCTAGTTAGAATTTGCCTCCAAATTTCTTAGGAGGCACCTTAGAGAGGTGTAAGAGTTTTTCTTGTCTTTTATGAATATATTACATTTTTTCCTTTTAGTTAGGGATTTGTATATTTTTATCTTGTCAATTTTAAGAGACTCATCAAGAGCTTCCTTAATTTCTCTCCTTGCACTTTTACAATCTTTATCATACCAAGGGTTGGTTTTGCTATTTCCTTTATTACTTGAAACTTCAATTGAGAACTTATTAATATAATATGAGAGGGTTGTAGTAAAATTATGATAGATATCTTCTATGTTGTCTATACTTGTTAAATGAAGCAAATGGATTTTTAATTCATTTAGAAATAGATCATTTTTATTTCTATCAAAGGTCAAGTTTTTTTTGGCAAGAAATATATATATTTTTTTCAGCAGGAAAAATTCCAGTCCTTGTTATTCATTGAGAATCAAAGGGCATCTTATACATGAAAACCTTACAAAAATGGGCTTTGAAGCAGTAAAGAAGATAATGGGGATCCCACTATGCACCAAAACATCTTCACATGAGTGAAAAATATAGGTGGCGCAGAACACATGAATACAAATCTCAGCAGAAGATACCGAATGATAGATCAACACAAATCTGAGTGCAGAAAAAAAAGGGCCAAGACAATCATTCCTATAAATCCGAGAGCAAGATCAATAGGCTAATAGTCTCCTCCCAATCAGCTCTGAGTCTTGCTAGACAAGAAATCTAAATCATGCCAAAAAGGAAGGGGACTGTGTCTCGGCACAAGACTTTAAAAAAGTCAAAAATTTCCATGATCCGAGATCATGCCATTCATAAATTCAGAAAAGAAACCAATACCAAGATCCAACTCAAGAGCATTCTTGAAGAGACAGTCAGCCTGCTGATTATGCTCACGATAAATATGATTGAGAGTGAGAGGCGAAAAGTGTTGAATGAGAGATCTAATATCCTTGCACCAATGACTCAAATTGGGTGAGTCCAAGGACGAGATCTGGTTAGCCCAGTTGATAATGACTAGAGAGTCACCATATATAGTATGCAGAGGGATCCCCATAATCTTAGATACATTGAGAATAGCCCAGAGACTAAGAACCTCAGCTCTGGTATTTGTGCTGGAGCCACAACCTAGAGAGAAAGCAAGGAAATGTAAGTTGCTTAGGTGAAGAACAAAGCCTGCTCCTCCCAGATCTTTGGCAGCTGTCCCATCAAAGAATCCACATGGATAAGATAACTTAGGATTGGGACCAATAATTCTGATCTTTTGCTTATGCTTCGGAGCTGGATATATCTTCTATGAGATCTCTAATAACATATGGTTAGTATTTTTAACATAAACGACTAAGATTAAAAACAACTAAAATGCTATTTCAACGAGTCAGGAGTACTTTGGTTAGTCGTGCTTTCATTTTTTTAAAGATTAAAATACCAAACTTACAATACTTAACATTAGACTATAAATTACTTATATAATTGAAATTCAATTATCATTCCTCTTAACATTTTTGAAAAAAACAATTATATAACTTTACTTCAATTCTTTATGTTTAAAAAAATATTTATTTATTAACTAAAATTTAAGTTGTTTATGTTTAAATTTTTTTTTTCCTTAATGATGAAATAATTTTTTAATAATGATTATGATAATGGTTAATATTTACTAGAATTGTTTTGATTTATTGGACTTAAAAAAAATTATTTAGATTACTATAATATTTTATTTCTATTATCAAAAGTTCATAGATTTAATTAATATTTTTATGAAATGAAAATAATATATATAATCATAAATTTATAATTATTACATTTATAATAAAAATGCATTTTATTGTAAATATGCAGAGTGGGTACTTGTTTTTAATATGTATTTTTATTGTTAATATTTTTCAGATATTTTTTGTCTTTTGGGGTAGCGGGGTTCATCAAAAGTATGCAGAGTGGGTACTTGTTGGATGCAGAATTTAATTCCGCATCCAACGAGCTATCCCGATCGAAATTTGGGTAAAAACATAGGGAGATATGTCGAAAATACGAACAAAAAAAGTACTTTTTTTCTTTTCTTTTCTTCCTCCAAAATTAATAAATATTATTTTATTATTTTAACTATTATTTTATTATTTTCCTTAGGAGGCCCATTTTGAGTTGAAATTTCCTCTAATGGTTTCTCTGCCCATAATAATCCTATATAGGCCAAGCTTGTGCAAGGACACTTCCATATGTTTCCTCCAATCAGAATAGTTGAAGGGTGTAAGCACTACAACAAAAACTGGATTTAGCGTCGAATTTAGCGCTGGATTTTAGTGTAATTTTTTCTCAATTGTGATGAACAATATGGCACTAAACTTGGCGCTATTGTACATTTTCGTAAAACACCCCCTATTGCATCTTTTTTTCCATCCTTTTTAACATCCATTTTTGCGTCCATTTTTGCGCCCAATTTTTTGCATCTTTTGTTACGCCTTTATTTCTGCCCAATTTTGCAACTTCTATTGCATCTTTTTTTGCATCCTTTGTTACATCCTTGTTTGCACCCAGTTGCACGCTCAGTTCTTCATCCAATTTTGCGTCTTATTTTGCTCCTAGTTTTTCATCGAGTCTTGCACCCACTTTTGCACCATGTTTTGCATAAAATTATGTGTCCAATTCTGCATCTAACGTTGCATCTAGGATTGCATCCAATTTTCATCCCAATGTTGCGTCTAGTTTTGCATCCAATTTTACTTATAATGTTGCATCCCAATTTGCATCTAATTTTGTATCTTGTTTTACGTCTTTTTTTGTATCCATGTTTGTGCCTAATGTTTCATCTCATTTTACGTCGTATTATTAAGAGGAGCTGCTAAAGGCAGCAAGTCCCTGCCTAATGAATTTGATTATTATTGTATGCTTAATGATTTTTGAATTTCTGCCTAATTATTATTGTATGCTTCTAAGGGAGCAACAACCAATATAGAAATTATCCAGGGTCAACCTTCAGGGTTAACAATTAAGGGGAACGAACCGGTTTTATTAATTGATAAAAGCTCCCTTAGCATATGAGAATTTACAACACATAGGGACTAAGTACTAAGGATTTCAGAATTAATAAAACTATACATTTCAGAATTCTTAAAAAACCATACAACAAATCCTTCATTATTGTATATTCCTTCATTCGGCCTGGGCCCCGTCTTGCTGGAGGTGACTGCAACAAGCTCGGAGCTGTTGGTCTCTGTGGGTGCTCCATCCTTTGCCTGGATCAGTCTCCTTCGACTGTTCGCAGTGTGCTCATGCCGCAACCATTCTTCTGTGTCTTTTTCATGCTTCTGCTAATGCTTTCAAAGATATTTGGGGCTATTCATTTCACTAAGAAAAAACTTCTATTTATTGTTTTTTATGTTAAAAACTTAGAAATATATCCATGTTTTCAAAAGTGTTCCGTTCGTAAACAATCTCTGCAATGGGGCTGTATTGCAGGTTTGGTAGCAGGAGTATACTCAGGAATGACATATGGCATGCAGGAGACACATGGTGTTCATGAACTCGGGAATGACATATATGCGATTAAATTTACTACTGTCGTTCAACGATAAATTGGAAAATCCAGTTATGGTTTTGTAATTCAATAGATTGTTTTGTAATTCATCTGTAAATTAAAAAATCTAGAATCCTACCTTATATTGAAATTTCAATGGTTTTGTATCACAGATGGATAATCCTAAGGGGATAAGCGGCTCATCCAAATGATTCGCAAGCTCTTTGTAAATAAATGGTTAATGGGGATTTCTAGGCATTGCAAAATTAGAAAACGAGAAATATATTGTAAGGGCTATCTCATATATAGAGAATAAATCCTTCAATTTCTTGCTCCAGTGATGCAAATATTAAAATTTGATAGTGGAATGGTTTGGTTTTGCATCCCAATGAAATATTAGATGAGCTATTTCTAGTTCATGGATTATTTATTCGCTCTTTTTATTGCTTGGTTTGGACCGATCCAACAATGCAGACTTCACGGTGAAAAATGCTCTCATCTCAACAAATTGATTCAATATTTTCTCAATAACAATGGATTGAAATAAACACTGCTCGATCCCGATTCAGGATTTTCTCAACAACGGTGTTTTGAAATCGACTTTGCCTGATCCCGTTAAATTCATGGAGTAGGAAGAAAAGCAGTAAGCCCATGCTAAAATAAGAACATATATTTATAAATTATTGATATAGTATTTTTATGTTTCTTTTCAAATATGTGAAATGATTGTGTGCACCGAACATAAAAATATGAACAACTTTTAGTTGCTTAAAGAAACTTCCGTACGTTACTGAAATGATAGTTGCAACAATCTGCGAATATGGCTTCCATGGCTTCTAGGCCTAGAATTTCAAATTTTAAAAGCCTGTCAAGTCAAAATTTAATGACGGTTACACATTTTATCTGCCTGTCATTTTTATAAAACTTCATAAGTGTCAATTTGTTTATCTCACCCACCCCACATACTACTCTTTATTTATAAGGTACTAAAACATAAAGAGGCGATCCTGAGAAGATAAGGGTGCCTTTGCGAACTTCCACCTTGTGCTCTCTATGAACAAGGACCCAGATACTGGATATATTAAATTTGATGACGTATATCTTTATCTGCAATTTTATTTACCATTTTAGTTAAAAATAAAATATAAACTCGGCATTAAAATATTTTTTTTACAATATTGCCTTCATAATTGAAAAACAAGCTGAACAAAAATGTTGCACAGATATGAATTGCTCCTTCGTCGAATTGCATGTGCTTGCAGTCCCTTCTCGATGATTTGATTTCCTTTCCAAAAAAATTTGATTTTTGATGGAAATTTAAGGTTAATTAAACAATTATCGTTCCACATGGTGAGTCTAAGGGAAACGGCAAATGTAGAAAATAATGCAATGAAAAACACATATTAAAACAACCGAGGTAATACCAGCCTTGGAAAGTAGTGGAATGCATCTAGAAACAGTTTAACGATGGGTGGAAATGATCCGACTGTAGTCCATAAAATGAAATCCATTAATGTCTTGGTATTTTATCTCTAGAACTTTATTTCTAGAAAATAATGCAATGGAGAACACTACATTGTCGGATGATCGCTACAAGGTTTAGCTTTCCTCTACAATCCAATCTTCTACACAGTCACAAGAGGTACAGAGAAATTTTGAGTATGATAAATACTAGCCACTTTTTCTGAATGTGTGACCCCACTACATTGATGAGCAAGATGGCATATTCTCAGCTTTGTAAGGCTACCAATGAACGAGAAACACTCATAGAGTTTACCGGCTACCTAACCTCCTGAGTTAGAACAAATTAACAATAATTCATGAATTAGCAAAAGGTTGGATCAGGCTAGGCCGACGGAGTTTCACTGTTTTTGATGCTCCATTAATGAATACCATCTGGTATTAGTCTTGGGGCCTACTACTCTATCATTCTAACATGTAGTTACAACTTACACTATAGGCAAACTGCAACATCATTTAATTGTTGTATAAAATTTAATTAAACATGTGTGAAGGTGGGATCATTGGCCCTTGAAATATAATGCAGCACCTGCCACGGCTTCTTGGGCTTTGGAGTTTGGCCCCATCCAAGTTCCAACTAAGGATATATACACTCAGGACCAGACATTAAAAATTTCGGCGTTTGGCCCCATCCAAGTTCCAACTAAGGATATATACACTCACGACAAGATATTAAAAATTATGACGGGTAAGTAATGCCATTTAAAGTCAATTTGACGGGATGGAGTTTTGTAAACCTATAGATGATGACGGTCCAAATTTGTATCTCATTGTCAAATACATCTTGAATATACGTCTTGAATAGGAAAAAACGTTCTGTAGCTCGTCAAATTGCAGGCTTGATGGCTTCATATATTGATTCTTGTTGTTGTTGGAGACACAGCTGTGAAAAATCTCCAGAATTTATGGAGGGTATTAATGTTCATCGAGAACATGTTGTATTTGTTTGGGAATGTTGTACTTGGTTTTTTTAATTTGATTCTTCTCCTCAATGTACTTTGTCTTTTTCAAACCCTATAAACCATGATAAGCCATTTTTAAAAAGAGTGCAACTGCAAGTCAGAAATTATTCATTATTTCTGGCATTTTTCCATAACACGTTAAAATTTACACTGATGGATTTCTGGATGCTCGTCTGTCTAGTGGACCCAAAGAGGTGACTAACAATGGTTGGACAATAACTCCGCAACAACAAAATTATCAAAAGCTCAACCATAATAATGAGTATTTTTTCGACGGTCGCATTTCTGTGTCTGATTTGTTGAGCGGTGATTCAAGAATTGAAATGCTTTTGTTTTTTCCAATAGACTACATAGACTATTATTACGCATGGCCGATCGACAGTTTGAAAAGAGATACATCGGATAAAGATGACCAACAATGAAATTTTCTTAGATAAAATTGTAAGCATCCCTCTGGCAAGGACTTTAGTTCAAGTATTTATGATATTTATTATTATTATTATTTTAATATATAAAACATTTAGTTTATAAAATGTTTTGGATATGTAAGTATTTTAGTATTTAGTATTCTAAATGGGTAGAATTATAAGTGAAATAAAGTGGTGGGTGAATGTTTACAAGTTAGTTTTGTGAAAATAGTTGGGTGTTAAACAAAGGCTAAAATATATAATTTTATATTCATTATTTTGGTAGAGTTAATATAAATTTAAAACAAATACTATTTAATTAAAAAAAATATCATGAAAAAACAAAAACAAATTGTTACCTTTTCTTTAACCACCCTTTAACCGAAGCTTATTTAAATCTTAATCAAGATGTATATTTATAAATTTTAATTATCAATTAAAATAAAGTATATATGTTGAGATATGTTGTGAATCATATAAAGATCAATTAGGGTACTCTCCATGTTGATTCTAGGGAAAACATTTCAAATTGATGCATGGATATATCCATTAAATTAACTTTTGTAAAGAAGAATTGTTACTCATTTCATTATATATACATACGTTCATATAAACTTTAGTTCTTTTGTAAGAAGAAATGGAGTGTTGTGAAAAATGATAAGTTGTGATGTTACAAATAGCATTTTGGTTCTAATGCATCTCTTACTAGCCATTATGAGTTTCTAATACTTAATTATAGTGATATTTGGAAATTCGCTATTGACTTATATCCTAGATCTATAACAATTGTAAATATTAAGTAATTTGTTAGATTTATTAATGTTTTATTTGTGCATTTCATGTTGGATAAGTTCATTTGGTAGTGTCTCATTGTCATTATCTTTAATTTGATTAATTTAATCTAAAAGATATAAAAATAATTAGAGATAAATATATCAATCCAAGTCAAAAACTTAATATATGCATACATATAAAGGAATTGACTTAATAAATAATTCAAATAAAAATCTATAAATCCTTTGAATGTATGCCATGAGTAGTTTTGTCATAATAGTTTGATTGTATATACTAAATATGCTTCTAAAAATAAATGACAAAAGAATAAATCTAGGATCTTTCACTCATACTCTTATACAAAACAAAAGATAATAATATATTCACATGCTAAGACCATTAAATAGATTTACACTCCATCCTTATCCATTCTTGATGATTTCATGAGAGTGACCTTGATTGATTGAGTGGTGAAATGATCGAGTTTGCTTCTTTCCTTAGGTCATAGATTATTTGCATGCGTTGATGGAAGATACTACATTTGTTCAAATTTCTGAAATTAATATTGTTTTATGCATGTGGGTGCTTTCTACCAATACTCACCTTGAAATATGACAAAGGATGCATGACATCACTGTGACATGCATATTTCCTTAAGGACAATTCTTACTAAACTTATATAATCATTAGAAGCACTTGTATTGGTCACTCATGTTGTGGTTGTATGTGAATGTTTATATTAATGGTTGTTTTATATTTTCTTTGGATGGAAAGCTAAGTTTAATGGCACACAAGATTCATTTATATTTTATGTGCATTGGTATAGATGGTACTTTCAAAGTTCGAGTTTCCTACAAAGATATTACTAAAATATCCTTATTATGATGCTTTGATTATGGTATTGTCCTTTGATCATTATGGATGATGAGTCCAAAAATGACTTTAATTGGTGGCATATTAATCACATGCATTAGCAAAAATATTTTTATGAAGGATTTAAATGCATGGTAAAACATGAACTTCTTTCATGGATTCAATGCATTAACCCCATTGCATGAATTGCACATACATTGTTATAACTTGGTGCTTGATCTCTTCCTTGAATTTGGGATTACTTTTTCATGTTTTTTTATATACTCTATAAATTTTGACACATGATTTTATTTCACATGTAAGTGCTTGTCATATAAAGAGTTCATAGTGAAAATATTAGATATTGAAATATATAAGAAATGAAATGAAAATTATATATCTTTTACATTTTTTAACGGACATGAACATTGTCTCATATCAAGAGGATTGAAATGTATGCATCATTATATATACTCTTTTACCAAAATAACAATTAAACCATTATACTCAATTACATCAATTGTCAAAAGTTGCATACAAATAGCTCCTCCCCATTGCATGTGGCAATGTCAGGAACATTGCCACCACGTGGCTCTTGTTATATATATACACAAGGTAAACCCTTTTCTACAAATTAAACATCTGTAATTCTAACGATGCTGAAATTGTAATTTTGAGATTTGAACCATGAAATTGTAATTTTTTAATGTTTTAAAATTATAAAAAAAAACACAAAAAAAAAATGTTTTAGTTTCACATCTCTTAAAAAATAAAAAGATAGTGTTTATTTATAAATAATACATAAATTGTTTGATTTATGGAAGTCATTTATAACAAATTAGGTTAATAAAATAGATAACATCATTATTTGTATAAAGAATTATTAAAATGTTAAGTTACAATTAAAGAAGTTATGAATTAATAATATAAATTATGTGTTTAAAATATGAATAAATATTTTTTTATATATAATTACTCATATTAATTTATTTTAATATTAATTTATAGATTTTAAAATTTTGACAATTTTTTTTTAAATATTATTATTTTTTTAAATAAATAAGAGATAATTTATTTCAATACATTCAATACCTAAAATTTAATATAACTGTTATTATCTAATTTAATTTTAAGACACTCAATATTCTCTCTTTGTAAAATTTAATATAATTGTTATTATCTAATTTAATTTTAAGACACTCAATATTCTCCCTTTATCTTTATTATGTGAGAAAGTGCTTTGGAGTTTATATAAAATTAATGTGGGTCCTTTAGATAGATTGATATTTGTCATATATGATGATTTTTTGTATACAAATTTGTTAAATAAATGTATCATTTTTTGGTTTGTATAATTAGTCTTTTTTTTAAAATATATTTTTAGATAAATATGACTAAATTATTTTTATCTTTTTCTTTTTAAATTAATGTTAGATTGCATTTGATCAAACTTAATCAACTTATAATTTAAGTATTACTCCTCAATCAAACTCTTTGTAGTTAAAATAATATTCCACCTAAATCAAAGTGCTATTTATAGTTGTTAATTAATATAATCAATTTATAATTCAAAATTCAATATTTACTTCTAAAAATAGTTAATGACCACATATTTTAAAGTAATTAATTCAAATAACTTAATCAACCAAAAGATGAACTAATTAATTTGAATCACTTAATCAACCAAAGAATGAATTTAAAGTTCAAAAGTTGTAGCCTAAACATCTTGATAATTGCTCAATTTCTTTGTGCTCAAAATAATTAGAAGGAAACATCTTCAAAGGTACCCAAAATAACAAGAAGAAAATTTGACATTTTGGACAAGATTTCCTTATAGAATAATTTTAAAAGAATGAAGTTACTATGTTGGAAGTTAAATGACAATATATAATAAGAGAGTCTTAGATATTTGTGAACCCATTTTTGCATTAAAAACAACAATTATATCCATTCACAATTGTTGTTTAAACAAAAGCATGATTGATTCAAAATAATAGAATTGTTAACCTTGCTTATTTAAAAATAATAATTTAAACAACTCAATAAAATGTTGATCTACAACTCTATATTTCATACCAATAATTTGTTGGTATTCATAAAAAAAATGATGATAAGCACCAACTATATATTCTTCTTAAGAATCCTACCAGACAACAACCGGTATGATGTTGCACAAATGAGAACTATAAGAGGGTTGGAAATATATAAGGAAATCATTAATTTTTAAAGGTTTAATTGGGCCAACTTAAGATTCATGTGTGTCATGAAATAGATACAATATTACAAGCATTACCTTTATCCTCCCTTGCAATGAATAAATGTAGGATAAATTCCCAAAATGAGAACAACTAAAAACATTGAAACATAACAATTAAGTCTAGAGGTCATATTAAATTTCAAATTGATAAGAATGGCTTAAAAAAAGAACATTAAACATTAAACAAACCAACATCCATGGCAATTTCAACAACAACACAATTTGATACCTAGACTATAGTACAGGATCAAAGAAACACATCATTGCACAAAATCAAAGGAACACCTTTGACTTTGAGGACTATATAATGCATATTGTTATTGTCACCTACTAAGAAACCATTATGATTACCAAAATTGGAATATATACAAGACTACAAAATTTAGGATTGCAACCGATATATCACTGGAATATAGCTTACTTTACCAGACATGAACTTTGCCTTGATAGGAACTCTTCCTTGAAGTTGTCTCTACCCAATATAACTTTCTCTTCCATGAAATACAACCGAGAAGAAAAGAAATATGTCTCGACAGGAACCTTTCCTTGATATGGCTCTACCTTGATAAGAACTCTGCTCAGTAGGAAATTTTCCCTAACAAGAACTCTATCTCCAAAGGAACTCTGCCCTGACAGGAAATTTGTCACACTGTAACTTCTCCCTGATATGAACTCTACCCTATTTTGGATTCTACCTGACAAGAAATATGCCTCTTTTCCCAATAAGAACTTTTCCTCAATATGGAATCTACCAAGTAGAACTTTGCCTAAATATGACCAACAAGGAAAGAACTCTTCCCTAACACGAACTTTTTCCTAATAGGAATCTGCCTTTATATAAAACTTCATTAAGAAAAACTCTTCCCAGTAAGAAATGTGCCTAGCAAGATATATACCCTAACAACAACTATGCCTCGATAAGAACTTTGCTTTATAGGAACTATGTCTGATAGAAAGTGTGTCTGATAGGAACTATGCCTGGAAAGAACTTTGTCCCAATAGGAACTCCACCCTGATATGGACTCTACTCAATAGGAACTCTGCTCCAATAAGAACTCCGCCTCTCTGGTCGAAGGGAACTCTACCTCGATATTGACTATACTAAATATAAATTTTCCTAACTATGACATACAAGGATATAACTCTGCCCTGATAGGTCTCTGCCTCGATATGAACTATTCCCGGTAGGAATTATGTCCTGACAAGAACACTTCCTCGACAAGAAATCCACCCCAAAACAAACTCTACCCAGAAAGGAACTCTTCTTGATAGGAAATTTTCACTCATTTAGAACCTACACGATAGGAACTCTGCCTCGACAAGAAATTTTCCCCAATAGGAACTCTACCTCTCTACTCAAAAGGAACTTTTCCAAATAGGAACTCTACCCCAATAGGAAATCATCCTTGATATGGAATCTACCGAATATAACTTTTCCTAACTATAATCGACAAGGCATAAACTCTGCTCCAACAAGAACTTTTTCCTGATACAAATCTGCCCTAATATGAACTCTTCATGGCAGGAACTTTCCTTGGATGGAAATTTTCCTCGAAAGGAACTCTACTCCAACATAAACACTACCTGCCAGGAAAAAAACAACTCTACTCTCATAGGAACTCTGCTCAACTGGAACTTTTCCGAACAGGAACTCTTCCCTGATACAATGTTTAAGGACTTTGGAAACATTCATGATCCAGATTTATGCAGGAACACAACAGAATACATAAATAACCATAGAAACAAATATGCAGTAGAAATAACACTTCATTTCATTAATTAATAACTGAAACTTTTTTACATACAAAATGGAAATAAACTAGCTAGAGTGCTAGTAGATTATCTCTGAGAAGAGATGTGGTGGCTACATGCCTCTGAAATCTGTGTTACAATGAGGCTCGAAGGCCTATATATTATTGAGAAACAATGGAAACCCTACACATCCAAAAACCTAACCCTAGGAGGTGAAACACCTTAATGTGGGCCCCGTTGGGTAACTTGGTACATCAATTTCCCAGGGTCGTAACTTTAGCATACTACCTCCGTTTGATGCGCATGATACATTGTTAGAAATATCTGTTTAAGGACTACATCCATAACTAGAAAATATCAAGTCCAAAATGGACTCATATTTGCCCGACCATTCGATGCCAAAAAAGCGTCGTTTAGGGCCTCAAAATGGCTCCGAAAGTTTAGGACCCAAAAACTGCCAAAAATAGTAAATTGTGCTACAATTAAGGAAACTAGAAAACTAAAAGAAACAGTGGTGGGGGTCCAACAGGAATAGGTGGGTGGCCACCAATATCCTCCTAGATCATTCCTCCCCCCTTAGGAAGCAATGGTCCCCATTGCATTGAGTTCCTCCATGAGATGAGGAAACTTCTGTTAAAGTTGGTTCCTAGTGAGCCACTTTCCTTGGTGAAGGAGTTGGCCTACTTTGACAACTCGATATAGCTGGATCTTCTGCTGGTGAGTTTTCTTGATCTGTGTGTCCATAATCCAATCAGTTGTGGCTTGTTCCATGCAGTCGGGGTTTAACTCTGTTGGTGTGAGTTGTTCTACCATGTCTGATGTGTCCAGTAGAGGTGGAAAGTAGGGCCGAAGGCGGTCCACATTGAACACTGGGTGCAGACCAAGGAATGGTGGAATACTGAGCTCGAAGGCATTGTCCTAGAAATCCTTGGTGATGGTGTATGGCCCATATCAGAGCGGGCGAAGCTTGTGGTGGGGTCTAGCGAGGCGCTCCTTCTGTAAATGTAGCCACACTTTGTCGCCCACCTGGAAGTTGTGTTGCACCCGATGCTAATCATGTGGCTACTTGTACTTAGCATTGGATCTGTCCAATATGTCATGAACATATTGGTGAATGTGCTGAATGCGCTCAATGAAGTTGTTTGCCTTGGAAACTTCAGACTGGATATGAGCTGAATCAGCCTGAGTAGCCGCAAATGGCATGGCTATGTCAATGGGACATAGTGGCTGGAATCCCAAGCCCACCTGAAAGGGGCTGTGGTATTTGAGCTGTGGAGGGCCTGGTTATAGCTGTGTTGTACATAGGGGAGGCTCTCATCCCATGTGCGTGGATGCTTTGAGTTGTACATGCGCAAAATGTGTACGATCATCTTGTTGACAACCTCTATCTGGTCATCAGTCTGGGGATGGAAAGCTGTGGACTTTGTGAGCTTGGTGTCTAACATTGACCATAGGCTAGACCAGAATGTACTAAGGAACCTGTTGTCCCGATCTAATATTATAAACTATGGGATACCAAAGTGTACCCACACTTATTCAAAGAAGAGTTTAGCAGTGGATTTTGCTGTGATATTCTTCTTGCTGGCTTCCATTATGGTTAGTAGAAAGAAGGCCTGACATGTAATCCATGGAGATGGATTCCCAAGTTCGACTAGGGGTAGGCAACATAGTATAGAGGATTTGCTTCTTGATGGATGGTTTGGCAATGGCACGGGTAGTGCAGGATCAGATGTACTTCCCGACGTCCTGTCGAAGGTTCAGCCAATAGAAATACTTATGCAGTACTACCACTATTTTCTTGACCTCGAAATGCCCAGTGACTCGACTGTAGTGTGCTTCCAAAATCATCTTGGCACGCTCGCTTGAAGGAACAGAAAGGTGTCCCATGTGACAGAGTAGTACATCCTGGAGGTGAAATTTTGGAACTTGGTTTCCCTCTAAGAGTGTCTGGTATGTGTGGCTGAATTCTGGATCGCTCTTGTAGAGAAGCAGCCAATCAGAAGTCTCGTGTCCATAAGAGTTGAGCACGGTCGTTATCGCCACGATTGGTGGTCGGCTGAGGCAGTCTGCAACATTATTGGTGCTTCCCTTCTTGTACTTGATGTTCAAATGAAACTGTTGTAGATATGTGGACCACTTCTGATGGTGATCGTTCAATAACTTCCCTTGTGTCTGCATGAACTGTAGGGGTCGATGATCGGTGTGGATGATCGTTTCCTTCCCCAAAATGTAATGCTTCCATTACCGGCAAGCCTGTACAATGGAATACATCTCTTTGTCATAAGTGGGATATTTGCGGACTGTGTCTGATAGTGTCTCACCGTGATATGCCACTGGCTGCCCTTATTGAGTAAGGACTACCACAATAGCATAGTCAGAGGCATCTGTCTCAATCTCAAATGGTTGTTGCAAGTCTAGCAATGTGAGCACTAGGGCATAATAGAGGCGATGTTTCAATTCTGCAAATGCCTTCTGCTGAGTTTCTGACCAAAAGAATTTTGCTTTCACTCCTCCCTTGGTGAATTGACTCAAGCGCCAAGTGGTATGAGAGAATCCCAACACGAACCTGTGGTAGAAATTAGCAAGGCCCAAAAAGTTGCGAAGCTCTGTCAGAGTAGTTGGGGCTGGCCAATCCCGAATGACTTGGATCTTGGTTGGATCCACATGTACCCCATAGTCATCAATAATGTATCCCAGATACTGAACCTGGGTCATGCCAAAAGTGCACTTGTCCAAATTGGCACACAACTTGTGTTGCCGCAATGTTTGGAGGACCTGTCGGATGTGGTGGAGGTGCTCTTCCCAAGTCCAGCTGAAGATTAGGATGTCATCCAAGTACACTACTACAAATGAGTTGGTGAATGGCTGCAAGATGTTGTCCATTAGTCTCATGAAGGTTGCAGGAGCATTCGTCAGCTCGAAAGGCATGACCAACCATTCAAAAAGGCCCTCCTTGGCTTTGAAGGTAGTCTTCCACACATCGGTCGGCTCGATCAGTACCTGGTGATACCCATACTTTAAGTTGATCTCGCTAAAATATTTTTCCCCTTTAAGCTGGTCCAAGAGGTCATCAATCCGTGGGATCAAGTACCTATTCCGGATAGTGATCTTGTTCAGCACCCAATAGTCAATACAGAGTCTCCAAGTCCCATCCTTTTTCTGTACCAACACGATCGGGCTCCCACAGCGCGATGAAATGGGCCGGATGTGACCCTTCTGCGACAGCTCTTGAATTTGCCTCTTGATTTCATCATTCTCCAGAATAGAGCGGTGATAGGTCGGTCCATTAGGCAACAATGCACCTGGGGTCAGATCGATGGGGTGCTTGACCTAACAGTGGAGAGGCACCTCGGTGGGTGAGGTGAATATGTCCCGATACTCCTCTATGACCTTGTCCATGTGTTGTTGTCGTGCTAAGGGGCCCTGTCTGGAGGTTGTGGCCACGATCTTCTTCTTGCCCTAAGGGCGGATCATTAAGAAAACAAACTTCCTAGTTTTGGAAATGAGCTTACTGCATTGTTTTGCAGTAACCAAAGAGATAGCAGTAGGGAGTGGTACCTCTGGTATCCTGTACAAATTATTTCCCAACGTAATAATAATAGTGTGAGGCTGGGACTCATACACATCATGTCACTTCCATAAGTATAGTTGACCTAATAATACATCACAAACATCAAGAGGAGCAATATCACATAATACCTCATCAGTGAAGGGCTTGATGTTGTAGGGAAGGTGACACTGCTGGCTGATGCAAAGATCTCGTCCTTGGTGAAGCCACCTGATGGTGTATGGCTGTGGGTGTTCTGTGGTCAGCAAACCCAACTGCTTCACAACCTCTTCTGAAATAAGGTTATTTTGGTTCCCACTGTTGATGATGAACTGTAGCGGGGACCCTTTACCCACATCTGGGAGTGGAAAAGATGATCCTCCTCCTCTGAATCTTCTGGTTCTTCCTTTTGGATCTTCATGGTGGCAACGGTGGCATTGGGATCTACATCGATAATATTCTTCCCTCTGTCATTCCCCTTCTCGCGTTCAAAATTGAGTGTCAGAGTATGCATCTGATTCAGAAGCCTTTCTCTCAGCCACCAGTGACTGCTCAGCCCGACACTCACTTGTGTTGTGAGTGGGGCTCTTATGGAACTCGCACCACTTTCCCGCTTCCTTCTTTGTCTTTGTAGTGTTGCTCTTTGCTTACGGCTTTGGAAAGTTTTATTGAGTCACCATGCCTTGGTTGTGTCCTTGGGTCTGCAGTTTGGGGGCACCTTTCCCTTGATTCTAATTCATAGATCCAAAGTCTCACTTTTTCTGTCTGAATTTTTGCTCAATTTTGGCGGCATACCGATATGCCGTACCAACCAGGAGATGTCGAGGAACTCCATTTCCTCCTGAATGTATATGTGTAGACAACTATGGTACTTCAGCACCAAATGTTTCTCTGAATCTTTGATACCCAACTTGGCGCGTAGGGTATGGAACAGATTCATCAGCTCATGCAGATCTTGATCTCTTTGCTGCCGCAGCGTAGTCCATTGGATGTACTTGTCCTCATAGCTCCCCACCAAATAATATTGTACCTTTATGGAATTTCAGAAAGAATTCCAAGTGGGTACGGCTGAGAACAGAGAGGGTTCCTCCTCATCCTTTCTCTCACAGTAGGTTTCCCACTAGTCCTTGACATGGGGGACAACTTTGAGTAGAGAAAAAGTAATCTTTTCCCGGTCAGAAAAGTCATGAACCAAGAAATATCCTTCTAATATATTCAACCATTTATCTATGACATCTGCATCTATTGGACCATCAAATATGGGAATGCCAAAGTTTACTTGTACCTTAAAAGGGGTTGCACCTCTAGAGTGGTTGCTAGATGCAGATGCACCGCCAATGGGAAGTCGTTGAAGGATCTGGGCGAAGTTATCCATCACCGCGTTCCTTTGTTTTTCAAGGGCCTCCTTGAGCAACATTTTGATAGGATCTTCTGTTCCCTCGTCTTTCTTTTCATCCCCTGTGGCTGTCCGTCAGGATTTACTAGGCTGATCTTGTAAAGGTTCAACCAGATTGAGCCCTAACTCTTTATACCCCGCTCTCGTTGGGGACATGCAAAGAAGGATCGAGAAAGAGTATATTGCTCTGATACCACTGATCCAGATTTATGAAGGAACAAAAAAGAATACACAAATAACCATAGAAACAAATATGTAGGGGAAATAACACTTCATTTCATTAATCAATAACTAAAACTTGTTTACATACAGAATGGAAATAAACTAGCTAGAGTGTTGGTAGCTTATCTCTTAGAAGATATGTGGAGGCTACATTCCTCTGAACTCTGTGTTACAATGAGGATCAAAGGCCTATATATTATTGAGAATCAATGGAAACCCTACACATCCAAAAAACCTAACCCTAGGAGGTGAAACGCCTTAATGTGGGCCCCGTTGGGTAACTTGGTACATCAATTTCCCGGGGTCGTAACTTTAGCATACTACCTCCGTTTGACGTGCATGATACATCGTTAGAAAGATCTGTTTAAGGACTACATCCATAAATCATAAATATCAAGTTTGAATCTAAGTCATATTTTCCCGACCATTCGATGCCAAAAAAATGTCGTTTAGGGCCTCAAAACGGCTCCAGAAGTTTAGGACCCAAAAACTGCCAAAAATAGTAAATTGTGCTACAATTAAGGAAACTGGAAAACAGAAAGAAATAGTGGTGGGGGTCCAAGAGGAATAGGTGGGTGGCCACCAATATCCTCCTAGATCAATTCATGCTCAAATACTCTATGGTAGATAAGTTTCCATGAAAAGCATTAAACGTATTCCATTGGTTTGGTATATTTTTTCCTTGGATTTCCTAAAAATTTAGGTCAAGTTTGGAAGTGGATCGTTGTATTGATTTAATTGTTGTTTCATACATTATTTTTCAACATCCCTAAGGTTTAAAATTGAAAATTTCCTTTTTTTAATTAAAAGTCGTAAAGGCATTTACCAGGGCTAAAGTTCCACATGGTTTTAGAGCATTTTAGATTTTTTTACATGGTATCATGAGATTATTCTTTAGTAAGAGGGAGCTTGCATTTCAGCCAAATATTACTTGGGATAGCTACTATAATTTTTTTAGACCATTAGGTGAGAAGCTTTAGGTTGCTTCAGAGAATTACCTTGACACTTGGAATGATTGTTTCCTTTTTTATTAAATTTTTTCTGCTTCATATATTGTTAATTTTGTGCACTTGAGACTTGTTCAGGATGTGTAAGGTGACTCTCAGCCTTCGATAGTGCGATAGGTTGATGGGGTTTCCCATTTGTTCCATAAAATCTAAGGTTTCGTATTCTTGTGGACGAGGCCAATTTTTCAGATCATGTTGAGAAGGAAATTGTGAAGCCTAGTCCTCTAGCATAATTGGCCAATCATTGGAAGAGGGAAGCTAAAGTGAATAATATCATTCTTGATTATATGAAGGATCATTTTATTTCAGACATTGCAATTAAAAATGTATGTAAGAATAAGCTGGACTCTTTGGCCGAATTATTCCATTAATTGTGTACTTCTCGACAATTGATTTTGTTAGGCCAATTTTCAAATGTCTGCATGAACCACGTGAGTAGGATCAATGAACTTAATAATCAATTGGTCACTGTTGGAGAAAAGGTGTAGAATCAATATTTTTTGTCCATTTCTCTAAAAGGACGTGATTCGTTTTGGATTCCCTTTTGTTTAGGGTATTTGTGCTTGAGAGAATATTCCAAATTTTACCAATCTTTGGGTTGATCTTGTGCAACAAGAGATCAGATTACAGTCTTGTTCAAAACAAGAAGAGGAAATGGATGTGATTAGTTCATAATATATTCTTTTTCAAAACAATAAGAGGAAGTGTATGTGATTGGTCTCATCGAGAGGATGTAGAATGATAGAAAGAAAGAATTCAAGAAGGATGATATGACTACAAGAAAGACTGAATTTATTGAGATGATGTTCTTTTGATGTCATGATATGGGACATTCTGTCAACCCATGTCCATTAAAGAAGATGGAAAGGGGTATGAAATATGTTGCAATTGGCATAGTAGTAGGTCTAAAGGATATTATCTCTCAATTTGGAATTGCCCTTTCCATGGATTGTTGTTACTTATATTCAAGCGTGGTTCCAAGTGTTGGTGTGTGGACAATGATCATTGATCCATATGAAATATGGCTTACCATTTTTAAAAGGATTCAAGAGCTAGAAAGAGGTGTGACTATAGATCCCAATGACTATTTGAAGTGAGTTAACAACCCCATAACCAACCTAAGTGGACTTAGTCACCTAAATGAAATGAACACTATATTATAGGCTCATAAATTTGGTGTTCATCCCTAAAAACACTCGACAAATGTGCTAGTAGCTTAAAATAGCTTTTAGAGGAAGTTGCGACCCTGAATAGTGGAGTGGACACCCATGTTTTGCTCCTCAAATCTAACTGCAATGGATCTTTCCTAAGATCTTGGAAAGAATCCCAAAAAGACGGAATGCACCCTGAATAGCTAAAAATAGTGTCCCTATAAATAAATGGTTGTTTGTCTATAAATAACAGTGTAAGTTCGTTGTATTTTTGTAGGAATCTCTAGGGTGGCTCAAATGGAAAAAATGATATCAATTTGGACCATGAATTTTTTTCAAGGGTACTTATATGGTTCCACTAACTTGTGACCATTACTCATTGTTCCACCAACAATGCTCATGGTTCCATTAACTTTGTTCAATATTCAATCACCAAGCATCTAATATTTTGCCACCGAATTTGTTCATGGTTCCATCAGATCTAACTTTGTTCAAGTTGATTCCACCACCAAATTCATAGTTCCACTAACTTTCTTTAAGGTTCCATATACATTTTCATGATTCCACCACCTCATGACCATGTATGCATTACTCACAAAATGGTTCGTATTTCATTAATAATGTTCATGGTTCCATAAACATTCAACATGGTTCCATCCCTAAAATGTTCATGGTTCTATAAATTTTATTCAAAATTCCTCATTATATAACGTGTCGTCATCACATTTAGGCTAATAATATAATGCATATCATGTAAAAGAAATTAAAATCTCAATTTGTACTACCTACATTATGTCAGATCATAATAACCCTAGCATAGCTTCATTCTCCTACCTAGTGACAAAAACCTATGTATTATTGCAAATATTATCCTAAGTTTTTATTCAAAACCTACACAAATCACTTTTTCTTGACTAAAGGTATCGAGGCAAAGTTCATGTCATACATAGTTCCTATCGAGTAGAGTTCTTGTCGAGGCAGAGTTCTTGTCATGGTAGAGTTCATATGGGGTCTAGTTCCTACTGGGAAAATTTCCTATCGAACTTAGTCCTTCCCACATAGAGTTCATGTCAAGGCATACTATCGAGGAAAAGTTCCTGAGATGTAGAGTTCCTACCTTGTCAGTCGTAGTCGGACAAAGTTTTATTCAATAGATTGCATATTGGGGCATATTTCTTGTCAAGCAGAGTACCTATTGAGAAAATAAGCATAGTTCTTGTTAGGTAGAGTCCAAATTGGGGAAGAGTTCCTATCGAGGAAAAGTTCCTATCTAACAGAATTCCGATCAGGGAGAGTTTTTGTTGGGCAAAGTTCCTCTCCAGATGGAGTTCCTATTAGGGTATAATTCCTTCCAGGAACAATTTCTAGTGAGGTAGAGTCCTATCAGGTAAAAGTTCTTGTCAAGGAAGATTTTATGCCTTATCAGTCGTAGTTCATATAAGGAAAAGTTCTATTCGATAGATTCCATATCGACGTAGAGTTCCTATCGAGGCAAAGTTCCTATGGGTCAAAGTGAGCTATTTTCCAATGGTATATTGGTTGTAATCCTAATTTTTGTAGTCTTGTATATATTCCAATTTTAGTAAATCACAATGGTTTCTTAACAGGTAACACTAACAATATGCATTACATAGTCCTCAAAGTCAAATTTGTTTCTTTGATCTTGTGTAATGATTTGTTTATTTGATCCTCTAATATAATCCATTTATTAAATTGTGTTGTTGTTGAAATTTCCATGGATGTTAGTTTATTTAATGTTTAATTTTATTTTTGTATGTCATTCTTGTTAATCTGAATTCAAAGTTGACCTCTAGAGTTAATTGTTATGTTTCAAAGTTTTTAGTTTTTCTTGTGTTGGGAATCATCATGCATTGATTAATTGCAAAGGAGGAAGGTAATGCTTGTAATATTGTATCTATTTCATAACACATATGAATCTTAAGTTGACTTGTTAAACCTTTACGAAGTAGTGATTTCCTTCCATATATCTCCCACCCTCTTATGTTTCTCATTTGTGCAACATCATACTAGTTGTCTGGTCGAATTCCTAAGAAGACTACAGAGTTGGTGCTTATCAACATTTTTTTATAAATACCAACAATTTTCTACTCCAAAAACTAGAGTTGCAAATCAATAGTTTATTGATCTCTTTAAACTAATTTTTTTAAATAAATAAGGTTAACAATTCTATTGTTTAGATTCAATCATGCTTTTGTTAAAAAAACAATTTCTGGAATGGATGTCATTGTTGTTTTTAATGCAAAAATGGGTTCACCAATATCTAATATTGTCCTATTATATTTTGTCATTTAGCTTCCAATATCGTAATTCCATTATTTTAAAATTATTCTTTAAGGAAATCCTGTCCAAAATGTCAATTTTCCTTCTTGTTATTTTGGGTACCTTGAAGATTTCCCCTTCTAATTATTCTAAGTACAAAGAAAATGAGAAATTCTTAAAAATTTTGGTCTAAAGGTTTTAAAGTTTAAATTCATTGTCTGGTTGGTTAAGTGATTCAAATTAATTGATTTAAAATAAATGCATTCAATGACTATCACATATAGAATTCTAGATATGCATAGTGTAAAAGCTACTATTAGTTAAGGGAAATAAGTTTTTGACTATTTTTAGAAGTAAATATTGAAATTTGAATTATAAGATGATTATGTTAATTAACAATTATAAATAGCGATTTTATTTAGGTGGAATACTATTTTAATTATAGGAGTTTGATTTAGGAGGAATAATACTTAAAGTATAAGTTGATTAAGTTTGATGAAATGCAATCTAACATTAATTTAAAAAGGAAAAAAAAAAGTAATTTAGTCATATTTATCAAAAATATATTTAAGCAAAATTGAATGGAATCCATTTTTTTGCATGCCTCGTGAGCTCTGTACAACATGAGCATCCTTGTGAGTGACGACGGTGGGAAGGTTTGCATGCATGTGCTAAGGTGCGACCTGGTTCAACATGGATCCATGAGGGGTCCCCAAGGTCCTTCCTCCTCCACCGTCAGAGGTTTTAGATTTTCGAATGCTGGTGGTAGCTATCAGTAAAAGACACGATTTTGATTCCCAACATAAATTTGTTAAGAAACTAGACAGCATACCTACGATAACTCTCTCTGCAGAGGAATCTTGTCGGATTGCGTTGAATTTAACAAAAAGGGGGCTTATTGGGCAGTTCACAGGATTATGGCCCTCCCCCAAAGCCGTGGAAGTGTGGGTCCAGAGGAACTAGCATCCTCTAGTCTCATAATGCATCAAAAGTCATGTGGTTGGCAGGGGTTTCTTCGTTTTCATCTTTGACAGTGTTGAAGATAAAAGTTTTATCTTCAGGAATGGTCACTATTTTATGGGACCCAAGGGTCTATATTTAAATAAATGTACACCTGATTTTTACCCAATGCAAGATTTGTTGTCAACTATACCAGTTTGGGGCACCTCCCCCATCTACCCTTGCATTGATGGAACCTGAAGTCATTAGAATCCATCGGAAACGCCCTTGGGAAATATATAGATTGAGCTGAGAGAAAGGATCAATACTCATGTTCAAGAATATGCGTCGAATTCAATATGGAAGTAGGGATACCGGAGGCTATAAAACTCACGGTCGTAGACTGGTCTCACATACAAGAATTGGATTATGAACAAATCCCATTTAAATGCAGACATTGCCAAAACTATGGGCATTTTGCAAGGCACTATAAAAAGAAAGCTGAGGGAAACGGGGAGAAATCAAAAGGGGAACAATGGACATAGGTACATAAAGTAGCTCTACCAAAACAAAACAACAGATCCAAAAGGGGACATCAACAAGGACTAACACTCCCCCATCAGGATTGTTCCAAGGGGAAGGGAGCTCAGCCGCTCCTTTGGCAGATGCTTCTAAAAACCTGTTTGAAATTCTTACCACGCCTCTATAGATATCGAAGCAAACAAACAAGGATATCGAGCTTCAGATCCTTCAAAGACACCATAGAGGCATTCCATGCTGGTTCTCTTTAGGAATTTCCTCTCATCCTTCCTACATGTATATGACAAGAAATAATCCACCAAAAAACTCTGGCTCCTCTGAAGATGAGAATTTTGAGAGGCCTTAAAAAAGAATGAGAAGGAAATAAAAAAAAGAAATGAGAGAAGAGGATGCCAAGAGGAAAAAAATGTAAGGGATTCAAGGCACTATTTTGATGTTCATCGAGAGAAATACCAGAACCAGGCCCCTCAAAGGCAGTTCTAACTCCATCCACGGTAAATAATGTGCTTATTTTCTTGGAATTGTAGAGACCTGAAAAATCCATTGAAATCCAAATCAATCAAAGATCTATTGAAAGTTGAATCCCCCGAGATCCCCATGATCCAAGAAACTAAAATTGAAGGGGACACCCTTCTTGAAATCAGCAAACAAAAATGGAAGAAGAATGCAGGGAAGGCCATCAACGCAAGGGGCTCCTTTGGAGGACTTGCAACTTTGTGGTCAGAGGACAAGTTCCATTTAAAAAGATCCTTTGAAACACAACACTAGATATTCACTGAGATACAGCATTACTCAAGTAAACTCTCTTTCTCACTCTTCAATCTCTATGTTCATGTCCTCTTCTCAGAGAAGAAGGATTTATGGAAAAATCTATCATATTTCCTAGATATATGCTCCCCCAGGAACATCATTTTAGTTGGAGAATTTAACACAATTTTTGGTCTGAAATAAAAGAGAGGAGTCAACTATGGTAGGGACCAAATTCTCTCCTTTGTGGAGGAACTATCCCACCAATGGGATCTTCTTGACTTCAAACCAGCGAAAGGACTCTACAAGTGGAAAAATAATAGAGTTGGGACTGATCATATATTAGCACGCCTGGACAGGTTCTTGGTTCAAGGTTTGCTCCTGCTGGAAAATATGCTAATTTCCTCCAAACTCCTTCCAAAGTTGACCTCTGATCATAATCCCATTCTTTTACTCTTGGAAGAAGAAGAAAACTTGGGTCCATTACATTTTTAATACTGACCTCTTTGGATAGAGAGAGACAGGTTTATGGAAGCTATGCAAATAGCTTGTTCCACTCATATTACAGGATCACCTATCTACATGTGGGAGCAGAAAATAAATCCAACAAAACTTGCTATGAAAAGTTGGATTAAAAAGCACAATAATATCCCCACTAGCCAGCAAAAAGAGATAGTCCAGTTGTTAGCAAATTTGCAATTGGAAATGGAAAACAAAGATATCACCACTTCGTAAATAGAAAATGAACAAATTTCCCAAATAAACTCCTTTTGATCCTTTCGACTTGAAGAAGAGCATTGGAGGATCAATCCTCGCAGCTTGTGGCTCAAAGATGGAGATTGACACACCTCATATTTCCACCAGCAATACATAGTATGCATTTCATGAAACTATATCTCCAAAATAGACTCTCCAGAAGGGACGGTTTGCAAAGTATTAGACCACCTAAAAGAGGCAGCAAAAGTTCATTATTAGAACCTTTACATAGAAGACGGAGAGTGTAGTGAGGTGGCCACCTTTGATTTCCTCTCACATATACCTTACCTTGTAATATGGGAAGATAACTTAGCTCTTATGAAGACTTTTTCAGAAGAATAAATATGCAATGTCATCTGGGGCATGGATCCTGACAAAGATCCAGGGCTAGACGGTTTCTCAATCCATTTTTACAGATCATGTTTGGAAATAATCAAAGGGGATGTCCTTGAAATGATTAAATACTTCCAACAAAAATCCAAAGTGGGAGGCAAAACAAATTACATGTTCTTAGCTTCAATCCCCAACGAAGTGAATTCGGTCTCCTTCGATAGATTCAGGCCTATATCTCTATGCAATGATTCGCACAAAATTCTCGCCAAGCTAATGGCCAACATAATCAAGCCACCACTAGGGAAACTCATTTCTCCCAACCAAAGTGGATTTGTCAAAGGGAGACATATATTGGATAATGTTATACAGGTGTAAGAAGCTATGCATTCTAGTCATCAACGGAAGGATCAAGGGATGCTCATAAACTAGACAGGGAAAATGCATTTGATCGGGTAAAGCTATCCTTTCTTTATAGAGTCCTTCACGCCTTTGGATTCAGATCTGATTTTGTCAATTTTATTAAAGCTTTCACTGGAAATCCCTATATAACTCAAGTTGTAAACAATAGGCCATCTAATTAATTTTAAGCCTCAAGGGGAATGAGGAAAGGCTGCCCTCTCTCCCCTTCTTGTTCATCCTGATTGTCGATTCCTTGAGCAGAAAACTGAAGCAAAAAAGATAGTAGGGTCAATCCCAGGTATACAGATAATGCAAGATCTGGAACCAATCAACCACGCCTTATTTATTAATGACTCCCTTCTGCTGGGAGGAGCCTCTATAACGATTTTGAAAGTGTTTTATGGAATTCTCCAAAATTTCTGCAAACTATCTGGAGCTCTCATCAATAAAACGAAAAGCATTGTGTATGGTTGGAATGTAGGCCAACAAAATATTCAAAAAATAGCACAATTCTTGGGATTCTCGGGATATGCCTTATGGGAAAAAATCAATTATCTCAGGCTGCCCTTAACTTTGGGTACTAACAAAGCTTCGTTGTGGGTTGAAGTAATAAGAAAAATCAAGACAAAAATTGCAGGTTGGGGAGACCAGTGGCTAAATAATGCTGGAAAAATCATTCTTATAAAATTAGTACTCTCATCTCTACCAATATTTGAGGCATCCTTCCTCCTGGCACCAAATACGATAACTGAGCAAGTTTCAAAATTAATAAGAGATTTTCTTTGGCATGGAGGAAAAAATAACCAAAAGAAATACCATTTAGTAAATTGGGAAACATAGAAACTCGCAATTGTTGAAGGAGGTTTACAGGTCAGAGATCCAGGCAACGCCAATATTAATCTGGGTGGAAAAATATTCTGGAAATTATACACAATAGAATTCATCCTATCAGCGAGATCTTGAAGAGGAAATATCTCAAAGTTGCTTCGTTGAGAAATATCCAGACCACCAATACCAAAAACAGAACAATGACTTGGAATCTTTGCAAGCGTGAACTAGAGTTATTTCATAAGGAATTGTATCACATTCCTGGGAACAAAAATAACACTCTTCTATGGCATGACAGTATCATGGGTCATCCACCCCTTGCAAACTTTGAAGAGACAAAGGACGTGCGTGCTTGGCTCATCCATCACGAAATCCACAAGATCGTCGACATATCTGTTTGGGAATCTACATGGAATTGGTTGTCGTGGGCCTTCCCTAGAGTTCCAGAACATCTAAACCCACTAAAGAATCTCCTCATAAACAAGTTGATGGCCTCAACACCAATCCATCATCATGCAAAGGATAAGTGGGGTTGGGGAAAGACCAAGATTTACATAGCTTCACAGAAATTTTGTTCCCTGCAAACTCATTGTTACGGAGAAAAATTCCTATGGCTTGGGGTACCACAACACATAGAGTAACCACAAAAATCAATCATTTCCCATATGCAAGAGAAACCAAATATCTAACACTAAAGGATCTCGAAACATACCTTATTCTGAACGGTTGATGTAGATCCCCATTGAGCTTTTCCATTCTCGCTTGTATTAACAATTTTCTCTCTCAACATTTAGCAAACAAGACAAGCATTCTATATAATGGTGTTATATCTACTCTAGCATATATAATAAATAACATATAAGCATTTAAAAGCATCCATGGATTCAATACTCATTTAAATACACATTATTGGATAGGAAAAGATATTTCTATTAATATAAAATAGAGATTACAATAGTGACAACCTCTGTCGGCATGTCTGCAAATCGAAGAAATTGAGTCCTCCACCTGGGCCTCCACCACTTCAATCATCCATCTCTCAATAACAATATCACAAGCAAAGGCAAGCTTGGGAAGAACACAAAGTGCTCCAAGGGACAAAGGGATGCAGACTCAAGTATAAGCTCTGGCAACAATGGACTATAGTTTTCTTGCTCTTCAATTCCTCCCCTTTCAATGTATCCAAAGGGATCCTTATATAGTGCTTAAATGAGGTAATGGAAGGTCAAATCTGAGCGATCTCAAGGCATATGGAAGGCCAAGAGACAAGTGAATTGGATCCACATCAAGGAAAACTCCAAAACTATTTGGCCTTTTGCACACATCTTGATGTACGCGTGTTTTAGGGTCATATCCACGTACATACGCGAGAATAGGTTTAAAAGTCATGTATGGAAAATAATGCATGTTTTTAGGGATGATCTTGGAAACATCAAAGGTACAAAAATGGTCCATGGGGTCTAAAGAGTCCGCAGAGGGACAGGGAAGGCCATAAAGGTGTGATCCACCATGTGTGGTAAAATCAGTTGTAACAGATGCCCCCTAATGTGTGAGGTCAGAGGGGTGATACAATGGCCAAAATACATTATAAGTCCATCCCAGAAATGGATTGATGAAGAACCATCCATCCAACAGTATAATACAATAACCAAACTCTGCACATAACTGCAAGTACATATAGCAGTCTCGGATACATAAGAGTACAATGGCCATGAATAGGCATGATACCAAATATGACATGTGTGGTCATCACCACGTACAATATAGATAGATCAGAATCTCCATGATGAAGATATACAAAGGATCATGATCTCCATGAAAGCTGAAGATATACAACGGATCAAGATCTCCATAATGGCTAAGATATTTGACATTCACTGAATCAAGTCACAAGAGCTGAAATCTCATGAACACTGGCACGATCAAGGAGGTAGCATATATTAAATGCCACCAATCTGGAATGTCTTCTACACAATCTGCTACGAGTACATGTCCTACTATGTGAATAGAGGTGTCGAGGTCGAAGATAGTAGTCCATCGTCTGATTACCAGTCATTGATGTATACCGTTAACAGACGCGAGATCACCCACAAATAATGAAAATGGGAATCAAGGTACTAGAGTGAAAACTAACAAGTGTGAATAAATGGGTTGAGGTCGAACACTTGAAAGGATCCATCGATCAGGGGACATTGATGTATTCCCAAAACTGTTGATGGCAAGAGAACCTGCCACTCATGACTAGAAAGTCTCAAGGCACTCAAAATGACCCTAGATTCCTATCTCAGAATAAATGATCTAAAGTCGACGGGACGAAATCCACTGGAAGGAGGGAATTAAGGCATCCTCCATCATCCAACACGAGGTACTCAACAAAGCTGTATAGTGTGGAAGGACTCAGTCATAATGTACACAAACCAGTATCAGTACTGGGAATGGTCGACATGCAAAGTCAAGAGAACTGAGGAATGGCCAACTTAGGTTTCAACTTCCTTCAAACAAGAGCAAAAATGCGAATGGTGACTGAATGTAGGCAACATAGACTCGATATACAAAACTATGACATCTCTACGACACAGGAGGCATTGACAAAGGCTCCATAGGGACTGGAAGCTTAACCATTCGGTGGAGATAAACTCAAAGAAATGTGTACAACTCCTAAAGTCAAACTATTAACCAAACCAATAGATGTGATATACAGTGCTCTGTTCGAAGGTGACAAGACTTGACTGCTGCCAAAGATAACATCTTTTCTTGTCCGACTTTTTGGTTTTTTGATTTTTTTTTGTCTTTTTCAAATATTTTGAAAAGCTTGAAAAAGAATAAAATTGCTTTATAGTTACAGGCTAGGAGGAGACGAGTGTCAACGGGAAAACAAACTAGTTCCAAGCAATGGAACATACCTATGCTCAATGCAAGGACACATGTGTAGGATAACGACACTCGGGGGAAAGTCCCCTCCCAGTAAAAAATGGGGAATCAAGATGCAAAGGATATATAAAATGGCTCCGCATGGCTAGACATGAGACAAGCTCGGGCTATATAGCTTATAATCAAAGTCAGGGAAGCAAACATAAGGCTCAATGAGGCAGGAAAAACTCTTGATAATGTAATTACAACTTGACATAAGGGAGTCCTGGGGAAAAAGGCTAACAAAAAAGATCAAGAGGAGTATGAGGCTCTCACTCAATGTGATGGGGGTATTATACAAAGGACTCCCAGACCTAAGAGAGGACTCACAGCATGGGTACCAAATGCAAAGGGGAGCTAAATAGGACACCCATGTATAGGAAAGCTCTACCATTCACATAGTACCACTTCTAACAAAAACATGAAGGTTCTGTGATACCATGGAATGGGTTCGTACCTAAGGTTAAAATGAAACAGTTATAAGGTCATGAAAAATGCAAGCGGATGTGAAATCCTAACCTATATGCCAGTTTATACATGATACTTATGATAGGAAAAAATGGGTCGAAACCTCGGAGAGAGTGTACAAAAACTGGACCCTACATGACAACCATATTAGTCCAAAACAACCCAAAATAGTCAATAAAGAATCCAAACTATAGGGAATAGGGAGGAATGATCATGACAAATAAATTCAAAGGAACTAGTGCGGTGGACGATGGGCCATAAAAAGGAATGTAAAGTGTAGACCCAACGTTCACGTATCCACTACCACCCCCGTGAGGGTGACCACCAATGTAAAAACCAAGAGAAGGGAGTCAACGTCCTCCACAAATGTAGTAGAGGGAAGAATGTGACCCCTCCCAAATTTGTGATCATGGTAAGGGGTTGTGATTCCCCAAAGTCTGACACCAGGGTCCATACTAGGACCAAGGATGGGTGATAGGATACTAGGCATGCCAAAAATAAAAGGACCCGAACTCAAGAGAGCATAAATATACTGAAGTAACTGTGATCCCAAAGGCCAACTAGCGCACAAAGAGCACACTCCTAAGAAAATCCACAGCCAAAATACAAGCAAACCAAGGGGAGGATATGTGAGCTCCCGAATGCAATAGGTATGTCTCGCCTAGGAGAGGCTCTAAACTCCCATACACTAAAAGTGGAGGTATGTAACCAATTATAGTGGCCCTCAGCTTCAACACATGAAGCGACTGTGTTGTCCGACCTCTACCTAGATGGGACACCTACAGAATAACGTCTCCAAGTACCCCCTGTGATACCTAGGTCAGGCAACTAAGGTCACCCCAATATAACCAATGCTCAGGCAGATAGTCACAGGAGGGATCGACCGTACACTAATACAAAAGCGCGGATTTTTCCATGGAGGTTTTCCACGTTTCATACATTTTGATGTAAAATCGGAAGCAAAATGAACTTGCCGTCGCTGTATCGACGCTTACTCGTCGTTGTATCAACGATGGTAATATTCTCCGTCGCTATATCGACGCCTTCCTCCTTTAACGTCGCTGTATCCACGGAGCTCCGTCGCTATAGCGACGGCAATGTCAAGCTGACTTAGGGCATTAAAAGTTGGGGTTTAGGGTAGAAAATTCCTTATCTTAATCCACTAAATGCATATTAATGGAATATAGTCCCAAGAATGGTTCCTTGAGCTAAAACACATGACCTCTCAAGGGGATATATCATCTCAAAATGGTGATGTGGAAACCATTGTGTTTTTTTTAGCACAAGGAATTGTTCACGAGTCCTTGAACATGGTAAATGAAGGAAACATAGGATTTAGGCCCTGTTGCACCTGCAACAATTTCCCAAAATTCTAAAAAATTTTGGACCCTCCTTTACTTCGAGTTAGTTAGTTCTTTTTTTTTTTTTTGATTTTAGCTTATGGATTTTGAAGCGCCTTCTCGAAATTTGAGTGCTATCAATTGACTGGTTTCTCATCATTTAAATGTTTAAGGATTTCCATCTTAAATTGAGCTCCTTGTCGTTTTGCAAAACCTTTAAAACCTTCGTTTCAAAGTTTTCTTGTATCGGGAGATATTTCATTTGACTGTCCCGCCGTTGCGGGTGTTTTCCAGCTCTTAATTTTAATTTTCGCGCCACCGTTGCGGGTGACCCTCATATCCTGAGTTTCTTTTCCGTCCCGCCGTTGCGGGTGTTGCCCAAGCTCGATCGTTTCTTTTCCACCCCGCCGAGGCGGATGACGTCCGGATCTCGTTTGTTTGTTTTGCGCCGACGGTTGCGGAGATGGTTATTTTATTTTTCGTTACGACGGACGCGGATGAATACTCCCACTTCTGCCGTTGCGGATCATTGAGATTTCCATGTTTTCGTCATACCGCCGACCCGTGATCTGTAGAGTGTCTTTTTCGTCGTGCGGACAATGAAGTATGGAGGATGATCTGTCGTTGCGGGGAGGGCCGGACTCTCGGTCATCCGACCAATGTATCCGCCGCCGCCCGACTGCATTTCTCCATCACATGACCTATGTTTTGCGTTGTGGGTGATCTATTGGTGAGGATGGTCCACCGTTGCGGAGAGGGCTAAGCTTTGTTGCCCGACTAAAACTTTCATGTCCGCTCCGACTGAGTTGACCTGTCGCACGTGTGAAGTTTTTTATATATACGATGGGCGTGTTTTGGTTTTTTATTGTTATTTTTCGCCCAAGCCGTCATAATCTGCTCCGCGTTGTCGACCTTGCGAGTCTTGTGGAAGCATCGTGCCTGTACCTGCATCCAGCTATTGATTGAAAGCTCCATCGTTGTCGCCACCTCAATTGTGCACTACTGCCAGGTAGGATTTTTACCCCCTTTTTCTCGGTTTTGTATGGGGACTTATGTTGTGTGAAATATTGTCAAGATTACGGCCCGTAGTTCCTTTTCGCTCACATACGGAGTCGTTATACCCACGGTTAGGGTTGTCATTTTCGTCTCCCCAGTAGTTTGGGCCCACGTTTTATCTTTTATTATTTCTGGGGTTGGATAGCTTGTGCGGTTAGAGGGGGGGGTTTTCCTTGTAAAAAGCCTGCGTTTCATTTACCTCCTCCGTTTTAGTTCGCCCTTAGCGGTAGAAGAAGACACGGTGCAGGCGGCCTTTATGCCGCCTGCACCTGGTTCAGTTCTTGTTATGATGAGGTCCTTAAACGTCTTTGATGGGGTTTTTGCCGATTTTTTCATGGTAGATACCTGGCTGGTCGATTCCCCTATGTGTTTGCCCTTTTCCTCGAGCCCTAACCTGTGCCCGCGCTGCATTGTTCGTCGTTTTCCACCATGCAAAACCCTAGGGCCGCTCCGCTGTTGGTTTTTGATGATTTGAAGGTAGAATGAGCGGCGGTGCCGGTGAGAGCGCCCTGCGTGAAATGTTTCCATGGGTGCCCGTAGTTTACGACCGCATCGATGTAATTATCATGTCCGCAGGGGCTTTGCCTTTTCTTTTTTCTTTGCTAAAGCTTTGTATAAGTTTAAATAATAGTCGCGCCTTGCGTCTGCATTTGCATTGCATATCATTTCATTGGTAAAAGATGGCATGTTGGGGAATTATGTAGTCTTGATGACAGACCGTTGGATGAAGTAAATCTTTTAGCGTTATGGGTCATTATATTGCAGAAATAGTCTGAGTTTTGTGCTGATATTTTCAGATAGTCGGTATATGGATTGGTTGTGCATACATGTGAGGGTTGCTTTCTTACTTACACATTGATATGAGATAATAGCACAGCACAAAATATTCCATTACTAGTTCAAATCCTTCAACTTGAAGATCCTATATCTGATATCATTATAGTCATATAGACAATGGAGAAAGAATAAACTGCTTCATAATATTCACAAATTTGAATTGCTTAATATCATGATGTTTTACATTGCAGGAGGATTTTAAAATGTCCAGAAGACAGAAAAAGAAGGCCCCTATGGTAGAAGAACAAACAACAATAGAGGCCGTCCTACCAACTGAGTATATCTTTGAGGACACCCAGTGTGTCACGGGGGTTGAACCTGAATACAAGTGGGGGGACATATACAGGCTGATTTCCCGTAGTGAATTCCCAGATATGGGCCTGGAGGAAGAACCAATTTACGCAAATATAGAAAAATCGGCCATTATGAAGGTTGCCACCAGGCCTGAGCTGTTTCCATGCCATGAGGTGATGAGATGGGTTCTACCACATACCAACCACAACTCGATGCTTATCTGTAATGTTGAAGGTCAGGGCTATGCTGCCTTTAGCCCTGGATATGTGGCCTTAGCTTACCACCTACCTGAGCCTCAAGTTTTCTTGACCAATGAGTGGTTGGACAATATTAGGATGGATTTGATAGAAACCATGAGGAGAATGCTATTACCAGGGAAGCTCTATAGACATAGAGCTACGGAAGATTATGACACAGCCATCCTTAGAGCCCCTTACAGGTTCATAGCTCTAATGCTGAATAGGATCTTCGGGAGGGCTAATGGCAGATTATTCAAATTCGAATGGGTACCCCTGATTTTCTATGTGGCCATAGAAGGGACCATCTTCAACTGGTCCAGCTTGGTATCTAGTAGTCTATCTTCTTGTATAGCTGCAACAAAAGGAGGAGTAGAATAGAAAAAATCCGAGTTTTATATTAGCTCGATCCTGATTGACTGCATACTATGCCGCCAGCCCTTCCCTGAGCTCAAATGTGTTTGGGACAGGGACAGAATGCCCGTATATGCAGCCTACAAGCTATTGGGGGCTCATCAATACCATAGTTATTATCGAGAAATCTGTGAGAATTTTATCATGCCTCTGCACACTCTTATCTTCCGAAAGGAATGTGACTGCATGTCTGAAGAATCTATGCAGGTAATAGAGGAGTATGGTGATTTTTTCTTGACAGAGAACGAGATGTATCTTAGAATGTTTGGTGGGTCAAGGACACCTTATCTGCTGCCCAAGTATGCAACAGATTATATAATCCATAAGGAGGCTGTTAGACAGGTGTTTATTGACGGAGTTGGTCATTTCTTATTCCAAAAAAAGAAGGCTATCTATCCACCCTTACCATTTAAGTTAGGCAGCTGCAGTTTTGCCAATGTGAAACAAGCTCCAGAATTTATAGAGGAACTAGGGAAGTTCCATTTTGGGGAGATGACTTTCAGGCGAAATGACACTCATGAAAGAATGGCTGAGCATTGCAAAAAGCACAAGGTGTTTTATGAGTACACCCATCATTTCAAAAATGATGAATCCATTTTCAGAAGAGCCCCGAACATGACAGCACTCAGTAAGAGGTTCAAACTGAAGCACTCCACCAAGGATGGAAAAGGATCTGAACAAGAGAAGGCTGAGCAGGCTAAGGCTGAAGAAGTAGCCCAAAGGATAAGAGAAGAGGCCCAGAGGCTAGAAGAGGAGGCTACAGAATGGCTTCGGAAAGGAGAAGAAGAAAAGAGGAAAGTTGCCCAGGATGCAGTTGAGTGAGTAAAGGAAACAGCCAGAGCAGCAGAGGAAGCTGCTAAGAAAGCAGCTGAGGAAGCCCAGAGAAAGCTGGACGAAGAGCTTCGAAAACAGGAAGCAGAGAAGACAGAGTTGACACAACAACAGGCTGCTGAATCACAAACAGAGCAGAGCCAGGGTGAGGAAATCCTTGGGGTACAAACCCTTCAAATTCCCACTACTCTCACTCCTACAACCCCCATGCTTCAGTTAGTACCCTTCGCATAGAAAAAGGGGGAGGAAGTCCCTGATTTCAGCACAATATACTATGACAGGCCAACCAAAAGGATTATGAGGAGAACTGAGAGAAAGATAGAGGCAGAAGAAATGACCAGTACAATGATAACAGATAAAGCTGTGATGGTCGGGACAGATAAAGATCCAAGGTTTGTCATAAGGGCTGGGAAGGCAGCAATACACGCTACGAAGGATAACATATACTGAATGATGATTGAGATAGAATCATCCAAGAAGACCTCCTCCCAGCTTAAAGACACCCTGAGAAGGGAAAGAGAGGAAGGCAATAGACTGAAAAGAAAATATGAGCATGTGCTTAAAGAAATGGAGGCCACGAAGAGCGAAATCCATGCCATGCAGCAAGAAGTACAGGTGAAAGAAACAACACAAGAAGCCCTGGGAAAAGCACAACAGGAAATTCAAGAGTTAAAGGATGAAAAGGAGCAGCTGAGGGTGAAGATAGATGACCTGACGGAGCAGCAAAGTATCATATATGAATCCAATACCTTGCGCGTTAAGGAACTGGAAAAGCAGCTGGAAGCAGTAAAGGCACAGCAGGTCGATCTGCAGTCGGTTAAAGAACACATCTTGGCTCAGAAAGCTAAGGTGTTGTACCTGCAAACTGCTCTAGAGGAGGAAAGATGTCAGGTCCTCCAGATTGATGGCAGACTGGATGAAATCTTAGACACCGCTTCTTATTTTGTGGACAGGTCGCAAGACATCCTTGAAGTACTGACTTCAAGGATAACCAGGGTGGAGGATGACAAGGAAGTCCCAACTGAGCTAGTAGTCAAGGATAAACAAGCTTTGAAATGGGACCATGACGTGATAGAATTCGCCGTCAACACTGCAGAAGACTTCCAGAAGAATGTCAAGAGAACAAAGGGAGCATGCGCAGAATTCTTCAGGAGAGCCTTGGTCACATACAACCGTTGTCAGGCAGAAGCTGAGCAGAGGCTACACGAGTTCCCAACTCATGATGCATTTGCAGAAATGTTGCAGAAAAGGCAACAAGATGAAGAAGCCAAAGTGCAGTGCATCAGAGCTATTGATGAACAAATCCTCAGAAATGAAATAGGCCACACAGCCATTAGTATACAGCTCTTGGAGGAATAGGTACGTTTGAACCCGGCCAGAATTGAGGCCATTCAGAACCAAGCTGACAAATTCGAGCTGAACATTCGGTTCCTGGAACCCAACTCGTTTGAGAGTCTCGCTGGTGAAGCAGCAGCGTGGAGAAAGTTCTTGGAGGACCATGAGAAGGACCAGTTAACTTTTGTATAATTTAATAATTTGTAAAAGGTTGTAGGAAATTGAAATGTTAGGGAGCCCAAAGGTCACTTTGGGCAACCCAACCAATTTTGCTTTTAGTATAAAACTAGGGAGATAGACAAGGAAAGGGCTTTTTCCCAGTAACACTGGAGGACCTATTGTAAGAAGAACTACTTCCTTTTGCAATAAAGATTTTAGTTTGCCTATTGGAGAAAGAGCTGTGAAGTTTCCAAATGTTATGCGATGGATGGCAGAAAGATGAACTACTTTATTTTTCAGCTTATATCCATAAATCGTGAGATCGTTCTAACTCTGTGACCTATGTCTTGTTGGATGGTTTCTGATTTAATTTTTGTGGAAAATTCTTTCAGAGTAATGCTTGTGTTACATATAACAGTTAGCTATCTGATTGTTAGAAGATATTATGGTTCATGTGTTGTAAACATAAATAGCAGCTATCTGTAATGTGTTTATTATACATGGAGATGATGCATTACTCACTAATAATCATTTCCTGGCTCCCCGAGGATAGACAGTTAGGTGTTTAGATTGTTAGTTGTTTTAATTCCTTGTGGTTTAGATGTTCGAGAACCTAAGACGAGAGGTAAGAACCTACGCAGCACATTGTGTAGTTCCTGGCATCTTTATCACTCCGCATAGTTAAGATAGGCACATGCATTGCATACATTAAGTCAAAATACAAATTCCGGTGGACCGGGCCGCAACCGGTAAACCCTTGTTGTTACTTTGACCTACGGTAGCCGGACCGTAAACCAGACGGATTCCCTATACCAAATAGTCAGCGGGCTAGTTGGGAACGCTGATTGGGGAGAATCCCTTACTGTTGCTGCCTACGAATTTCCAGGCCTCAACAGGCCCTAAAGAGGTATTTTGTGCTTCCAATGCTAATAACAATTCCTTGAACAAACACAAATTACCTCTCAAGGGGATCCTTCACCTTCAATAAGGCATATTGGAACCATTATGCTATTTTGAGAACTATGTGTAAGTGTTAAGGCCTAAACCAAGATAGGGTGATGAAACATTAGCCTTAGTCCTAAAATGTATCCTTTGAAACTCAAGGACCATGAATAAATCCTTAACCTTGGCATGCATGGCCTCTATGTATGATATTTGGCCTCTAAGTTGTAACATGGAACCATTATAAGGTTTTTAGCACCAAGGATGGGTCGTAGGACAATAGGAATGGATAGGAGATCCTATATATTCCTTAAATTGTTTAAACTTTATTATATCATATCCCTCCAACGCCTTGTTTAAAATTTCGATTCCAAAATGTATGTGTGATATTTAAAGGTTTATTAACATATGAAACCAGGCTCGCGGGGATTCATCTATACCAGGCCATTTACCACCTTCATTTTCGTCCCTCACAACCCTCGCATCTCCTCTCAATTTCGTCAGGCCACCCAAAGTCAGGAATAGAACACTTGGAGGCAGATTCAGAGCACCCGTGGTCCTAAATCAGCATACAAGGGTTTATCTGAGGCATTGAGGTTTTTGACAATCTGCTACAGGCGTTGAGGGTTTATCTGAGGCGTTCAGGTTTTTGAGCATCGAACATGTCTGGCCAGGTATGTCTAGTGACGTTTTCAAGTTTTTGGTGCCTGTCATATTACGTCCTCGGCAATTTGGTGCCTATCAAATATATTTTCATTTCTAAGTTTGCTATAAAGGAGCATACACTCTGTTCTTGATTGATACTGAAATACGAATTAATCACTGCTTATTTTTATTCCAATTGATTCTACTACGTATTGTGGGGGCAATTATAAACCTGCAGTAGTTTAGAGCAACTTGAGTGCTCATACAGAGGGGTAATTTATAAATTTTGTTCTTTTGAAAATGAAATAAACAATCTTAATTGCAGTTTATTTACCAACAAGCAATTTGTGCTCGAAGTAATCTACAGTTCAATTCATGCACTATCCAGGGCTTTAAAAGTTGGGGTTTAGGGTTACTGCACGCATTAGGGTATAGGGTTTTTGGGTTGCAGGTAGGCATGTAAAAACCAGAAGTTTGTAGGAACCAATCCTTTATTATCAAAATTTATTTTCAGCACATGAGCAATACAGTTGAAGAAGAGAACATCTGCTCTACACTAGAGTTAAGAACACAGCTTATACTGCACATATACAATTGTGTAATAGTGGATACCTATCAGATAAAGTTGGACTAGCAGGCGGAAAAATATCTGTTGTAAATCGCTGCCAGCTAGCTAGGTTCTCCACTTTCAGCTCAGAGAATAGATAGCTGGATGATAGATACAATCCAATCCACTTTGGTCGATCCTCCAATCTTATTTCTTCTATTTAGCAGGTAGATGGAGAGAGAACATAGTGCATCAGCTTTAAATAACAAGGACGAGAAGACATATTTGAAGGTTGAAAAGCGCATCGAAGGTTTGTATCATACTTTTCGTTGCCTTTTTTGTGTTTTTTCTTGGTACAGTGGATTTATTAGTAGTCAAATATAATCTGCCAACTGTGTTCACGGGGATAGGCTTCTGTTCCTCGTAACATGAAAGAATCCATATTATCAAGGGTAATACCATCACTTTTTGCATGGATCCCCATATTATATGGGGAAATCAAATTTTATAATCCCTGGGGTTTGTTAATCTGATAACATGATAACAAACTTGGCCTACTCTTAGAATGAACGCCTAGGTTCACTTTACTGGAATGGTGTTGGTGTACATCTATGTTATTACTTATTAGAGGCAAGAAATGGGAAAATGACAATTGAACAAGAAATGGGGGCCAGAGGGTTTTGGTATAAGAAACAGTCTCCCCTGCATATTATGCACATTAGAGCTATTTTCTGTGTCTTTTTTTTTTAACAAATTTTATGGCCTTTTAAACTGTTTCTGTTTCTCAGAGAAATGCCACCCTGATGTTACATTTCTTGTAGCGTACGTGCATATGTTTGTCCAACTAGATCCTATGAATGGTTAGAGGTTGTCACTTAGTGTATTCTGTGGTTGAAGACCGATTCAAGCTTTATGTAGGCATAATTTTAAAAATTCGAAATATTTTAGAGGGTTTTGACAATTTGTTATTACAAATTTTTGACAGGTGGTAAGCTTGAAAAACTGAAAGTGGATCAGTGCAAGCTTTACCTGCGAAAGCATGGTCTAAGAGTAACAGGTCGAAAGTTAGTTCTTCTTGAACGAATTCAGGAGAACCTTAAGTATGTCATCACAAACCAAATGCCCTTGTTTTACATGGTTATATGCTTATAACTGTGCTTATTCAGAAAACTCAGTTTGTTCTTAAAAAAGAAGGAATTTCTTAAACATGATAGAAGCTCATATATGGCCTTTTTAATTTTTTATTTTATGAGAAGCTGATTCTTTTAACATCCATGAATCTGATATGTACTTGCTGATGACTTCTCAGAATAAAGGATGGCAGTGGCGAAGAGAAGTACCCAAAATCCAGTTTTGTGCTGGATTGTAAAGGTGGGAGCAT
>LPNX010910135.1:1390456-1439485 GCA_001517045.1 Pseudotsuga menziesii | reverse complement strand
CTCAAAAAAACACTGAAATGCTGGTCCAAGGCGCTCCCAAATCCTAACTCTACCAAGATCCAAGCTGTCCACGAGCTGGAGACGCACCAGGTAGCTATGGAAGACAAAGACATGACACAAAATGACATCCAGAAAGAGACATCGCTGTAGATGAACCTTCACAAGGTGTGTAGAGAGGAGGCTGAGTGGTGGCGCCTCAAGTCTAGATGCAAATGGTTAAAGGATGGTGACAGAAATTCAAGCTATTTCCACAAATTGACAGAGGTCAGGAAAAACCAGAACAATGTCCGGGAGATCCAAGTCAATGATAAGATTATTAATCAATTTGAAGAAATAAAAACTGAAGCCACAAAATATTTCAGCGAGCTGTTCAAAGAACAGCCTGTCACCAGCGATGCCCAATTACTGAGCCTTGTCCCCACTTCTATAATGCGCAAAAATAATGATCACCTGACCCAGGCCATCACGTTGGAAGAAGTCAAAGAAACTGTTGACAACATGGAGGAGGATAGGTCTCCAGGGCCAGATGGGTACAATGTGAATTTTGTAACTCTCTACTGGGATATCATGAAAAAATATCTACTGAGAATGATCAGAAAGTCTCAGAGCTGCAATAAGATTGGAGGAAGCACGAATTCAGCCTTCCTGGCCCTCATACCAAAGGAGAAAGACGCTAAGACCTTTGACAGGTTCAGACCAATCTCTTTGTGTAATATAGGGTATAAAATTATTACTAAGCTCATGGCCTCAAGACTAAAGCACATCCTGCCAGCCATTATCCTGGAGAATCAGGGAGGATTCATCAAAGGACGGAAAATATGGGAGAACATCACCTTAGTGCAGGAAGCCATCCATTCTAGCCTAAAGAATGGAGACAAAGGAATGGCGGTAAAATTAGACCTGGCGAATGCTTTTGATAGAGTTAGCCACCATTTCCTCCTCCAGGTAATGATGAGATTCGGCTTTGATCCCAAGTTTATCTCCTGGGTCAAGGCTTGTATCAGCAAGCCTTGGATTGCCCCTCTAGTTAACGGGAGAGCTGCCCCCTTTTTCCAAGCTTCGAGAGGCCTGAGGAAAGGATGCCCGCTCTCCCCCCTACTCTACGCCATCCAGGCCTCGGTTCTCAGCTTTCAAATGGAACAAGCCAGACTTGAGCAGGAGCTGCCAGGCATTAAGCTGGCCAGAGGAGTCAGAGATATAAACCACTCTCAGTTTGCCGATGATACTATTCTAATCGGAGGAGCCAGCCAGATCATAGCTCGCCGATTCAAAGCTGAACTGAACCGTTATTGCCAGGCATCCGGAAGCAAAATTAATCTCAGGAAGAGTCAGATCTTCGAATGGAACATTAATCCGAGGGAAATGTCAGCTATAACCAGAATATTAAATATGAATGGATCTGTAAGTTGGGACTCATTCAAGTACCTCGGGGTGCCTATTGTCAAAACCAAGTCCAAGTCCTCGGACTGGAACCCCATAGTGGAAAAAATAAAAAATAAAATAACAGGTTGGGGGACAGCATGGCTGAATCTAGTAGGGAAGGTTGTTCTAATTAAAGCAGTCCTGAACAGTTACATGCTCTATCAATGCTCTCTGCTACTAGCTCCGAGCAAAATCATAAACCAGATAGAGGCATCACTGAAGTCCTTTCTATGGAACGGGGGGAACAACGGAGGTAGTAAAAAGTATTCTCTGGTAAGCTGGAAGACAGTTAAGCTGCCCAGAAATGAGGGAGGTCTACAAATCAGAGACCTCCATTATCAAAATTTGGCCATGGGGGGGAAATTACTCTGGAATATGCTCCAATATAAGCCATCCTGGTGTAGTAGGGCTCTTAAAGCAAAATATTTTCCAGGCTCAAGGATGAGATGCCTGGAAGGAGACAACGTGAAGGGAAAAGGGTCCCCCATCTTCAGGCTGTGTAAAAAATCGCTGTCCCAATTCATTGAAAAATTATTCTGGATACCCGGTAATGGCAAGAGCATAAATTATTGGAAGGACTCGATCCTTGGTAAGATCCCTCCCAGCCTGCCCCGTTTACAATCTTGGATGGAGGCGAGAGAATTAACAACGCTCTGGAGTATTTCAGAATGGGATGAGAGCCAACCAAATCGCTGGTTATCGTGGAAGTTGCTGGACTGTCCAGAAATGCTGGAAATTGAAAAACTGAAGCTGATCGACCACTTAGCAGGGATAGCACCGATCACCAAAAGCTTGAAAGATAGGCGTGGCTAGGGAAACCGTTCTGGACAATACACAACGTCTGAGGGATATAAAACGTATGCAACAAATTATTTGGTGCCAGCGAACCCAGTATTATGGAACCACAATTGGATAAATAGAACGCTGCCTAAGATAGATGTGTTCACGTGGACTCTGCTTCATCTTCGGCTGCTGACTGGAGAAAACCTGGAGAAAAGGGGGATCGTAGGCCCCTTCAGATGTCCTCTATGTGCTGTTAATTCAGAGACCATTTCTCATCTCTTCTTTAAATGCCCTTACTCTGTTTCAATTTGGAATGAAGTAATAATAAATAAAGATGATGGGTTTTCCTGGAATGGGAATAATCAAGAATTCTTCACTCAATGGGATAGAATGTACAAGGGCGAGCTGGGGGGGGAAAACGGTGTGAGAGCTTGCTGGCAGAAACTGCCTAAAATTGTTTGCTGGTGCATCTGGTTAGAAAGAAACCAGAGAACCTTCCAGAACAAGAGTCAACCAGCATGGCAGGTGATTTTCAAAATCAAAGCTCTTCTCGGCGAGGTGGTAAGAAACACCAAGATTCCGCACAATAAAGCCGAACTGTCCGAAAAAGAAAAACTATGGATTCAAAGTTTCAAGATCCAAGAAAATAACAGCAAAGTCATTAATAAACTGGAAAATTGGGAAATCAGATTAGACAATTCCCAATTCGAAAACTGGTTAAAAGAAAGAAAGTTATTTAAACTGTTTTTTGATGGCGCTTCAAAAGGGAATCTGGGAGAAACGGGGGGCGGAGGAGTCGTCATAAATCCCACAGGCAAAGTGGAAATCGAATACTCTTGGAATATTGGACACGAGACAAATAATATGGCTGAAGCATATGGGCTCTGGCAAGGCCTTAAGCAGGTGCAAAATGTAGGAGCGGACGAAGCTGTGGTTATAGGAGACTCGAGGCTAATTATCCAAGCAGTGAGAGGTGGAAGAAGGGGCAAAAAATGAGCGGTTGGAAAGGTTGCTTAAAAGAATTAGAGATAAGGTTAAAAGGTTCAGGAAGATCGAATTCTATCATGTTCTCAGGGAACTTAATATGAAGGCGGACAAAGCAGCTAATAATTTTATAAACTTAGAGTGCTTTGAACTCAAAGTTAATTCAATGATTAAGTTGGAAATCCCACCTTAAATTCTGTCTAAGGATGGGGAGATTGACTGGTTTTCTGTACTCTTTATTAGCGCCTTTTAGCTGAACCTTCTATATCAATATAACCATTTTTGTTATAAAAAAAAAATCTATGCTTTTTTCATCTATGGATGAGAATGAGATAAGTGTACTATTCATATTGATTCTATGGGCGTCGTCCAAAATTCATAATTAATGATTCCAAAAAAAATAAAAAATAAAACTTAGTTAACATATGATAACTACAGAATATTTTTTTATTTCCCTTGTTCTTGAGCAATGCTAGAACCAAAGGGCCAACAAACAAGAGCCACGAGTTTTCATTGTCACGTGGAGATTGGAGCGATCTAGACGAGGTGTGGTCGAGGACGCAGCTCCCTGAGGGCCGAGGCTGTTCACAGCGTGAAGGGCGTTAGAGAGACAGGCCCGATCCCGAGGCTGCATGCAATCTGAAGATCTCCTCCTCGAATGGCTGACTGCTGAGCTGGTCGATTAGCTTGAAGCTTTGGAGGCCCTCCCCTCTGAATCCATGTTCTGAAGCTGGCCCGGAGTGGGTGGGACAATAAAATGGTGGAGGAGGTAGGAGGTTCCTTGCCTAACCGATCGGAAGCCTTCGATAGGCTAATCTCCAACCATGCCAAGTGATCAGACAAAAGAGAATTGCCGAAGTTCGTTAAGCGAATAGAAGATGTGCCGGAGGTAGCCCTTCCCCCGGAAGAAACGATCTGGGTTGCCCTGTCATTGGCATACCGAGCTTTGATCGGGAAGTTCACAGGGTTATGGCCCTCACCCAAAACCACTGATAGCTGGGTCCAAAGGAACTGGCGACCGCTAATATCCAAAAACGTGGCATCCTACTCCATCGGAAGGGGATACTTCCTCTTTGACTTCGAATCTAAAGATGACAAAGACTTAATCTTCAGGAATGGGCCCTACTTTATGGGGCCGCAAGGTCTTTACCTCAATGGCTGGTCGCCGGACTTCGACCCTGAAGCCGATACCCCTAAAGTTGTCCCAGTCTGGGTCAGACTGCCCAACCTACCTATGCACTGCTGGAATCCCAAATCCCTACTTGCTATAGGGAACGCACTGGGAAAATATATTGACATGGCCAGCCCAAAGGACCAATATGCCTGCGCCCGCATATGCGTGGAGGTCGATCTCGAAGCTGGACTTCCAGAAGCAATAAATCTCACGGTGGGGAACTGGTCTCACATTCAGAAACTGGACTATGAATAGCTCCCCTTCAAATGCAGAGGATGCCACGAGTATGGGCACTTCATCCTAAACTGCCCTAAAACTCTGGAAAGCCTGCAGGAGAAGGGGGAAGGATGGCATAGGGTGAACAGATCCAGATCTAAAAATCAAACCGGTGGGGGTCCTAAGAAAGGTGAGGGGAGTGGCCCACCTGAAAAACCCCAAGAACCCCCAAGATCTACAAAATCAGTGGAAGCAAGGGAGGAACCCACTGAAACAGAAGACAGATCTAGCCATGAAAAAAGAAAAGAGCCGGAAACAATCATCTCAGACCTAGGGAGAGACAATGAGGAAGAAACAGCAGAAACTAAAGTAGGAGAAAGTCAGGGAAAATCTGATGAAGAACTGGACTCGGAAGAGGAAGACGAGGAAGAAGGGGAAATTGAAATAACAACTCCAAGAATGACCAAAACAAAAGGAAGGAAATCTAGAAAATAAGTATGGGAGCAAGCAACATACAAGGATAAGCTGCAGGGATCCCAGCTAACCTTGGAAAAGATGTTGAAAAACCCAAGAAACACTCGTCAGCATGGGCATGCCCCGAAAGGGATGCCCACGGCCTCCAAAAGTAAGTAATGAAGGCTATTTCCTAGAACTGCAGAGGGCTCGGCAGCAAAGGCAAGGAAGAAGCTATGCTAGATCTAATCTCCCTTCACCAACCGGACATCTTGCTGATCCAGGAAACCAAGCTGGAGGACACAACATTCCTCCAAACCAGTAAAAAATTTTGGAAAAAAAAGGCACCGCTACTCTAAGCTCCAGAGGAGCATCTGGGGGAATAGGAACCCTATGGGATGAGAGAAAATTTGAAGCTGTGGTCATCAAAAACAGCAACCATTGGATCCTCACAGTGCTGAGACAAAAAGACACCAATTCTCTGGTAAGTATAATCAACATTTATGCTCCTAATTCTTATAGCGAAAAAATAAACTGCTAGAATCTTCTCCGTGAAGAACGAAATAATCTGCAGGGTAATGTCATATTGGCTGGGGATCTGAATCTCATCCTCAATCAGAATGAAAAAAGAGGGGGCTCTAGCTCTAAAGACCCCATCATAGATATAGTGGAAGATATCATCACGACCTGGGACCTCATTGATATCAAGCATACTACAGGGAAATACACCTGGACCAACAGGAGGTTTGGGCCTAGGCACATTGCGGCCAGACTTGACCGATTCTTGGTTCAGGATAATTTCCTCCTACTAGGCCTGATTATTTCATCCAAAAACCTTCCCTTCCGAGGCTCCGATCATAAGCCCATCCTTCTGGAAATGGTGCAAGAAAAAAATCTGGGCCCTATACCGTTCAGATTTAATTCCATGTGGGCCAAGCATGATGAATTCCTACAGATTGTAGCAGATTCATGGGTCCATTCGGTTACAGGATCCCCCTTCTTTGTCTGGGAGGAGAAGCTGAGAAGGCTCAAGAAGACATTGAAGAGCTGGGCCAAGACGCTACCAAATCCAAACCTCGCTAAGCTCCAAGCTACCTAAGCGCTGGAGTCACACCAGGCCGAAATGGAGGTTAATTATGTGACTATTACTGACATTCAAAAAGAGACAACTCTGCAACTGAATCTTCACGCGGCGTGTAGAGAGGAGGCTGAATGGTGGCACCTCAAATCCCGCTGCAAATGGTTATGGGACGGAGATAGAAATTCAAGATTCTTCCACAAGTTGATTGAGGTCAGAAAAAATCAGAATAGCGTCCTCGAGATTCAGCTCAACGATAGGGTAATCAGTGATTTTGAAGAAATTAAAGCTGAAGCCACCAATTACTTCAGTGAGCTGTTCACTGATTAGCCTACCCCCAGCGATGCCCAGCTTCTGAATCTTGTCCCCAGTTTAATAAAGAAGAGTGACAATGATCACCTGAACCAAATCATCACGCTAGAGGAGATTAAAGAGACTGCCGCTACCATGGAGGAGGACAGAGCCCCCGGCCCAGACGGGTATAATGTGAATTTTATTTCTATCTGCTGGGACATTGTTAAAAAAGATTTACTTAAAATGATCATAAAGTCTCAGAACTGTAGCAAGATCGGAGGAAGTACGAATTCAGCCTTCTTGTCCCTCATCCCAAAGGAGAAAGATGCTAAGACATTTGACAGGTTCCGTCCAATTTCACTGTGTAACATAGGGTATAAAATCATCACTAAGATCATGGCCACCAGACTAAAGCACATCCTGCCAGTCATTATCCCAGAGAACCAAGGTGGATTCATTAGAGGAAGGAAGATTTGGGATAATATCATTTTAGTGCAAGAAGCCATCCATTCTAGCCTGAAGAATGGAGACAAAGGAATGGCGGTGAAACTAGACCTGGAAAATGCCTTTGACAGAGTTAGCCACCCATTCCTCCTTCAGGTAATGCTGAGATTCAATTTTGCTCCCAAATTTGTCTCTTGGGTCAAGGCCTGCGTCAACAAGCCATGGATTGCCCCCCTCATTAACAGAAGAGCTGCCCCTTTTTTCCAAGCTACGAGAGGACTAAGGCAAGGATGCCCGCTGTCACCCCTACTCTACGCCATTCAGGCCTCGTTACTCAGTTTCCAATTGGAACACGCTAGACTAGAGCAAGAGCTGCCAGGCACCACTCTCAGTTTGTCGATGATACCATTTTAATGGGAGGTGCCAGCCAGATAATAGCTCGAAGATTCAAAGCTGAACTGAACCGTTACTGCCAGGCCTCTGGAAGTAAAATCAATCCCAGGAAGAGTCAGATCTTCGGATGGAACATTAATCCGAGGGAAATGTCAGATATATCCCGAATTCTAAATATGAACGGAGCTGTAAGCTGGGAATCATTCAAATACCTAGGGGTGCCTATTGTCAAAACAAAATCCAAGTCCTCGGATTGGAACCCCATAGTGGAAAAAATAAAAAGGAAAATATCGGGTTGGGGGACTGCATGGCTAAATCTAGCTGGGAAGGTTGTCTTAATTAAAGCTATCCTGAACAGCTACTTGCTCTATCAATGCTCTCTACTCCTAGCACCTGTCAAAATCATAAATCAAATTGAAGGATTACTGAAATCCTTTCTCTGGAATGGTGGGAACACTGGAGGAGGTAAAAAATATGCTCTGGTAAGTTAGAAAATCATTAAACTGCCAAGAAATGAGGGAGGACTTCAAATCAGGGACCTCAAATGTCAAAACTTGGCCATTGGGGCCAAATTACTCTGGAATATGCTAGATTCTAAGCCAACATGGTGTAGCCGGGCTCTTAAAAATAAATACTTCCCAGGTCCAAGGCTCAAATGCCTGGAAGGAGACCACGTAAGAACAAAGGGGTCCCCTATTTTCAATATGTGTAAAAAAACGCTGCCTCAATTTATCAAAAAACTACACTGGATTTTGGGTAATGGGAGATCCATAAAATTCTGGCAAGATTTGATCCTTGGTAAACTTCCTCCACGTCTACCTCGTTTGCAGTCCTGGATGGAGACGAGAGCACTGAATTTGCTTTGGAGTATATCTGATTGGGAGGTGAACTATCCTCATCGTTGGACAGCGTGGGTAATTTGGGATTGCCCAGCTGCGTTGGAGAGTGATAAACTGAAGATGCTCAACTACCTGGCTAGGATAGCACCGATTTCCCTCTCCCTGAAGGATAGACGTGGTTGGGGCAATCGAACTGGCACCTACACGACCGCTGAGGGGTACAACGAGTATGCAACAAATTTTAATGTGCCAGCGAATCCTGCGATCTGGAACAACAATTGGAAAAACAGAACGTTACCCAAAATTGAGGTGTTCATTTGGACACTGATTCATCAAAGATTGCTAACCGGAGAGAACCTGGAGAAAAGGGGGATAGCAGGCCCATTCTGTTGTCCTCTCTGTGCTGTAAATTTAGAATCTACTTCTCATATCTTTTTTAATTGCCCATATACTATCGCAATCTGGAAGGAAGTGATGCTGAATGGAGAAGATGGGTTTCAATGGAGTGGAAGTAATCATGAATTTTTTATCAATTGGGAAAAAATGTACAAGGGCGAGCTGACCAACAAGAATGGTGTGAGATCCTGCTGGCTGAAACTATCTAAAATTGTTCGCTGGTGCATCTGGATAGAAAGAAATCAGAGAATTTTTCAGAATAGGAGTCAACCAGCGTGGAAGTTAAATGTCAAAATCAATGCTCTTCTTGGTGAGGTGGTAAGGAGTACCACGATTCCGTACAACAAAGCCGAGTTGACAGAAAAAGAAAAAAATGGATGCAAAGTTTCAATATTCAAGAAAATAATAGTATAGTCATCAAAAATTTGGAGGATTGGGAAATCCGAATGGATAAATCCCAATTCGAGAACTGGTTAAGAGAACGAAAGATTTTCAAATTGTTCTTTGATGGAGCTTCAAAAGGGAATCCGGGGAAAGCGGGAGGAGGAGGAGTTGTCATAAACCCCAGAGGGAAAGTAGAAACCGAATACTCTCGGAACATTGGACACGATTCTAATAATATGGCAGAAGCTTATGGACTATGGCAAGGCCTTAAGCAGGTGCAAAAAATAGGAGTGGATGAAGTTACGGTTATCGGAGACTCTAGGCTAATTATCCAAGCAATGAGCGTAGGAAGAAGGAGTAAAAATGAGCGAATGGAAAGACTGTTAAAAATAATCAGATCTATGTCCAAAAGGTTCAGGAAGATCAAATTCTTTCATGTTCTTAGGGAGTTTAATATGAGGGCGGACAAAGCAGCTAATAAATTCATAGATATAGGGTGCTATGAACTCAAGGTTAATTCAAAGATAAGCCTTGAAATTCCTCACTAATTTTCCTTCTGTCTAAGGATGGGGAGTATTAGCGGATCTCTGTACTCTTGATCAACGTCTTTTAGCTAAATCATTCATATTAATATAATCGTTTTTGTTAAAAAAAACATATGATAAGTACAACTTGTGATAGTTAGAAAAATTAAACTTCAACTTCAACTATTCGATTATAAATACAACTATTCTATTATTATATACAACTATGAGCTTAACTCCATTGATGATACAACTTTCAACTCCAATCATGGCTTTTAGTTGAATTTCAACTGCTGATATATTAACTTTTAAATTAACTATTAGATACAACTATTAGCTTAACTCCAATGATTCTACAACTTTTAGCTTAACTTCAACTCTAATTACGATTATATTGGATAAATATTAGCTTAACTATTAGATACAACTAATGATTCTACATCTATTAGCTTAACTTCAACTCTAATCGTGGTTATATTGGATAAATATTAGATAATAATACGTTAACTCCAATAACTTAATACAACTATTAAATTAAATTTAGATGAACGTGGTAATAAAAAACTTATTAAATTTCATCTCTTAGTATGAGAAGTCGACCTTTAATGCAATGAAACCATGCACCGCCCAATAAGCTTTACATTTGGTAGTGTAGCATCATGAGAACAATCAATTAGATAATGTGCTCTGATGGTGATAGGCTCAATACAATCTATAAATATGAATAAAAAGGGGTGAGCATCCTCAAAAAATTTTCTTTCAATCAAGATTCGATAAACCAGTGAGTCCAGAATTTCCATTAAACTATGTATTAGTAATTTGTTCTTGTCGGCGTATTCCGAACATATTAATCTTATTAATATGGTTGTTGCTAGTTATATATATGTTTACGTCGATAAACGTTTTTATTGGAGATTTGGGGTGGGCTAAGGCCTATGCTTTTTCATCTATAGACGAGGATGAGACAAGTGTACTATCGAGCTTGATTATATGGCAGTCGTTCAAAATTCAAAATAAACAATTATAAAAAAAAGGAATATGAAAAATAACTGGTAGTTATTTGATGAATGGATAACTCATAGCAATGCAAGGATAACTCATGGCTGATGAATGTATAACCTACAGTTAATGGCAAATAACTAGAAGAATGTGAGATAAAAAGAAAAATAATATAAAAAATAATTGATAGTTGATAAATGGATAACAAGAAGAATGTCGGTGATAACATGTATCTAGGCATAAATAACTCACATTTGAACTAGAAGAATATGATGAATACAAAAATATTTCCAAAGTGTCTTCCATTCCATAACTATCTCTCAACCATCTAATCCCTATCAACGTGATCCAACCATACACTATGTGGTTGTGCTAGTTTAGTGTATATTAAGTTTGTTATTATTTTATTCCACCATTATTAATCACAATATTTAAATATCGTTGAAACATGTTTACTAAAGTTTTTTTTTTTTTTCCTCAAATTTTTTCGCTCCAAGAAGATTCAAACTTCTATCTGAGTCCCTAGTTCGTTTTGCAGTTGCAGAGGTGGAGTTCGTCTTGGATCCCGTGGCTGAGTTTGTGCCGGATCTAGAAGATCCGTCCATTGTTCTTGGGAGATGATAGTAGGGTGATTCGATGGTTGCCATTAATTTGTGTTGGTGAAGATTACTCTGCTTGATTATTTGCCTGAGTCCCTAGATTGGTGTGATCAATGTAGCGGACTTCTTTTGCATCTTGTGGACTGTTTGCAGGCGTGGAGTACCCTGGATCCCGCGTGGTCTTGGTGTAATTGTGAACCAGCTTTCCTTTCAGGAGTGGTTGCTCTCTTGGGAGAATATTGCAGGGTGATGTTCTGATCGATGTCTGTTGCATTATGTCCTTTAATTCTTGAATTTCCATTAATTTGATTGCTGATGTGGATTGCTCCATTAGCTATATTCGGCCTAGTCTGCGGTTGTGTTTCCTACCATAGGATCGTTCTGAATAAGCACCTTCTGTGCTATGTTCTGGCCATTTCTGGTGGTGACCTTTCTGCTTTGTTGGTGGTATTGTTCTAATGTCCAGTGGGGAGCCCCCTTTGCCTCTTCCTCCAGATCTAGAGGCTTTCAAGAAATTGATTGCTTCTAGTGGAAAGAGGAAAGGTGGGCCTGTTCAAAAGTTTGTCAAGAAAGTTGACATCCCTTCTGTTGAAATCCCAACTGAGAAAACTTGTCGATCGGCCTTAAACTTAGTAGAACGTGGTTTAATTGGGTAGTTTACTGGTCTCTGGCGCTCTCCTAAGGCCATTGATGGGTGGGTGCAGCGGAACTGGCATCCTCTGATCTCTAATGGAATTCGTAATCATTTTGTTTGGGAGAGGTTTTTATGTTTTTGTTTTTGAATCAGCATAGGATCGTGATCTAATTTTTCGGAATGGTCCATATTTCATGGGCCCTCAGGGGCTTTACTTGAATAAATGGACTTTAGATTTTGATCCCACGTGGGATGTTCCATCTGCTGTCCCTGTTTGGGTCAGGCTACATCATCTCCCTCTGAATTGTTGGAATTCAGCTTCCCTCGAAGCCATCGGGAATAAATTAGGTAAATATATCGATAGGGATGAATGTAAAGATCAATTTTATTGTGCAAGAATCTGCATGGAAGTAGATTTGAGGATTGGTCTTCCAGAGGCAATCAGTCTAACAGTTGCTAAGTGGTCCCACACCCAGGAGTTGGATTACAAACAAATTCCATTCAAATGTAAATTCTGTCACGGGTATGGACATTTTGCTCAGAACTGTAAGAAAAAAGGAGACGAGGAAAAAGTTATGAGAAAAATGAGCAATGGACTCTAGTTCAAAAAATAGGAAATTCCAATTTGGGGACTAGAAATAAGAACCAAGAAGTAGTGGCTAATGAGAAACTTCCTTCTCCCTTAGGTACCATTACCCCTATTGGTCCTTTCAATCAATTTGCTGTCCTCATTTCTTCTGAACTTGAAGAAGGTGAAGTTCATGCCTTTGATGGAATCAAGAAGGATTCAGAAGTCACTCCGAATCAAGCTGGCCCTTCTCTATTGAATTCTCTCCGGGATGGAGATCCTCTTCCTATTGGGGAATGATCTTCCCCTTCCTATTCTAATATTACTCAAAAGAAACCGGTGGTGAGCTCTGATTCCTTGGATAATTCCACTGACCAGCTCTCCAAAAAGGGTGGCAGGAAATCTAAGAAGGAGATCCGGGAGAAAGAGGCTGAGAGACTCAAGACGCAAGGAAGTCAATCTACCATTGAGATGTATTACAGGAGGAATAAGAGAACCAGGCCTCCAAAGGGAGTAATAAATCCTTCTACCACAGGTAAGTAATGCAACTAGTCTCTTGGAAGTGTAGGGGACTGGGGAATCCATTTAAGGCTGATGCGATAAAAGATCTTTTGAGAATGGTTCCTTCAGATATTCTCTTACTCCAAGAGACCAAGGTAGAATAGGATGTTCTCCTTCTCTTAAGTAAAAATAAGTGGAAGCTTAATTTTGGAAAAGCAGTCAGTGCTAGAGGCACCTATGGGGGATTGGCTACCTTATGGTGTGAAGAGAAATTCCATTAAAAAAAATCTTTCACCACTCGGCACTGGATATTTACAAAACTCCTTCATTCTGCCAATAATATTTGAATTTCCCTTTTCGATCTGTATGTGCATGTTAACTACATTGAAAAACAATTTTGTTGGAAGTCGTTATCATAATTTTTAGAGGTCAATGCTCTAGCAAATTTAGTTTTAGCTGGCGATTTAAAAATTTCTCTGTTGCCGAATGAAAAAAAGGTGGGCAGTGTGGTAGATATTTTATGCTTGGAACAGTTGAGGAGTTAATTCAACATTGGGATTTGATCGATCTTCTTCCAAAAGCTGGGTGATTCACGTGGTCCAATAATAGATCTAGAGCTACAAATATTTCAGCCAGGCTTGATCAATTTCTCGTCAATAGTTCATTGATTGATGGGAAATCCCTTGTCTCTACTAAATTTTTACTGAAGTTAACTTCTGATCACAATTTGATTTCTTTGCTTTTCAAAAGAGAAGAGGAATTGGGGTCGATCCCCTTCAGATTTAGTCCTCTATGGATTAATAGAGTTGGGTTCATAGATGTGGTTTCTCAAGCCTGGTCTCAGTACATAGTTGGATCTCCCAGCTTTGTTTGGGAGCAAAAGCTGAAAAACACCAAAATCGCATTAAAAGTGGGTTAAAATTCCTATGCCTTCTCCTACATTCTCCAGGGTAGCGAAAGTTACTGAACTACCCGAAATTCAATTGGGTATGGAAGACATAGTCATCTCCACTTCCCATTTAGCATTGGAGAAATTGTCTCAGTCCAGTACTACTCAATCTTTCAGATATGAAGAATAGCATGTCAGGTTAAAGTCCCGTTGTCTCTGGCTTAAGGATGGTGATAAGAATTCTGCTTATTTTCATAGACAATGCAGGATCAGACTGTCTCGTAATCATATCTTAGAAATTGCTATTGGGGATGGTGTTTTTGTTAAGGGTCAAGATCAATTAATTCAGTATGCCTGCAAGCATTATCAGCTTCTCTTCCAGGATTATGGCATCACTGATAAGGATGTTTCTTCTGAATTGTTGGCAAATATTCCTTCTCTGGTAAATGTTGAGGATAATTATGATTTAATGAATCCCTTTACTGAACAGGAAATCGTTAATGTCATCTGGGTTATGGAGTCTGATAAGGCTCCCGAGCCAGATGGATTTACCATTCACTTCTCTAAAGTCTGTTGGTCAATAATCAAATCTGATTTGATCCGAATGGTGATTGCCTTTCAAAGAAAAGCGAAAGTGGGAGGGTGCACCAATTCTACATTTCTTGCCCTCATCCCTAAGGAAGTCAATCCCTCCTCTTTTGGTAGATTCTGTCCTATCTTGTTGTGTAATGCTTCCTACAAGATCCTTGCCAAACTGCTTGCTAATAGATTTAAGTTGTTGTTAGGCAAATTGATTTCTCCTCTTTAGGGTGGATTTGTGAAAGGCAGACACTTAGTGGATAATGTAATTCAGGTTCAAGAAGCTCTTCACTCAAGCTTCCAAAGGAGAGAGAAAGGTATGTTAATAAAGTTGGACATGAAGAATGCATTCGACAGAGTTAAGCTTCCTTTCCTTTATGATGTTTTACTCTCTTTTGGATTTTGTTCTTAGTTTGTAAGTCTGATTAAAACTTGTACTGACGGTCCTTGGTTAGCACCATTAATCAATGGTGGACCTTCTGAATTCTTCAAAGCTTCCAGAGGCCTTCGTCAAGGCTACCCAATGTCCCCTTTCCTTTATATCTTGATGGTTGAATCTCTCAGCATAAAATTGATCTCAGATAAGGATTCTGGATATATTCTGAGCATTAGGATTGCCAGGGGAGTGGATCCATTCAATCATGCCCTTTTTGCAGATGATTCCTCGCTATTGGGAGGGGCCTCCATGAATATTGCCTAGGCTTTTCAAGACACTCTCTCAAAGTACTGTCAATCCTCTAGTGCCTTGATAAATAAAGATAAGAGTGTTGTTTATGGTTGGAATGCTGAACCCTCGGTTATTTTATGAATATCTGGCTTTTTGGGTTTCTCTAGCTTCGATAAATGGGAAAAGATCAAGTATTTTGGTCTTGCTCTAACCCTTGGACCTTCGCCTCCCTCTCTCTGGATTGAATTAGTAGCAAAGTTAAAAGCAAAAAATGTTTTTTGGGGTGGCTATTATACCCAAATCCTGTCACCACCATGTGATAATACCCTTAACTTCCATGTTTTCCCTTAATCCCAGCACTTAGAGTGGAAACTTGCTCTGTTTGTCAGTTCTACTTGGAAAAACCCAGCATCGCGCTTTCCTTGTGGCCCATGAGCGTTACCTTGCTCAGTACCACCTGTATCCTGTTTTCAAGAAGCGGTGCCACCACCTATGGTCTTTGGTCCAAAAGCGTTTCTCATCTAAACTGTTCTGTCATAAGAGAAGAAAAGCAGTACCCTGGGTAAAATGGGAAAAAGAGAAGTTTCTCGAGGCTTCTAGATCATGAGCCTTGTGTCCTCCCTTATCCCTATCATTGTGGGTTAGTTTGAGCTCGAGATCCCCCATGGTAGGATCTTAGAGCCACCTCACCCACAATTCTCTCAACTATTCCTATCCATTGAGCCTTATAAATACAAGCTCATGTCCATAGTTGAGGGGGAGAACTATAGAGGTATTTTTATGCTGTTGGATTGACCACTTAGCCCAAGTCATTGGAGAGCATAGAGAGCAAAGTTGGAGCTTATGGGAATGAAGTGTTTGTCTTGTGGAGGGGTTTGTCGACACTAAGGCAATGGTTGTAAGCTTCTCCATACATTCTTAATGCAAAGTTGATTTCCATCCCACATTATCCCATAGATCAAAGGAATTTTTCTTATATATTGCTACCTCCACTACTACCATCGCTATGGTCTTGGTGCAGGAAAATCCTGACGGTCGGGAGAACGTGATTTACTATGCTAGTAAGAATCTTATGGATTATGAAACCCGATATTCACGCGTGGAGAAATTAGCATTGGCCATGGTCATTGTTGTTCAAAAATTTCGTCACTCCATTTTGCTCCGCACAACCACTGTATTGGTAGACCAAAACCCTATGGATTACATCCTGACTCGTCAGGTGCTAGGGGCAATTACTCTCGATGGATAGTCATACAATAAGAGTTTGATCTAGAATTTGCCAAATCCACATCAAAGAAATCCTTGGTCTTTACCGAGCTCATGTGTGATCTTCCCTGTGCTTCGATGGAATCTGAGCCCAGTGATTCATTTTCGGATGAATTCTTGTTCCTGATAAGCGCTACTAACCCATGGCATGGAGAATTGCTCATTTATCTCCAAACACAAATATTTCAGCCAAATCTATCCCATGATGATCGCCGTCGTATCCGTCACCACGCAAAATACTACCTCATCTTGAATGACACCTTGTATAGACGTGGGGTCAATTTCGTTCTCTGGTGATGCCTCACCCATGAGGAAGCTGAACAAGTGTTGAATGATTGCCACACTAGAGCATGTGGTGGTCATTTATCTGGGATGGTCATAGCCTAGAAAATCCTTCGCGCTAGCTATTTCTGGCCTTCAGTCTTTAAATACTGTCACGAGGCTGTCAAGAAATGCCCACCTTGTCAACATTTTTATCTGAAAAAGCACACTCATCCTGCTTTGCTACACCCCGTCATTGCCATTGGCCCATTTTCCAAATGGGGGATTGATTATGTGCATTGTAAGCCTACCTCAGCCGGTGGGCATGGTTACATCATCGTAGCCATTGACTATTTTACAAAGTGGGTTGAGGCCATGCCTACATATGTGGAAGATGGTAAGACTGCCGCTCTCTTCCTGTTCAATCATGTGATGGCTAGATTCGGAACCCCGCAGTCCATAGTTACTGATCACGGATCACATTTTCGTAATCAAATGATGGAGGAGCTAAGTGCCAAGCTAGGTTTTCGCCATGAAAACTCTACGCCTTATTATCTATAAGATAATGGTCAGGTAGAGGCCATTAATAAAGTTTTGAAAACGATGCTTCGTCGGATGGTTGGAGACCATAAATCCAACTGGAACCATATCCTTTTCTCCGCTCTTTGGGCTTACAGGACTTTGGTGAAAACAGCTACTGGTTTCACACCTTTCCAGCTTGTCTATGGACTCAAAGCTGTCTTACCGGTTCAATGTCAGATTCCATCCTTGAAACTTGTTGTCGAATTTTTCCCAGACACTTCCGCAGAGGAGGAGAGATTTTTATACTTGAACAACCTTGACGAAACTAGGAGAGATGCTGCCTTGGCTAATGAGGCACATAAGAAACACATCAAGGTGCAGTATGATAAATATGTCCAATCTCGTGCCTTTAATGAGGGTGACCTAGTTTTGACTTACGATCAGAGATATGACAAACTAGGGAAAGGAAAGTTCGAATCCATATGGTACGGTCCTTTCTTCATTTCTAAAGTTTTAGAGAAAGGGGCCTACGAGCTTGTAGACTACGATGGAATCCCTTTAGGGAAACCTCACAATGGGTTGTACCTGAAGAGGTACTATGCCTAGATATCTCTTGGATAGTATCTTGTATATATGTATATTGCTTGACTTTCAGTGTGCTTAAGTATTTTCAATATGGTTTTGAGTATTAAGTGTCCATATCTGTTTTTACCATGTTTTGGTTGTGCAGAGCAGATGGCTTTCTACGGCTACGCTGACGGTGCTTTCCGCCACACCTTGAATCTTGCCTCAGCTTCTTGGGTTCTCTATTCCCTAGCTTATGATTTGGTCAGTTCAGGAGCGGTTTGTATTGGTCTCGCTACCAACAACATAGCCAAGTATCGAGAAGTCATAGGTCTTCTGATTGAAGCTGCCTCCCAGGATGTTCACAATTTGGTAGTCTTGATGGACTCACAACTAGTGGTTTGTCATCTAAACCATGTTTACACCATTAGGAATCAAGTGCTTCTTCGTCTCTTCCAGAGGGTACGCTTGTTAGAAAGGTCATTTGAAACTATCACCTATAGGCATATCCCTAGGGAACATAATGTAATTGTTGACTCATTATCTAATTACATCCTAGATTGGAATATTTCCCATTCATGACATGAAAATCAAACTTGGTTCATTGTAAATAAACTATTAAAGACACATAAAACTCATGTAAAATACATTCACCATTTAAGACATATAAACACCAGATAAAAGTCTGTATATATATATATGGATATGTTTTACAAAAAATAAGTCACGAGACCTCATCTGAAGCACGTAGGCCTTTAGGTAAAAATCACTATACAAAATCCTGAAGCTATCAGCTTTCAGTGGATACATCATGCACACCTCGTCTAATGATGCTCTTAGTAACACATCACTGCCCGGGCTACTCTACGTAGCAGTCTGCTAAAGCGACCTGGTACTCCCGCTGTAGGCCTTTGATACCTCAGAGGGAGGTCATCAATGGAAGCATCAGGGATGTTTAGGGTCAACCTCTCCAGGTTTTCCTCTAAATCCCCAGTCACATCATCACCCTGTGGTACAAAATGGGCTCCGACTCGTCTATCCAATGGGGAAGCTCCCCCAGGTCATGCTGCTCCAACGTCTACATGAAAATATTCAAGTCTCGTTACTTAAAATAAAAAATATAAAACATCAAAAACATAAAAACACTATTTCCATTTTAGAGTCTTTTACTTCTTACCGATGTCACCCCACTGTCCACCAGGTGGGAGCGGTAGGTCAGGGTCACTGCTGAAGTTAGTGTCCGCATATGCATAATCCTCCACCATGAGGATCTGATCTCTCAACCATCGAAAGAATGGGTCATCGAACTTTACCTTCCCCCTGCCCACTCCAGTATGGGCCATAATCCGGACCCACCTCTGCATGCGAGGGTCCCATGCTCTCAGCTCAGTAAAGACCACCTGGGGTCTCATCTGTGGAACCTGCTCGAAGAAGAAGCAGGATAGAATGGAACTGAAACCAAATTGCTTCAGTTCCCCCTACCGACACTTGGTCAACTGATCCTTGAAGATCGGAAGCATGGCTTCTGCCCAGTTAAATACTGTAGGTGCCATGGCCTCTATGGCATAGAGCATATGTTCTCTAGACACCTGATGCACTCCTTGGCTTCCCGCCACTCTTTGCATGGTAAACAATACAGTTCGTAGAGGTCCATCCATCACTGCTTTTATGGGGATTTTCTTCCCCGATGTCCTTGTCCCAGGAATACAATGGCGATCTATCAACTCCTGTGTAGTGATATCCCCTCCACGGGAACCAGTCAGCGAGATGGGAGCACCCCGTCTTGAAATTCCAGTCAGGAAGTAGATGTCCTCTACCTCAACTGTCAAAATGTGAGCACCAACCTTGAAATATTGTTGCTCTGGATTCCACATCCGGAGTATATGCTCTAGCAATCGCTCGTGCGATACCATACTAGGTGTTTGAATTTTTTTTAGAAGTTCGCAGTCTCTCAATGCGGCTATGTAGCCCGCATTTCGCTCAGTGAAGGAATCATCATTATCATGCTGTCTCTCTTTCCATATGACCATTTTTTTATCAACAAGAACCTGTCAAAATAATCACAAGACTTGTTAAAATCATTCTTAATCATCCAAATCAATTGAAATGAGTTAGTTTTTCTTGTGTGACTATTTTTATTTCTCCACGATTGGCACCGCCTATGCCCCATTGAGGATAGGCGGTGGCACCACCTGTGTGCTATGTTTTCGGTGCGGTTCTAGCGAGGTACCGTTTATCCCGCAAGGGATAAGAGCGGTGCCCGCTCCCATGATTTCAGGGCTTGCCATACAATCCAAAACACCATTAAAAATCAAAATTGAAGACATAAGATGAAAGAGTAGGGTCTAAGCTATTACCTGGAACTGACGGTGCTCGAATTCGACGATGGAATCTCCCAATATTAGCAATTGAAAATCTAGCCAGGAAAATGCTCCAAATGCTCTCCACTATAGGTAAATAGTAAAATGTTTTGATTTTTCACAATTTACATGACTTTTATACACATTTTTGGGTTTGACATGCTACAGTTTTGTTTTAGAATCGTTTATTACTCAAAATCTATCAGTCGTAACACTTTAATGTCAGTTATTGGCGCATTTAACACTTGTTTTTGAGTCGTTGTAGGATATAATAATAGTAGCAGTAAAGTTTTGGGAGTTTGTTTTTGAATTTTTCGTACTACCATAAAACGGAAAAATTCTTTGAGCGTTTGTTGCGACACTTTGGTCATGCTCTCAAAACTTAGTATCAAAGGTCTGAGTCCGTTTCTGATTCTTTTCAGGCTCGTAAAATCTATCATTGTGAAAAGAGACCTAATGAAGTCTTCTTTAAACTCTTTTCGGGCTACTTAAATACAAAAAGATCATCGAGTGATCTTGTCTTCTTCACGCTCGTTAAAGCATTTGAAGAGTCGTCTCTCCAACGGTAGGTTATCTCTTTTTCGGTTCAGATAGACTATTTACGAAAAAGGAACACTCCAGCCAATCATGACTGGAAGAGTTCTATAAGGTATTATTTTATACTTTTTCGGGCCTTAGGAACTAAATCATACAAAAAAGGACCCTTTGGAGTCTTCTTCCATGGTCGTTCAGACTCTCTAAACATGAACGACACCGAGTTTTCTTTCATTGGACTCGTTAAATTAAACATTGAGAGACCCTTTTTGGGGAACGAACCCCTTCTCTCTCAGGTTCATAAAACATATGAGTTTGGACTTGTCTTCGGACGAGCTATACCGAGTGTTTGTTACCCTCTTTGAACTCGTAAAACTGAAAAGAGGCACTCATCAATCATGATGGGGGAAATGGGAAGGGAATCATTTTGCAAATAAATGGTAGTAGTTTGTCGTCACCTTTGAACATGGCACTTGTCTGCATGTCATTTCAGTCAATTGGGTATTCAGCTGATCTCTGTGACATACACTTTCATGAGTCATACCACTCCTTTGAGTATGTCAAAAGAATGTATTGTTCACTGTCACACTGTGCGTTTGTCTAGTTTAGTCATGCTGCCAAGTCTTTTGTCGTGTCGCCCGATGTTCAAAGGGAAGTTGAAGAAGTTTGCCTCTGTAGTCAAAACAGTCTTTGTGTCAGTACTTTTGAGTCAGTCTTGTGGTTACTACATTCACATCATTCCAGAACAATGTTCCGAGTTTCGTGTCGTCGATGTGGGGCTCATCATGGCCCTCCTTCGACGAGACTACTCCCGTCGACGTCAGCTTATCATCCGGGAAATAGTATTAGAAACAAAACTTAGTACCTTGAGATCTGTATGCCTTAATGACTGATTCTCTCGCTCTCAACATAGGTTCACATCATTGGCCTTTGATCGATAGAATCGATTGGGTGTTCAACATCAGGACATCTATTCACGCTCAGTAGATTGTACTAGGGTACCTTGGGAATCATTGACATCAATGGTGATCTCCCTCGCACTTGTTAACAGTTCACATCATTGGCCGGTAATCAAGTGGTTTCTACCATGTTCAACTTCAGATCATTGTAATCACATGGATAGAATCGTACTTTGTGGAAGACGAGACAAAGACCCTGGGTATTTGTTTAGAGCTCATTGATTTCCCTAGGTTGCGATGGAGTTTTGTATATCTAGCATGGATCCACATTTGTATGGTTGTGGCTATGCTCAACTTTGCGTCTGTATGACATAGATCTACGTTGCATGTCCAGTAGCTATGTCCAAGTTTGAGTCCTCTATCACATGGATCTACGCTGTATTTTAGTAGCCATACTTATTTATTCCTCTCATGGATCTTCCTTATATTGGTCCGCAGCCATGAGTTGGTTACATATGTCTATGAGTCAAATATATTGGTGTACTACAGATGCCTACTAGGCGACATTCTCTGATCGAGCTGACATTTTCACCTCGAAGTGAAAACTTGTTCTCTCAAAGCTCTTGCTTATCGTATCCCTCTAAGTCTCATTCTTTGGGGGGGATTCTGTTATACCCAAATCCTGTCACCACCCTGTGATAAGACCCTTAACTTCCATGTTTTCCCTTAATCCCAGCACTTAGAGTGCAAACTTGCTCTGTTTGTCAGTTCTACTTGGAAAAACCCAGCACCGTTCTTTCCTTGTGGCCCATGAACGACACCTTGCTCAGTACCGCCTGTATCCTGTTTTCAAGAAGCGGTGCCACCGCCTATGGTCTTTGGTCCAAAAGCGTTTCTCATCTAAACCACTCTGTCATTAGAGAAGAAAAGCGATGCCCTGGGTAAAATGGGAAAAATATAAGTTTCTCGAGGCTTCTAGATCATGAGCCTCATGTCCTCCCTTATCCCTATCATTGTGGGTTAGTTTGAGCTCGAGATCCCCCATGGTAGGATGTTAGAGCCACCTCACCCACGATTCTCTCAACTATTCCTATCCATTGAGCCTTATAAATACAAGCTCATGTTCATAGTTGAGGGGGGAGAAATATAGATGTATTGTTATGCTGTTGGATTGACCACTTAGCCCAAGTCATTGGAGAGCATAGAGAGCAAAGTTGGAGCTTATGAGGATGAAGTGTTTGTCTTGTGGAGGGGTTTGTCGACACTAAGGCAATGGTTGTAAGCTTCTCCATACATTCTTAATGCAAAGCTAGTTTCCATCCCACATTACTGTTGTTTTGATTTCACATGTACATGTTGTTAGATTCCTTAGTCACTAACATGGATAAGTAGATGATTTTTTGGTAGCTTTGATGTGTTGGCATGTTTGATCTGTTTGCAGGTACACAGGTTCACAATTGAAGCAGTATTCCAGGTGTCTACGAAATCCAGGGAAGGTCTTCATCCTTTGTTGTTCACTCATTTGTTTTGGATCTGAACCATTTAGACAAGAGGAACAACTTCTGTCCACAGAAGGTGCAATATTCCTAATTACAGTGGCCAGTGGCTATCTAAGGCTGGGAAACTGATTTTGATCAAGGCTGTTTATTCTATCTTTCAATCCTCTATGCTATTAGCCCCTAAAAATATCTTTGTTCAGATTTCTAAATTACCACGGGACTTTCTTTGGTCGAGAGGTAATGGATGCCAAAATAAGTTGCATCTGGTAAAATGGGAAGATCTTAAGAGGCCACTTTCAAAAGGGGGTCTTCAAATTAGGGATCTTGGGCTTGCTAACCTGGCGCTAAGTGGCAAGCTTATCTGGCAGATATTTGTTGATAAGAACCATCCAGTTAGCAATATTTTTCTTAAGAAATATATTAAAAGTGGTTTATTGAGAAATATTTCCTCTGCAAATACCTAGACTGGCATTGCCATCTGGAATTCCTGTAGAAAAGGGTTTGAATTTTTTAATCAACATTTATTTAGAATTCCAGGTAATGGTAAAAGAATTCTGCTATGGGAAGACAAAATCTTCAGGAATCCTCCTTTATCCTCAGTCTCTTCTATTTATGAGTTAATGAGCTAGGAAACAAACAAGGGTCTTCTTCGTTTGGCTGATATATGCATTTGGGACTGCTGCGGGAATTGGGTAGGTTGGTCTTTTCTAGATCTCCCTGTTTTCCTTATTCCTCAAAAAACACCTTCTGCTATTATCTCTTACAGGCCTTGCTCTTGTTCATTGCTCCTAGGTAGATGCTTGGGGATGGGGAAAAGATGGAGTGTATACAACAGCTAAAGGTTTCAGTGCTCTTCAATCCCCCACAGTTCATTTTTCCCTCCAACAATATGGAAATCGGTATGGGATTCTCATTGTATGCCTAAGGTAATTTTTTATGTGGTTAGCATTAAAGAACAAACTCTTGACTAGCGATAATCTCTCTAAGCGTGCTTTCAATGGTCCTTTTCGGTGCAGTTTGTGCAAATCTGCTTTGGAAAATGTCGAGCATCTATTTGTTGGTTGTGTATTTTCCAAAACAACGTGGGAACAAATTCTCCACGATCTGAATCTCACATTTCCAACGCAATTCACTGTGTCATTTTTTACCTGAGTTGGCATGCTAACCGTCCTCTAAAAGCATCTGCACCGATTTTACATTCTCATTGGCATTCAATTTTAAAATACACATGGTGGGCGCTTTGGCTTATGAGAAATAACTGCATCTTCAACGATTTGCCCCCCTCTATTCAATTCGTTGTTCAATCTTCTCATTTTTGGTTTGCTGAATCCTTTGGGTGGAATTCGACTTCTCCATCTTCATCGAGGACTACCTCTGTCTCTTTTGATCTTGTTATAAAATTGAACTGTTCTAAACCGATTTCTTCTATCAAATGGAAGTTTCGTGGTAATGAAGATTCTCTTAAAAAAAATCTGGATGCAATCCGGTTCTGTAGTTTTTTTTTTTTATGGAGCTTGTAAAGGGAATGTTTCTGGCACTGGTGGTTCCATTTTCTTCCCTGGGTTTTTGACATTTCTCAGCTACAGTTGGGGTCTTGAATTGATGACAAACAACCAGGCTGAATGATACAACTTACTTATGGCAACTCAACTTGCCAAAGGAAAAGGGTTCAAGTTAGTATTAATATTTGTTGATTCTGAGATGCCGGTAAAAACACTAAATACAGAAGGTATCTTCAATAATTCTCTCTTGAATGTAATTTTGCAGAGAATTAAGACAAATCTGAAAGATTTTGATAGTGTTGAATCCTATCATATTCTTAGGGATTTAAATAATCTTGCAAACACCTTGGCCAAGAAAGGTTGCCTTCTTCCTCAAGGAAATCTTAGTATTGACGAGGAATCCAACGAGTTTCAGCCTATACCTTAATGGTGCTCTAAGTTGTAATTAGGTTTTCTTTTATAACTATTTCTCTTCAGAGTAAGTCTCGGTGCAGTCTCTTGACTTCTCGAATTTTGTAAATCGGTTGATTGGCATTCGTCAAAACATACCAGCTTTTTCCATTTTAATAAATTTACCCGTTTGTGTTAACAAAAAAAAGTTTAGGTATTTATTATACATGTATCCAATGACTATCTGTTGAGTACATTTTTATTTATTTATTATACCCTTATTTATTATACATGTATCCAATGACTATCAATTGAGTACATTTTTTATTTATTATACCTCAACAATTATGAGTACAATTTTTATTTATTCACTATTATATTGATATGTGTTTTTATTTAAGTTTTTGGGGTGGGAAAGCACCTATGTTTTTTCATCTATGGACGAGGATGAGTGTATTATTTAGATTAATTTATGAAAATCGTTACAAATTCAAAATAAACCATTATATGTGGATATGTGGATATCTCACGGTTTGTGAGAGATATCTCATTTAACTAGAATAAGGCGAGAACAAGTAACTGATGACTTATTAGTGACAATTAACTTGTGACCTATCAGTGTTCACCGACCACAAGTGAAGTGGCTATGCTAGTATCTAAACACCTTGGAACATGTTTTATGCATTTCCTTGTTACAACTATTGTCATTTATTTAAAAAAAATGGTAAAGTTACACTTTTTATTTATTATACCCCAATGGCTATGAGTACAATTTCTATTTATTATTGAGTCGAGAGGCTCTCTACAACCCAGTATGGGGGAGATCTTGTAACGTTACGTAACGTTATTTTTATTAATAAAAAAATAGATTTTTTAATTATAAAACAAAATAAATGTCGGCCAGAAAAACAACCTAATATGGGGGAGATGTTGTAATCTTCCTACCTAACAAAACAATAAAAAAAGTAAAAAATAACAAAACAATAAAAAAGTAAAAAATTAATTATCCCAAAAAAAAATTGTGGATCATAAAAAAAACACAATATGGGGGGAGATGTTGTAATGTTTCTACCTAACAAAATAATAAAAAAATAAAAATTGAATTATTTGCTAAAAAATGTTGGCCTTTTAAACAACCCATGGTTTTATTGTATATGGTTTAGGGGAACCGGGCACATGGTTTTAAAACCATGTGCAAGGCCTCCTTAAAAAACCCATGGTTTTATTCTACATGGTTTAGGAGGGCCTTGCAAATGGTTTTAAAACCATTTATGGGGAGATGTTGTAATGTTCCTTCCTAACAAAATAAAAAATAATATTAAATATTATATGTTGGCCATAAATAATGTTAAATATTAATAATAAATATATTATATGTTGACCTTAAATAAAAAGATGTGTCTTTTGGTTTGAATCAAATCAATGGTATATATAGGACACACCAAAGTTGATAGCTCATTGAGTGTAATACCTAAGAAAAGGTTTGCACCTAGAGAGATTTGATCCCTCTCGGCGCTTGATAGAGCCTAGGATTTGGATCTACGCTGGTCATAGAAACATTTGACTAATGGGATATACCATATGTTATATCTAAACATATTGGAACCAAGGTTCAAATTTGACGTCACGTCAATAAATTTTTATGTGACATTTAAATTTTAACATCATCTTTCATTTTACGTTTAAATCTTAATTTTACCTGTCACAATAATAGTTGGTTTTTTTTAAACCAATATAGATCCATTTTAAACCCAGATTTATCAAGCATCGAGAAGGATCCAATTTCTTGATGCGTAAAATTTTTTTTCGTAAATTTTTTAGACATCAAGATATTTGATCCCTCGTGGTTGATACATCTAGGTTTAAGATGCAATATAATTAATTATTTTTTGTTTAAGTCGAAATTATTTGCATTTTTTGTTATAAGAAGGACATGTTACATGACGTTCTAGGTTTAAGATGAAATCAATATAATTTATTATTTTATGTTTAAGTCGACATCATTTGCATTTTTATTTATTTTTTAGGATTTTTTTTAAAGTTGACATCATTTGTATTTTTATTTCTTTTTAATTGGAAGCATGTTACATAACATACTAGGTTTAAGATGAAATCAATAATTTATTATTTTTTGTTTAAGCCAACATTATTTGCAATTTTTTTTTATAGGAACGACATGTTACATGGCATTCTAGGTTTAAGATGACATCAATATAATTTATTATTATTCTTAAGCAAATATCATTTCATTTGCATTTTTCCGTCGATAAGCATTTATATCTTAGAATTTTGGGGTGGAATACCATTTATGCTTTTTCTGGATTGTGGGAGAATGGGACAAGTGTAGAGTCCAAATTGATTCTATGGCCGTCGTTCAAATTTTGTAATAATCATTTATAAAAAAATTGAAATTAACTAATGCGATAATTATACTTAATGGCATGGTAATGTGAAGTCTGTGTGACAATGGAACTTGATCTAGAAGTTTGGAATTGAGCTAATGTGCACAAAGTTTAGTCGAACTCCATTTTGCAACTAGTAGTTGAATTGATGTGCAGTTCGTATGATAGTCGAACTCCTAATAAACTCCTATGAACTCATGTGATAACTGCACTTAGTAGCATGGTAATGTGCTGACAATGGAAATCCATCTAGCATCTTGGAGTCAAGATAATGTGCACAAACAGGTGATTAGGCAACTTATTTGTGAAACTTAACTTTTGGCCTATTGATGTTCATCTACCACAAGTTAAGTGGTTGTGCTAGTTTTTTTGTTGTTGTAGGAAATACATGTTATATAATTTATTTATTTTTTGTTTAACCTGACATTAGATGCATTTATTTTTGTTAAATGTACAACATCATGATTCATTCTCCAAGACTTGTGTTGTATCAAGTTAAGGACTTGTGTGGTATCAAGTTTGGGACTTGTGTTGTATCAAGTCAGAAACTTGTGTTGTATCAAGTTAAGGACTTGTGTGGTATCAAGTCAATACATTGTGTTGTATCAAGCCCTATCTATGTCCTCATGTATTGAAGTGGGGTGCTTGTACTGTGATCTTGTGACTTATCAAGATTGTGATCTTGTGTTGTATCAATATTGGAGTCTTGTGTTGTATCGAGACTAGTTTTGTGTTGTATCAAGACTGCAAACTTGTGTTGTATCAAGTCAAAAGATTCTCATAGATTGTACCCTATGAGATGGATCTCCTTAGCTGGAGATGGTCTTATGTTGTATCAATATTGGGGTCTTGTGTTGTATCAAGACTAGAGACTTGTGTTGTATCAAGTCATGAGGTTATACTATGTGATGTATTTTTTTTTAGACAAAAGCGGATATATTATATTTAGGGAGATGGTGTAACCACCTACAAAACTAGATTACAAAATGCTTTCACTGAAGCAGTAGCTAGTTACCTAATTTTTTTCCCTTGAGGAAGTGACAGAAACAAAAAACCAACAAAGTGCCCTTGAGGAAGTGGCAAAGATGTAAACCTCCCAAAAATTCCCTTATGGTAGCGGCAATCCAACAATCTGTAGCCTAATTAGAGTTTTTAACTGAAAGTCAAAGATAGCTAAATGCCTAGTAAACTTAAACAGAAACAAAAACCTGCATGGACTTGGGGAGCCAGAGACAAGCAGGACGACGAACCCAAACGAGAAATCGAAAATCAACCTTTCGAACTAGACGACATACCATTTTCTTCATGCTTGATGAATTTGAGGGTGAGCTTGTCCACCTTGAGTTCTAGCTTGACAAGTTGCCTGGAGAGTGAGTGCTCTGTTCGCTTGACCTTCCTTTTAATTTTCTTCCTGAGAAAGACCAAATCCTTACTGAATGATCCAGACGCCGTCCGCCTTCATAATCCATCGCGCTCACCTAGGATTGCAGTGAAATGAGTTCCTTCTTTACTTCCTTGAATTTTTTATCCACCAAGGATGGAAACGGCACACTCGCGGAAGAGGAATCTGCTTCCATTCTGTAAACCAACAGTCTCCAAGCAATTTGATGGCAGATCTCCCAATCAATCAGCACTGTAAGAATGCCTCGGCCCTTTGAATTCCTATTATTTATATCCTTCGTCGACGTAGAGTCTGATGTCACTTCATATCCCAGTGTACCATGAATCTAGCAAATGCCCAAGTGATTCGACACGACCTTCATACTAGAATTCATCATGGTGTTGTATGCGCGGATGGTAAATTCACCCATGAAACCAAACATTGCATCCTCCTTTGACAAGACTGTAGTAGGGTTCACCTCATGTGAGAGCCCCAAATCCATTATCACCAATAATCCTGCGTGTCCTCTCAACGACGAACCTGCGGTCACCTGTCCTATTTCCATTTAAATGCGAGATGGAGCTCTGTGCATTCGAGGAAGCTTGCATAATGTCATGGTGAGTGAAGGGACTGGAAAGAGGGATATTAATACAACCCCGCGCATGGCCATGTGAACACCGCGTGCCAGGTGTCATAGCAACCCGCCAGCATGCGGAGGAGCGAGGGTGAAGGGCCCACAGGGTGGCCCATGATAAGCCCCTGGTCCTATGGGGGGGGCAGAAAGATCCTTGATCATTTAAGATTAACTCCCTGGGGCTAAGGGATGCCCCTTTATTTGTCTCGAGGTCAGCATGGAGATTGTTTTCCTGTAATACGTGATATAAATCAATCTTGGTAAAGAGAGAGGCTTGGACCACTATCTTACGGAGAAGATGCCTCAGACCCAATTGAGTTGGAAAAATATTTTCAGCCAACGCACAAATGACAACTTTGGAGTCCCCAATGATGATTAGCATAGAGATTCCCAAGTCCTCGGCTATCCCCAATTCTTGCCAAAGGGCCAACACTTCAGCCATATTGTTGGTGTTGATGCCCAGTCCCCAAGTGAACTTGAACTCCATTGATCCTTCCGGAGTGAAGAAAACTCCGCCCCCCCTGCCGCCCCAAATACTATGTGATGTATTACTAACCATGGTCATTTGAGATGGATAAAGCTATTAAGTCTCCTCTAGATATTGATCACCTCTAGAGTGAATTACTTTAGCTTATGACTATTTGGTCCGGGGTAATATATATGATCATCGGTATGTATGACAATTCTTATGAGTATAGTATGATATGATAGATGAATAAAATTAGACCATGCAGTAAAATAAAGAGATAATCAATAAAGAGATTATGAGAGAAAGAGAATTCAAATTTCCCATGTAGATGATTAAGTGAATTCAAGTTATAAAGCTTCATTTAAAGATGAATGCCTCAAATAGTGCTTTAGTTAAAGCATCAGTTGAACTATTAATGATCAACATTTAGTTAAGTAAAGAAGAGATTGATGTTCATCAATCAACAAGATTCAGTTAATAATGGTTAGCTACGCGATTAAATAAATATGGACTAGTTAACTAAAGTGTTTACACTTTATTTAAACTAACATAAGACACTTAAATTAATCAAAGGATGATACCTCAGTTAAGAAAGTGTGCTAAATGATACACTTGAGTTATTGCACTATGACACTTATGTTAGCCTGTTAACTAAGTCATTAAGATTTAGTTAGAGATTGAGTTCACTCCAATGTCAGTTAACTATTAGTTAATATCCATGATTGAAGGTATGGAACATTAGTTGTGCATGATGAAGATTCAATGCATGGATTGATTATTCCAAAAAGGCAATTCAAAATAATAAATGTGTGGAATTCTCATGCAACCATCACTAGGTTTTGCATGGCAATCATTATGGCTTGTTATTAATATGTTAGGCATATGGAAAGTTCACAACAGTTGTTACAATGGATCTCTATTCTCTATTTCTATGTATTCTCTCTTAATATGGAGAAATATGCTTATGTTGTAAAAGTCATTCTCTACAATCTATACTCTAAAGAATTGTTGGGTTTTTTCATCCTCTCTATTATGCAGATTTTCCCCAGGGTACATCTTGTGTCGTGGATGAATTATTGTGTGTGATTGAATTGTTAATTGTTACATGTCCTCAACTTATCTTCGATAAAAGTTTTAAAGTTCAAATATTTCCATTATTGCTCAAAACATCAACACTTTTTTTATAGGAACCACAAGTTACATAACATTATAGGTTTATGATGAAATCAATATAATTTATTATTCTTTGTTTAAGTCGACATTAATGGCATTTTTGTTTGTTTTTGTATAGGAACGTCAAGTTACATAACATTACATAAGGTTACGCATTACAACACCTCCCTTATATTGGGTTGTAGAGCACCTCGCTACTCTCGCTGCAATAACATTTATAGTAACTATATGAAACATTGAATTCTCATATCTCGCCTCATATAATACAAAAATAAAAACATTACAAAAAATTTATAAACAAAAAAAACATAATAGACATAATGATTAAAAACACACACACATAATGCCAAAGAAGGAAGGTTGATCTTGTAAACCTTTAAATAGGCTTCTTCACAAGAAATACAATGGGCCATTACTACAGGCCACCAAATACCACGGGCTGAAAAAACCATGATGGAGTCAATCAAAATTTTCCTATTAGAAATAGAAATATATATATGGGCTTGGGATATAGATATTAATGACATGTAAAATAAAAATGCACTTCAAAATGATAGGTGAAATTAAAATTCACACTTCATTAATGACGCTTAATTTTATAAAGTGACGGTATTTTGACGTGTAAAATGGTAAATGACGACTATTTATCCGTCAAATTTCAACACTGCTTGGAACATGTTTTATGCATTTCATTTTTACAAGTATTGTCATTTGGTAAAGGTACAATATAGTAGTGGGAATATAGATAAGGATTTCAAAATTTTCAAAAGAAAAAAAAATCATTTACTTGTATTTATTGAATCAAAGAAATTATAAATATACATTCATAGATATTTCCAATGCCATTTCCCATGACAGGCTATCAATTAAAAAACATTCATAACCAGCACAAGACATTATTAGATCAAACAAAATACAGTCAACCAACATGTATTAACAATCCTTCGAAAAATACTAATCAATCGGAAAAATCAGTAACTAAGCACTACTGAACAAGTACATCCAAATAACAGTACCTAAAAACAAAAGAAAAACCAGAAGCAATTGATTTAACCCATAAACACAATGGAGCCTTCAAATATTATTGATTCTTCCATAACTTCTACAAAGAAAATGTCTTCTAATGTTTTGTCTACAACTTAGCAGAATGAGCTCCAATTGCAATAAACAAAATAATAGACAAAGCAATCAAATCTACCCTCCAACTAGCTATGCGGCCTCACCATATCAAAGTCTTACTATAATCCACTCTAATCATATTTAATTAGGTATAGTTTGAACAACAATAATTTAACCATTATTCCCAAGCCCACGACCACTGCATATCTCACGTTATAGATTAATCAAAACCCAATTCCTTTGTATGTTTCTCAAAACTAGAAGAAATTGGTTCATAGTGAACAATAAGGCATGGGAATAATGAGAATCATCAATATTAGCCCTCTTACAAATATCATGAATACTAGCAATATCATTAGAGGTTTCATCATAAACATCATGAGAAGCATTGCCATCATCAATATGTTGTTGAGAAATAAATTTAGCATTTGCTTGGGGTGTACCACAATAGACAGCTAGACACCAAAAATCAATCCCTTCCCAATATGCAAGAGAAACCAAACATCTAACACTAAATGATCTCGAATCATACCTTATTTTGGATGTTTGAAGTAGATCCTCGTTGAGCTTTTTCCAATCCTGCTTACACTAGCAATTTGCTCTCAACAACAACAAACAAGACACACATGCTATATAATATGGTGTTAGATCTAATCTAGCATATATAATCAACAATGTATAAGCAATTAAACATATCCATGGATTAAATATTCATTCAAATGACATTATTGGATAGGAAAATATATTTCTATTAATCAAATCAGAGATTACACAAGTGACAACCTCTGTCGGCACATCTGTGAACCTGAGAAACTGAGTCCTCCACTTGGGCCTCCACCACCTCAATCCTCCATCTCTCGATAGAAATCTCACAATCAAAGGCAAGCTTGGGAAGAACACAAAGTGCTCCAAAGGGACAAAGGGATGCATGCTCAAGCATATGCAAGCTAGGACAACAATGGACTATAGTTTTGTTGCTCTTCAATCCCTCCTCTTCAATGTATCCAAGGGGTTTCTTATATAACACTCCAAAGGGGTAATGGAGGTTCAAATCCGAGCGATATCGAGGCATATGGAAGGCCAAGAGTCAAGTGGTTCAGACACACATGAAGGAAAACTCCAAAAATATTTGGATTTATGCACACATCTCGATGTACACGGGTTTGAGGTCAAAAGTCGCGTGTACATGCGAGTCTGGGATTAAAAGTCATGCATAGCAATAAACAAGTGTTTTTTAGGGATGAAATTGGAAACATCAAAGTCTAATATCATTCCATGGGGTCTAATTGTTGACATTGTTGATTATATATGCTAGAGTAGATCTAACACCATATTATATAGCATGCTTGTCTTGTTTGATGTTGTTGAGAGAAAATTGCTAGCGTAAGCGGGATTGGAAAAAGCTCAACGAGGATCTACTTCAATCGTCAAGAATAAGATATGATCTGAGATCCTTTAGTGTTATATGTTTGGTTTCTCTTGCATATTGGGAAGGGATTGATTTCTCATGTCTGGCTGTCTGTTGTGGTACACCCCAAGCCATAGGAAGTTTGTCTCCGTAACAAACGCTAATTAGCGCTTCCTTTTCATAATAGTGATACATGAGGTATTGAGAAACTTTGAAATCGAATTTGTCTAGATCAGTTATATGAATTATCCAACTCTCAACATGTCATAGTACTTCTTGCAAGCAACAAGATTTGACTAAGGCCATGCAAATGCTTAATCATGTTGTCTTTGTCATCTACTTGTGAAAACAAAAGATTGCAATCTATATTGTAAACCCAGTACTCATCAAATAATCAAACATTTTTTTTGTGAAATAATTGATTATTGCAAGAAAGCAACTTCATTTTCCAACTCAATTTCATATTCCTCTAACTTATCAACCCACTCTTTAAGTCCTCATTTTATGTTTGCAACTAAGTAAAAATAGCTTGCAAAGAAACATTTGTATATTGTAAGGATACATCATACCAACTCATTGAGCTTATCAATCGTTCTGGGATCATTAATTTTATCGCTTCTAATCAAGAGCATCCATCTATAGCTTCAAATTTTGCTCATCAATTTGATCCCTTTGAAGGAGATTTGACAATTGGTCATGTCTAATACAAAACAAGTACTTCAATATTCCTTATTTATATTGGTTTAGCAACGTAAAAAGTACCACCTATAGAACCTTGCATCTAAATCTCTTGAGTTGAACATACCAATTAAACGACACTAAAGGATGGTCACATATGTTCATAGTTTGAGAGTAAAATAATGTTTCGGTTTTGTGGAGCAATAAGATTGATGCACTAGGATATCTCATTGAGTCAGAGAATAATCTAGGAAGGAAAATAGATTGTGTAAATTTTAACCTCACTTAATCAAAGAATAATTCAATTAAGGAAATATAAATAGTTAAGGGGAATTAATTAAATATTTTTTATGTTTAATTTTTTTTTTGTAAACTTTGGTTTATTTAACCGTAAAAAAAGTAAGGAACCACTTCGTTAATTTTCTTTATAATTTTCTTTATGTTCTTGAAAATATTTAAGAGAAACAATCCTAAATCATCATAGTATTTTCACATAGAAAAAAGCTATACTATTATATTTAGTAACAATATATGAAATTACAACTGAGGGTAGACAAAAAAATGAGGAGACATAGCCCCCTAAAAATAGATAAGAACATATAGATGATCATAGACGAGAGAAGAAAAAGGCCGCTAGAACCAAAAATAGACCAAAGATGGACTCAAGCAAAGATGTTGGACCCAGATAGAAAATGGTACAAATAGAAAAAAGAAAGAAAATCCCGACATGATCGACCAATTAGAGGCAAAAAACATCCAAACGGTCCGAAGAGACGAGTTTCCCATCCACCCAATGTTCACTGAATATAAACCCTTCATCCACCAAGAGCACCCTTTTGGAGAGGGAGTCAGCCTCTTGATTGAACTCTTGATAAACATGGGAGAACGAGATGTCCTCAAAACCATTAATCAGTTATTTAATACTAACCATCTATGTGTAAAGGTGAATAATATTTATTTTAGTTCGATTGGTAGCCGAGTCGATAACCACACGAACATCCCCAAAATCTCGCAGACCATCCAAGCTAAAACTTTTTGCAAAAAAAGGATCATCCATAAATCCAAGAGTTCACCTTTTGAATTTAACCCCAAACCACAATTCATACACAACCTATGAATGCTCGATCACCCTGAACATAATATGCACAAACACAACAAAGAGAAAGGCCTTTTTGAGAGGAACCATTGAAGAAGCCTCTGTATTTGTCATGGTTTTGCAGAGGAGCAGAGCAAACCATAGAAGGGGCTTGCATAGGAGAATCAAAGGCACATGTAAATTCTTTAAAATCCGCTATACCTTTTTGACCAGGCGCAACGACATGAAAATTACTAAGCTTTGAGTTTTTGAAAATGATCTTGTTCCTTAGTTTCCAAAGCTCCCAACTAATAAAGCAGGGAAGCTCCAACCATTCTCGTCCAACCTTCTACCAAATTTTAAAACAAATATCTAAGGAATCAACCCCCCATACCATCACAAGCCTACAAACACCAGAGATGGAATGCCAAGTTGACTTCGCGTAATGGCGTGCAACCAAATGGTGAGAATTAGATTCTTCTTCCATACAACAAAGAACACATATATTTGGACCTGATATGCCTCTTTTCATCATGTTGTCCCATGTGAGAATGCGATCTTCTAGGGAAAGCCATATAAAAAGGGTAATTTTTAATGGGACGTTCCACTTCTAACATCCACAAAATCACCACCTTGTATCAAACAAAAAACCATAAAACTAAGCTTTGTAGGCAAGTTTGGTTGTAATAGTATTGTTAAAGGTTATAAAGGTCAGTATTGTAACAAATAATTTGCAATTGTGTTATAATACAATTGCATGCAGGGCCTTCAATGGGAAAATAATTCTCATCTTCAACCCTATTAGTATCACAAAGATGACAAATGATTTCTTCCCAAGATGTTTTACGAATTGTCCAATGCCGCTGTTTCACTATCTAGCTCATGAGAGTTTGTTTTTATTTTAGCAATGCTTATTTTCCTTTTTATGCTAGTTAAACCATAGAGATACTTTTGATCTTCTAGATTAGGTTTGATTAGCTCCTCTTAACATCTGAATTTTTTCTTATTCGCTTATTCTTTATTACACCACAAATTTTTGTTAAATTTAGATGTAATAGTAATTTTAATATTATCACTATTCTCCAAGGTGACCTCTTCCTCAACTCCCCAATTATTAGCCAAGACACGGTGTCTTTATGAAAACTTCATATAAGCTACAGGTTGTTTCGACTAGAGTAAGAATATCAGTAAGTCTCTTATCTCCCATGTTGTTTATATTGTTCTTGTATATTAGGTGCCTAGTCATAGCCATGCTCTCAGTGGGAAAAGGATCGCTTATATGAGGAGGATAGTATATGGTGCACTTCCTTTAATTTTGAGATTATATGTTGTAAAGCACTTTTGGATTTTCTCTATCCTTCTCCAGTATTCTCTAGAGAAGTTAGAACACCAAACTTCACATCCATATAAAATAACATGAATGACGAGAGTCTTTGAAGAGGAGTTTCTTCTTATCACAAATCCAAAGGTCTCTTGATTTACAATTGTTTTCAAGTCCATAATAAGCTTTCTACCCTCCATTAATAATTTTCTCAATGCTATGTTCCACTTAAATTTGTGATAAAAATCAATTTCGAGATATTTGTATGAATTCACTTCATCCAAGTTGTAGTTGTCAAACATGAAATTACATAAGTAATATTTTGGGATTTGATTATCATAACCTTTGTTTTGTCAATATTAACAATCATACCTATTAGAGAAAAATCCTTGATAATTTTTAGTTGTCTGTTAAAATCATAGGGACTCCTTGCTATAAGAACAATATCATCAACACAAAGAAGAAGGACAATGACTTTACTATCCAAAGTTGTGTTACACTATTGGAATATTAAAAAATCACTCTTATACTTAGGATATGATTATTAATCATTTCTTATTTATTTACTAGGTGTTATACTAGGTAGTTGGCCACCTTTACCCACCTTTGGTCCACACTTGCCATCATTAGCCTATGGAGCGCACTTGTATATATTCTAGATAGATCATGTCTATTTTTTTACTCTTTTGGTTTAGTAAGGGCACATTCTTACTTTAGACTGCTTTATTCTTGCTTTTTTTGCTTTTCAGTGGATAAGGATAAAGCTACTTGATTGACAACTCTTATGTTTTGTGGCCAACCCATCCTCCATGATTTCATCTCCAAAATCCATGATTAGAATATTTTTCCATCACTCATTAGTTGACCACACTGCTTTAGTTAATTCGTGTGGTCTTGGACAGATTAGGAAAGTGTTTTGTGACACCTTGGGGGGTTTATGGCCTTAAAGCAAGCATGTTTTATGATCAATTTGATTTTCCTCTACGAGGATGTATTATTTATGTAATATTATCATTGTTTAATGAATAAGATAGAGATGATAGAGTTTCATGTATCTGAGTTTTCATCTCATATGAGTTCTGATTATTTTTCACTCTTTATGCTAGATCTCTGTTGCAATTATTTGTGAGGTTAATTGAGTGATAGATTCTTAGCTTGTTTATGAATTCTTGTTGCCATCAAGGATTTAAAATTTTCACATGGTATTAGAGCAAGGTTGATAATATCAGTTATCTTTCATTCATATTTGCAAAATTATTTTGTAGGTGCAACTTCAATATTGATTCGAAAGTATCAGTTCCTCTTCTCACTACATTCACAAGTTATTTAGAATGGAAATTGAAGCTCATTTCATGTCTGAAGAGACAAGATCTCTATGAGATATATATTGGAGTTGGTGAAGAATCTCATGAAGATTTAAATGACTTGTTGGATGACTATGGCAGAGCTTTTAGAGATGTGTCTGGCTATATCTCCAAGCATGCAATGCATTATTGATTCTACTGAATACCCAAAGGATCTATGGAGAATATTAGATAGATATTTTGGAAAGCACAATGAGGATATTTCAAGAAATTGGAGAGTGCACCTAAAACCTCAATATTTACTCTTTCTCAAGGTGTCTCAGCCTCTACAGTCTCTGATGAAGTTGTTTATGATGAAGAAGTTGCAGATTCAACTCATATAGTTCCCGCTACAAGATTTCTCTTTGATTCAAATGCTTCCTCTCCATATCAAGAAGTAGATATTGAAGGGAAATATTATTTTGTGTCTCTAGAAGTTGAAGGTCCCGATTCATCCTCCTATGATGCCAATAATGAGGAATAAGTGACTAATGGAGCTGCCATTGTTGAATATTCAGTCACAAACTTAGTGTTCTCTATGTCTTCTGTCATGGATCCATATGCCAAATCTTTCACACCATGTGCATACTTCACTTGTTGATGGTGCACAACTTAGTGTCTCCTTGAATGATAGCCTAGATAGGAGAAGTCTCAATTGTGTCTTACCACTCATAATAATTGGTCCCATGTGCATCTGCATCTCCTCCTTGCTTCCTGGCACCCATTCTCATAACCTCCTTGAAGATCCTGAACATATCTCATTGTTCTCCTTTCATTCTTCTACTATTGAGGATATTTTTATCAGTTTATGCTCTAGAAGATGATCCCATTTATTCCCACGAGTCTATTGATGTACTATTTTGTGGTTCCTTGGATATTTTGGAAGCTATACCAACCTATGTAGTCTCTGCATTTGCTCTCTTTTGATCCTAAGCCTCCTTTTTCCTACATGGTAATTTTCACACTTCTTCTAAGTGCTACTAAAGATGGAGACACTACCAAAGTATTGACACACTATGAACTCTTGTTCCTCACTTTTGAACCTGGTAGCACCTATTTTGGATATGAATTCAGATAGCATTTCATGTCCAAAGATCTTTTGGAACCTTTGTTCATCACTCTTGGAGCTGCCACAACCTTTTCTGGTTCAAAGTTTCAAGACAATTCAGATTTGCTTGGAGTTGATTTCACTTTCCATGGTTCGAAGCTGCTGGATCAAGCATCACAATTCTCATTTGGACCTGATATCAATATGATTTTCAAGTCTAATGAGCAACCACTTCTTCTCTTACATCAATGTTTTGGAGCTATTCTACATGACTACATTGTTCATAATGAAATTGCCTATGTTCCTGAGCTAGTTGAATAGATTTATTTTCCTCCAAAGAGGAAGATACCTCCAAACATATGATCAAGTTCACACCTACTTGAGTTTGGAGAGCATTAATTTTTGGTTTCCTTACATGTCCATTTTTTTGAAGGAGGGTTTTGTTCCCATGGGTTTTCCCTGTTTTCTCAGTTGACATGGATAAATAATGTAAAGGGTGACCAAAGGCGTAGTTTCTTGGGCCCTATATCTCCGATTTACTCACATAAAGTCAAGATTAAGGGGGGTGTTGGAATATTAAAAACACACTCATATACTTAGGATATGATTATTAATCATTTTTTATTAATTTCTTAGGTGTTAGACTAGGTAATTGGCCACCTTTAGCCACCTTTGGCCCACATTTTCCATCATTAGCTTATGGAGCATACTTGGATAGATCATGTCTGCTTTTTTACTGTTCGGGAATAGTAAGGGCACATTCCTACTTTATATTGCTTTATTCCTACTTTTTCTGCTTTTCAGTGGATACGGATAAAGTTAATTGACTGGCAACTGCTATCTTTTGTGGCCAACACATCCTCCATGATTTTCTCTCCAAAATCCATGATTATAATTTTTTTCCATCACTCATTAGTTTACCATACTCCTTTAGCTAATTCATGAGGTCCTAAATAGATTAGGAAAGTGTTTTATGACACCTTGGGGTTTTTCCCCCCTTAAAGTAAGCCTACTTCATGATCAATTCGATTTTCCTATATGAGGATGTATTATTTATGTAATCTTATCATTCTTTAATGAATAAGATAGAGATGATAAAGTTTCATGTATCTGAGTTTTCATCTCATATGAGTTATGATTGTTCTTCTTCACTCTTTATGCTAGATCTTTGTTGTGTTCATTGTGAGGTTAGTTGAGTGGTAGATCCTTAGCTTGTTTATGAATTCTTGCTGCCGTCAAGGCTTTAGAATTTATATAGGCACAACTTGCGTTTCCAAACATCCCTCTAACTTGTCAATGTATATTACAAAAATGGTAGAAAACATGGGACAACCTTACTTGACTCCTATGCAATTAATTTCCTTTGACTAACCCAAAAGTTCCTAAACTTAGCAATAACCCTTTCTTCTAACTCTTCTAATCTATTCCAAATGATAGTTTTGGGCGCTCTGTCAAATGCTTTTCTAAAGTCAACAAAGCAACACATAGGATTGTTTTTGTTGTTACAACACACCTTAATAATGGTCATAAACGTAACAAGGTGGTCCATAGTTGAATGATAGCTCATATGGCCTTTAAATCTCTTTTTCGATGAATTTTTAGCTATATGTTGATCTTCTTTTTCAAAATAATTCCATATAACTTAGATAAAAAAAGGGCTAATCATAAGGATCATATAATGAGATGAATTACTTTTATCTTCAATTTTAAAAATAAAAAACAATATGGTTTTTTTATCTAAATTTAAGAAAACCCTACTTCACTACTAATTAAAAAGATTGAGACTAAAATAAAAACTAGCATACCCCCAAAGTGGGGGAAATGAAACACTGAAGAGAACTTCGATATGTTTTAAAAATGAGAGAAAGTTGTGTGTATATAATATAAGTTTATGCGATGAAAGAAAGTCTAGGAAAATAAGTGAAAATAAGTTACATCAAACTTCTAAATCACCACATAAGTGAAAATACCTCCAAAGTTGGGGAAATGAAATGCGGGAAAATAATTCAATATCTTATAAAATGAGAAAAAGTTGTGTGTATGTAGAAAACATAATTTTATGTGTTTGAAAGCAAATCAAGCTAAATTATATTTCTTCCATATTTTGTTGAAATTATTTTAAAAATATCCATCTTTTCATTAAAAAGATTTTAAAAATTATCCATCTTTTCCTTAAAAATAAGGAGAATATATATTATTATTTTTCAAAATTAACAATAAATTATATTAATACTAAAAGTGTTAACCTGCACAATTCACACAAACTTAAAATAAAATAAATCCCATCAAGATCAATACATATGTCCAAAACCATGTACATATTCTAAATGGGAATATTTTAAAGAACATACTAAGAATAAGTTTAGTTCACTTGCTTCCTTCACAAAATTCATAGAAGAATTGAATTTCATAGCTCCTCGCCATCTCACAATACATAGGAGAATTGAATTTCATAGCTCCCCACAGGTTTAAAATTGGGGGAAATGAAATGCCAAAGAGAACTTTGATATGTTGCAAAAATGAGAGAAAGTTGTTTGTATGTAGATAATATAAGTTTATGTGTTGAAAGAAAGTCTAGTGAATCTATGGAGGGCATAGTAGTCGATGAAATTTAAAGGAAAGCTCTAATTTAAGTATGAATAAACAATAAATAGAAACACATGTAATCGATGGCAAGTAAAATGAAATGTACATTAATTTGTCATACAAGAAAATATACATATATGTGAGTAAAACAATAAAGGGCTAGGTAGCAATCAAATTTGACTCTATTTATATTGACAATCAACATTGGTATTTTAATTTGGTAGGGTGAGTGCAATTATTGAGGGTTGCAATTTTAAGTGTGAAAGGGGCAGAGAATGAAGGCATGCGTCTTCCTTTATTCGAAGCGAGACATATTAAGTGTGTTTCATCTTTGCATAGAATTTGAAGGAGAATGACGGTGCAATTTACATTCCTTCTAATGTTGTAGTGCATGGCATTACTATGAAGGTCAAGCCTTGACGTTCATTGTTACCAATGTCAATGGTTGACTGTGTTAATATCAATCCTCTGGATTTATGGATAGTCAATGCCCAATCCATATTGTGGGGGATTTGTTTCATATTACTTCAATTTATGGGTGGAATTGGTATGTGCTTTGGTTGAGATTGGTCCCATGGAGACCCAATGTAATTATCAACTTCCATGACAACATAGACGGGTAACTTATGAGGGCTAGATCCATGTGTGTATACAATTTTCATAAGCACACCGAGTGGACCATTTATTAATCCCGATTGGACCCAAAAATTGTAGGATAACATTATTTGCTTCCCTAAATGTAGAAATATTTGTTTTTATAGTTGATGGGAATCATCTTACTTTGCATTTGAACCATTGGTGAAATATACAATAGATCGTGCAATAAGAATAGCCAATGCTTGGATCATGTATTTGTTATGATTGTTTGTTGGAAAGAGATTGATTGATGTGTCAAACATTGAACACTCCTCTATTGACAATAATCTATTAGCCCTAAATGAGAGGAGGCTCCACTCTTCCAAGAGTTGGTGTAGAATTGTGGATGTTTGTCAATAGTTGTTGGAAACGTGGTTGAATGACATTAGTACCCCTTTGATGGAAAACTGTTTCCAAAATATAAACCCTTTACATATTTGATTATCAATAAACAATGGGAGACCTTGGTTTCAAATCCAATTCCATAACCAAATGCACTTCTTATTGCATAACCATAGGATGCAAGATTCCATGACTTTTAGTTTAAATAATCTTGATATAGTGTATTTTTTATTAATACAAAAATATTTTCTATCTAGTATCTAGTATACTCTCAAATTGTGGGTGGTTGGGTGATAATCTTGATGCCACCTTTTCTTGTATTTTATTTGATGTTGTAATTAGGACTACAATCTAAAACACAAAATAATTGCAATTTGTTCCTTTTTAAATACCAATTTTTTTATTCTCTTCTATTTTAGCATGAAAATCCATAACTCTTTCTCACTTGTCAAAAGGATCTCTATTGACAACATAAATGGTTGTGCCATCTTGACCCATTACTTATTGGGTAGGAGATTGACCCCAAGTCTTAGTATTCTTCCTTTTTCAATGTTTGATGCTCATAGTAACTTCAGTAGACTAGTGATCTCAATCCATTACATACTGCGAATGAAACACCGAAAAGAACTAAGAGAGATTGTATCCTTGGACTAGTTGGAAATCGGAAGAGAGGTTGCATGGTAGCTGGGGATCTCTAGTATCTTGTAGATTGAACACCAAGAGTGATAAGAACACCACAAAATTCAAGTGTGGAAACGCCACACAATACCTCATCTTTGAAGCGCTTGACATTATACTACATGCAACACTATTGAATAACATGGATGTCTTATCCTTGGCTCAACCAAGTGAAGGTGTATGATTGGGTGTATGGTGCCTTTGGTAGCTTCATATTCTTGAAAATACTGATATCAAATTCTTCTAGATTCAATTATCAATAATGAAATGGAGTGGTGTCCCCTTCACCCACATTTTTGAAAGGAAAAGGTAATCACCTTCCTTGGGTTGCTCCAATCCTCCATTGGACCTTTGTAGTTCCCATGATAACATTGGGTTCCATGTTGTTGGTATTTTTTATCCTATCCATGGAATCTTGTGTCGTTGGGTTTGAAGAAGAGTTTGAGTATTTCAGCACATCCAATAACCATTGTTCAGTACAACATTCACCAATATTGTGCCAAGGAATTTTATGGCAGTCATGTCAAATTCCCATGTCCTTTCTCAATTTTTCATTCTTCTTCTTTACATGTGGATTTGACTAGTTGTATTGGTGTTGATAAACTTTTCTTTAATATTTGATCTAAGAGTCAAGGTCACCTATACCCTCTTTGTGTTGTTGCTGATTTCAAGCCCCAAATTCTTTGTTAATATTCTACTATTTTTTTTATCAATCTTGTTAGCATACTATAAGCCAGTCCTCGTGAATAGATGTCTAGAAACACCATTTTTTGTTGGATGTATTTGTGTAAGCCATTGTGGTATTTTAAAATCAAGGACCACTCAAAGTCCCTAAGACTCGATTTTGTATGAAGGGTATGAAATACATCAATGCAATTCGACATAATATTATCTTTAACTTGGCACAAGACCATTCACCTCAAGTATTGGCCTTCATAATTTGTAACAAGTAAATATTTGTCCTTAAGAACATTAATAAATTCGCTACAAGTCAATTCTATAGCATATAGTTCAGATTCTCTAGCATGTTGCTCATAGTAAGTGTATCCCGCCAATATTTGACTTGGGGAATGGACTTCAAACATTGTGCAAAAGTGTTTTTCTCGATGCTAGAAAAGATATGAACAAAAAATAGCCCTATAGTGGATTGAACCATCTTTCTAAATATTTTGTCTCTATCTTGCCTTCAAACAAAGATATCAAAATTAACTTGTAACTTGAAGGTTTCATTCCTTTGAAATTACTACTTGTTAAAATTCCATCTATCATTATTGGGAATCATTGAAGGGTTTAGGTGAAATGGTCCATTATCTCAACCATTTGTTGCTCAAGTAGTTCCTAAAGAAACAACTTGATATAATCTTGTACTAGGTCATCTTTCCTAACTTCATGCATTGTGAGAGGTCACTTGGGTCGAAGAGGGAAGTCTTCACTAAGATTGGTAGTTCCTAGTCCAAGTCCCTCTACCCTAGCCTCATCGAGGATATGCACATAAAGAAAATAACAAGCATATTGGTCAAATACCACTTAATCCATTTAGACTAAGAACAAAATGAAAGAACACAATATTGTAGAAATAACTCAAGATACATTATTGAAAGAAAAGTATTACATTGAAAAACAAATTCTATTAATGAATCAAATTGTTTGAAAACATTATAATATACATAGCAATATGAAAAAAATAGAACAATGATAGTTTAACTCCAAGCATAGATTTAATAGAAATGCTTATTTGCAAAAATCCCATAACAACAAGCTAAAACTGCATTCTATCATATTCCCAAAAACCCCAAGAGATAAAAACTATAAAAACCTAGAACACTGCCCATAAGAACCAAGGTGGCAAAAGGAATGCAGTTCTCTGGAAGCCTAGTTGGTATATCAACTTCCTAAAATCCATAACTTTCACATACAAATATTCTTTTGAGAGTTCCTTGGATTGTTACAAATATTGTGTCAAACTCTATGTGTTGGAAGGATTGAATATCTAGAACAACCACAAACCATCAAAATCATTAAAATTATATGAAAACCATCAAATAATATTAAAAAAAATTTAAAAAATTTAAAAATATTAAAAAATTAAAAAATATTAAAAAATTCAAAATTTAAACATTGAATATAAATCTAACTAAATCAAACCATTTTCTAAAATGATAGTAACTAAGAACCTTAAATGTCTGTTTGTTGAAGAGCCACACCAAACTCTATGGTCCAAATCCCCTCTACGCCATGAGATATGGTTGGGAATGGGTCCACATCTGAACTTCTTAATTTTTCTTGTTGATAATTTTTTTTTCTTTTTATTTAACTCTTAGGAACGTGAGACTCTTAGTGCGATGGAGCAATGTAGCAAGGGTGTCCAATAGAGTTATCTTGTTCCTGGGAACTGCTTTTGAAATTTGTGTTGGAGTATTTGCTTGCTTGAAAATCGTTTGGGTGATTTTTTTAACACAGTAAGTGCACTACCCCTGTAAAGAAAGATTGATTATGGGATTGAGCACTGTAGATTGAAACTGGGTAGCTACAGTATGGTCCCAACCTTTCTGTGACTAGTTTGTCAGTCATTTTCTTACATATTTTCAAATTCTTCAGATCAGTTTTATGCCTTCTAGCTCCCCATGCTCACTCAATTGTTTTTTTTTTTAAATCACAGAGAAGAGATCAACCAAAGTTGAAGGATTTAGGTTTAAAAAAACATTAAAGCAATGAACATGGTTCCATATCCAGCCCCAAGGCGTAAAGGTCATGTTGAAGGAAAGGCACAAGCTCCTCTCTGGCTTGGATGAAGCTTCCCTTAAAACATCAATGCCTACAAAAATTCTCCCAGATCACAGGGACTCCTCTTTGAAGGCCTAGGGCAACCAGAGAACGTCTTATATTCTCTCGACTTCCCTATCGATGAAATTCTAAGGTGTTAAATTTGATTCCTAGATCAATAACAGAAGACATGAATGAATCTTTGTTGGAGGAAGCTATGAAAGTTAAAATTAATATGCTACGTGGCATGCACATGGTGTCATGCTTATCATGCAACTCTGTTTGCTTAGCATTTGCATGATAGTCATGTGTGTCACGGGCCTTGGATGTTGGTGGTAGTGTGCATGTCCAAATGTTGGTGTTGTGTGGCAGGTTGCATGCAAACAATCAACCTTGTAGCAGAGACACTACCCTGTTTCGGCCCATCTAGCTTCATTTCATCCAGATCGTTCTCTTCTTCATCTACCTTTGATTCCTTTGCTCATTTTTTTTCCTATGCTGGAGAAACATGATCACTATTATATCATATCATGTATGTCTCGTTCGACTCGTATTTCAAGCTAGAAAGCGAACAGAAAAGCTGGCCTTTTGCCAAAGAAAACACAACGTCAAATTGTTGCGAAAGGCCGCGACGCAGGACCAATTTGCTCTGCAGAGAGCCTCACATTCTAAGAAAGTGGAAACATGTTTTATTTCGGCTTCGGAGAGAAGAATACCATTGTTGTCCTGTCTCAGGAACATGTGCTCGCTGTCATTATAGACAGGAACCATAGCCAATGATTTAGTTCCACCAGGAAACCAGCTGTACCAATTTAATATTTGGAGATATTTGGTATAAAATCACACAAAGCTAAGTTCGAGGCTAGGTTGGACAATATTATGCCTTTATGTTGTTTTGTCTTTATTTCATAGTGTTGTCAAGTACCTGAGTGATTGTGATTTTCAGTATCTAAATGGATGGAGAAAGCTGCTATGCTATCTATGCTAGGTTAAGGCTTTATGTTAACTCTTGAAAGAAACAAAAGGGTTGAAAAATTTGTTTCCTTCATTTCCGCATGCTTGTCTGATTTGAAAACATATGTTCAAGCAAAGCGAAAGAGGCACCTTAAGTGTATGATTCCAGCTAGAATTGTAAAGGCTGATATACGTTGTTGGGACTGATAGCCTGAGCGTATTGAATTCCACCACACTGTAAGGGATAAACTACAACGCCATGGCAATAACTACACCCTCATTATTAATGGAATAATAACTATATATATATGTTTTAACGTATATAACATTTATTACTTTGAAACATGTTTATTGAAGGTCAGGTACTTATTATACCTGTCAAGTGACTATCCGTTGAATACAATATTTATTTATTATACCTATACCCAAGGACTATCCGTTTGAGTACAATTTTTATTTTATTATTGCACCGAGAGGCGCTCTACAACCCAGTATGGGGGAGATCTTGTAACGTTATTTTTATTAATAAAAAATAAATTTTTTAATTATAGGCCAAAATAAAAGTCGGCCAAAAAAACAATCTAATATGGAGGAGATGTTGTAATCGTCCTACCTAACAAAACAATAAAAATGTAAAAATTTAATTATCTGTAAAAAAAAATGCGGGTTAGGGAAAAAACACAATATGGGGAAGATGTTGTAATGTTTCTACCTAACAAAATAATAAAAAATAACAAATTGAATTATCCTCAAAAAAATGTTGGCCTTGCACATGGTTTTATTGTACATGGTTTATGAGGGCTTTGCACATGGTTTTAAAACCATGTGCAAGGCCTCTTAAACAACCCGTGGTTTTATTGTACATGGTTTAGGAGGGCCTTGCAAATGGTTTTAAGACCATGTGAAAAGGCCTCCTAAACAACCCATGGTTGTAGGAGGGCCTTGCATGTGGTTTTAAAACCATGTATGGAGAAATGTTGTAATGTTTGTTCCAAACAAAATAAAAAATAATAAAAAATATTATATGTCGCCCATAAATAATATTAAATATTAATAATAAAAATATTATATGTGGACCTTAAATAAAAAAGATGTGTCTTTTTGTTTGAATCAAATCAATGGATACCTAAGAAGAGATTTGCACCTTAGATATTTGATCCCTCTAGGCGCTTGATAAAGCCTGGGATTTGGATCTACATTGGTCACATAAACATTTGACTCGTGGGCTAACATATGTTATATCTAAACACCATGGAACATGTTTTCTGCATTTCGTTTTTAAAAGGATTGTCATTTAAAAGATCGGCGAAGGTACAATATAGTAGTGGGGATTATAGATACAGATTTCAACTTGAAATATAGTTTATGCTTATTCATAGATACACAATTTTCATTTTATATTATTTTTATAAATGTTTAAATAAAAACAATTTTCATTTAAAATGAAACGTGTAAAATACTATTACATTGAAAGTTGTTTCATGTGTAAATATTTTAAGTTTATAAATGGTTACAATGAAATGTGTTTCATGTGTAAAGGATTATTACACTGAAGTTGTTTTATGTGTGTAAAAGTATTTGACGATTATCATTTTTTTCTCTGGGAAAAAAGTATTTGACAATAAATTAAAAATAAATATTGGTTACTTAAAAAAATTGATTATCAATGATAATAAGACAGATTTTATTTTATTAAATAAAAAGTAATATAATAATAATATTAAATATATATATATATATTAATAAATTTTTATTTAATAATTATATAAATTTGATATTAAATTATGATATTTTTTTCAAAATCATGTTACCACAACATTAATCATTGATCAGATTCACTTAAAATATCTAATCATTAAAATAACAAAACAATTAAATTATTTACATAACAATTTTTTGATGATTGCATCGAAGAGGCATATTCTATAGCCTAGTAGGGGGAGATATGTAACTCCTTTCGTGCTCATCCTAGAGCCAACACACGTCCTTTATAAAAAATATTATAAAAAACAAGTGGAATAAGCAACGCAGTTGCTTAGTACCTGCCACTTATGTAAGAAACAATGTAAAGTAAATTAGCATCGGACATCATTCATGGTCATTTACAACTCCATGAGTGATTTAGGCGTTAAGTATCCCTTCGTAGTCTTATGAGAAATTTTTGGTAGACATGAAACACCTAACACTAGACACTACCATCCATAGCCTCATAAGCGATTTAAGGCATACATAGCCCTTCATAGTCACGAGAACTATTTTTTATAAGCATTATGCACCCAACAATAAAGTAGTAAGTGATATATTGATTGAGATGTATATAATTTACGCAATGTAGTGGACCATTCATAACTCAAGAGTCATTTAAGGCTTACACCGACCTTTATAATCTCCATTAAAATGAC
>LPNX010910135.1:1340218-1390122 GCA_001517045.1 Pseudotsuga menziesii | reverse complement strand
AGGTGCCAATAGCATTGATATTGTATTACATTGGTTGTTCATATTGATTCAAATATTAAGGATCTATCTTCTTTCCCTCCTCCAAATCACATGAAAATACCTTTAATTATTGTTGATTATTCATTTTGAGCATTGAATTGACCTTTTGATTGAGCCTAGAGACACTTGCACTTTCTATAGCCCAAGTGACTAAGATGTGTTAGGTTTGTAACACTTACATGGCACATATCAACTCAAAAAATAAATAAATAAAAAGTTATAAACTAATTACATATATGCTCCAAGTTTAAAAAATTAACTACATTTTTAAAACATTTGTATAAATATATATCAATTTAAAATTTAAAATTTAAAATGATAACAATTTCAAAGTTTAAATTTAAATATAAAAATATCTAAAAATAACATGTTATTATTTAAAAAAAAATTAAAACAAGCACAAAAAAACTTACATATCTGCTCCTCCTGCAAATCTGGAGAATGACACAAAAATTCTGAAGTAACTCTTTCTCTAATTAGAAAACAAACCAGCAAACTAGAGCTTGTTATGATCTGTTGAATTTAAAAGATCTACATCCTCGATCTACATGGAAGCACAGTTTTTCTGAACAAAAGAGAGCTTGTTATGTTGAAGATCGTAGGTTATGTGGAAATTCTGTTGCTGAATATTTCCGAATACCGATGTTGAACCTTCTGCCCTTGCAGATGCAAATGCAAGGCAAACTAAATCACCCGTGGTTTCTTCATGTGATACTACGAACGAATTATTTGATGGCAGGGCATATGCGGCATCCCCGACAAAGTAAAATGTAATCGCCGGAAGTCGGAGAGCAGGCGTAGCTTTGTAACAGAGATCCAGACCTGTAGTTTCAGCTGCATTAATCGGCTTTTGTCGAATGCTGGATTGGACCGCAGTAAAAAATGGTACATATGCCGGGTCCTGCAAATATGTAATAGTTGTTCCAGAATCAATGAAAAGCCCTCCACTTCCATCGTCTTGAACGTTGAAAGTACCCGCCAGAATGTTTACTGATTTGCCAGCCACGTTGATTCTAGTGAGGGTGAGATAGTAGAAGCTTGGGTAAAAACGATTATAAGTGAGAGGGGTGACACGAAGGCCTTTGCCTGAGGAACTAGATCCAACATTGCCAAAGAATAAAGGGCTTATCTCTGAAGAATTATATGCAGATCCTAAGCAGTAGGAGAAAATGTTGTTAATGGAGGATCTAATCTGGGAAACGAAGGACAGAGGCCCTCTTCCCAGGCCGATTATACCGGTCGAGTCGGAGAAATTGCCGCCCTGATCGTGACCACAGCCGAAGACATGATGCCAGAAGTGTGCCCATCGGCGGGAGCCTTGACATTTTTCAAGACTCAACATCTCGTAAGATAAGTTCCTGGAGGTGTACAAAAAATCTCCGTAAGCGTAGAAATAGGTGCAATGTTTTTGAGTATTGCATTGGCCGCTCAGAGCTGAACAAAAGTTGCTTGAGCAAGAAACGCTCCTATAAGACGACGAGCGCGCATGATTGTAAATGGGACCAGTCTGCAGAACGCACGAATATTGCACACAAGGTTGGCACTGTGTCCACGTCAAATCGCTGCCGGTGTCTACAATGAAATTCAATTTCAGCGGAACGGGGGATCCTATTCCCATCTGCATCAAAAATTAATTTTCTTGAACATTAACTGGACTGTAGTAACTCATGGGGTGCCTGAGACTGGCACTTCCGGCAATGAAAGATTGGAAACTACGAAGCCTGTTGTGGCTTCTTTGAATAGATCGGGCTAGTCGTTCGGCATTTGAAAGGTTTCAGCCGCCCAGTAACGGAGATAGAGGGGAGTCTCTGCGTATGAGATCTACTTGTAAAGCTTTAAGCTACCTACCAGCACTCGTCTCGGCCTTCGCCGACCAACTTCGAATATATACAGTGATCACAACAGCTATAATGAACACAACACGTTGTATATTAATGCCGGGTCCTACCATACTTCTGAAAAATGAATAAACAAATAATTGACCCATACTAAATGCTGATGTCATCATTGCCATGTGTCAAGTGAAAACCAGATACCAAACTCCAAGAATGACATCATCTCTGATTGGCCAATCAGAACTTTACAAAATAGCAAATAGAAATATTTTTATTAAAATTCAAAATATTTTTTTGCAAGCTGTAAAGTTTAACTTTGGAAAACTGAAACAATGTCTCCTAGTAGTGCCTAAGCAGTTAGAACATGGAAATCCTTAACACTTGCAACTCTACATCTACTTATAGGCTAGTGCCTTTACAATGATGGTCCACTTAACCAACTTCCTAACTACTTCTTAACCAAAAATAAAAAATAATAACCACAATCCACATAATGCGGTCCAAAACTAAAAAATATGACCAAAAGTACATGAAATATTATAATTCTGACTTGCACACTGTTTTCCACCTTGCGCGGTATCTTTGACCTTGCGCAGTATCTGTGATGCTGCGAAACTAACTTACCCCAAAACCGCCTGCCAACAGGACCCTAACACAATCTTGTGGCTCGCCCTCGAGCCACGTCGGACATGGTGTATTCACTGATCTTCTGCTTGAAGTCCTTGTACTGATGAGTGATCTCCTTGAACTACTGTTTGACCTTCTCAGTAATCTATTAGCTTCCTGTCAAATCATGTGATAATGGATGCTCAACCATCTTATCAGTAACCTCCTTTTTTCCTTCCTAAACTGCCTGCAGCGCAGAAACTGCCTTAACAGAAAGATGTGCTCCAATATCTTGGAACTCATCTAACTGTGTACTACGTTTCTGTTGACGGTTCCTTGCTTTGACAATGCACTGCTTTAAGTAATTTAGCTCCGTTGACTTGGTGATCTGAACAACTGGTGCCATCGCTCTTAGCGACGTCTTCAATGTAGCCAGCTGCCCCTAGGCCTCTTGCAACTACATGGTCAGTTGCTCCAATTGCTCATCCTGGACTATACTGCCCCAAAATTGTGTAGTCACTTCAGTCACCCTTTTCGCTTCTTGATCCATCTCCTCTAGCTGTTTTGCCAAATACTCCATGACAATTTTCCTCTCTACTACTTGTTCAGGCGGTGTGTCTGGATGGACTAGTGCCTGAAAGTCCACGTTGTCGCTCTGCAACTGTGTAATAACAACCCCAAGCCATGCTGCCTTCACCACTGCATCCAGTTCCGCCGTGCTCTCAAATACGTGTTGACAGGCATCATAAACTGCCTCTTCCAACCACACTCTGCTATCCCATAGATGTGCTTTATCAACCACTAGTCGATCCTGCTCCTTTTTCAACTCCTCGATGGCCTTGGAATTCTCCGCAATCAGCCACTCTTGTTCCTTCTTCAATTCTTCAACCTCTTTCCATGCTTCTACCTCTTTCTCATGCGATCGCAAGAACTGACCGCTAATACTTTTTTCTTTGTCTGCCAACTCCTAATTGGCGAACCTATGCATATGCACCAACTTCTGTGTGGACAGCATGTTGATGTCTATGGACAAATCTTGTAACTGCTACAAGGAGGCATTGAGATCCTCTTTATTGGTCTTGATTGCATGTAGTGAAATTTGCACATTTCGAATCCGTGTCCCAATGTTGATCGAGCCTAGGTCCTGCATAGTAGATGCTTCTGGTGCCTTCTTCAATACTATATCAACTAACGAGTCAATATAAGTTTTTACCTCGTTGAATCCTTCTGTCGCTTACTTCTTCATCTCTATAATTGCCGCATCCCTTGCGGTTGTAATTTCCTTAATGAGCCGGTTTAACTGCGCCTCCATCCCTGGGGCTATGCTACTTATCCCACCCTGATCCTATCGCTTCTTCATTCTTGATTCTTCAAATGCACGCTCAGCTTCTGAGTCATTGGGTTCCTGCGATGACTCTTCATCTAAATATTGGTGACTCTGCTAGTTAGGCTCAGGTATTGGATCAACTGGTGCATCCACTGGTGGACTCGTCAACACTTCTTATGGGCTGATAGGTTCTCTCCATGCTGCGGGCCAATCATTGACAATTGTCTCCAGCTCCACATTAGACAACTCGTAGGGTGTCAAAAACCACTACTTCTCTGGGTCACACCGCGCTTGCACATGACTCGGCGTGTGGGCTAATCACAAACCACACAATCCATTGGAACTTTGTGACAACCTTCTCGAACAATCTCAGAACTTTCACAGCTACTGCCTACAGCGTTTCCCAATAGATCTAGAACTGAACTTCGCAGTCCTTAAGTCTGTCAGCTTCCTTCACCCACCAAAGGTTCTGGTAGCGTGCACCCTTGCAAACCTTTACTGCATCTACATCCATCCCTTGATAATCATCGGGCTCCATCCAATCCACGAGCACAATTAAAATCAGCAGCCAATTGTATGCAAATGACCGCTGCCCCGGCTGGACCTCCAATGCATCGTCCGCCAACTGGTTCATTACAAATAACAACCAGTTCATTTTCAAACCTTGCGCACGTTGCTACGCACATGCAGTAACTACTGAATTGCACTGGTTAGATCTGTTCATTCTCACTATGTTTCTTTCCAATTTTTTTTCTCCAATTCATACAACCAGATCATTAATGCTGTTGACGCGGTACACCCGTCCGTCCTGCTACAAGCCATATTTCTTCTTCAGCCTTGCAGCCAATCTCTTATCATTATATTTTCCCTTGAAAAATTGCGAAGGGTTAGGCCCATCCCTAGGAAACCCTGTGATATTTGGAATGATCGCCACGGTGACTGTGATCAGCTAGTCCAACAAAAAAATTCCGCCATGGAAGCATGCCAAGAGCTGCTTCGTACATGCATTTGCTTCGTTCAACTGCCCAAAGTGCGACATGTTGATCAAATCCAACATTCTTGACTTCTGCAAACCGCACACCTAGTCCTGTGGAATGCACAATATAGGGCCCCCTCTAGTCGCTACCATAGGTTCATAGGGACCCTTCGCAATATTTGTCGATGCGATCATGTCGTGATCATCATAATTCATTCTCATCAGCGTAGGAATGATGTCCGTGGTGCATACCATGCGCTGCAGAATGGCCGACATATTCACTGGGTATTTCTGTTTCTTTGTCATCTTTCTGGGCTTCGCATCGGGTCGTGTGGGAGGCACATACCTAGGGATGTCTGCAGCAGACACTCCTGTGCGAGTTGATGATTCCACGACCCCTAAAGTCGATGGACCCATTTTCACAGTTTCCTCCTCTAGTGCCTGCATAGACGTTCTAGTCTGCCACTTCTTTTGAACTGAGGACGCGGTCTATTGCACACCTCTCTTCTTCTTTGGAACCAAGGAAGATCCCATCTGCATCCTTGCAACATCCTCCTGAATAGTGACCCCAATGACCAGTGAATCCCTCTCGCTAGAAATCTTGATCGTTACTTGCGCACGCAACATGCCTCGCGATGTTCAGTGGGCACTCAACCTTACTTCACTCTGCATCTCACCCAATCACCACAATTCACTCAATGCAACTCGGCTTTGCAACTATATCGACAATTCACACTTTTCACGATGGTGACTTCTGACCACGTTCAGGCCCTTCTTATAGCACCAAGCCAATCACACCTCCATCATGACCAAATCAAATTTAATCATTTCGAGCAAATCATAAGTTAATCACCTAAATCTGCCGACGATCCCGTCAATACAATGGTCAGATAGCCCATTAATATGCATCGCTTCAACAAGCGTTACCAGCTAATGTCTTTAATTGTCTACATTTATTGCTGATTTGACTATGTCCCGGCCCTGCGACCATCACAACATGACTTCCTAATCTGCGATACTAACTCCGCTACTTGCGCATCCTCTTCGTCTTGGTGCGCTATACTTCTAACTATCATCTCATGTAGAAACAAAAAGTTTTTTTTTTTGTCAACACCCAAACCACCGTGATCTCCCTAAGCACCGATCCATACAGGTTTTAACCCATCCAGCAACACCTGCAGAGCAGATGAAGTCTCACTTGAGATGTTCGAGGGAGAACTGACGAAACCAAGTTTCCGCAGTATGAAGGAGGACCATGTGTCTACTTAGTAACTTAGTGCAACATTATTTGAAATATCTAATCATTTCAGGTTATGCATTAACTAAATCATATCATCATTCAATAGATCACATTTACATTGCGAAATTGCAGCAAAACATCGATGCGCAAATTGATCTAACAATAAAACATCATTTGAAGCAGGGAAAAATTGCATCATTCATAGATCCATATTGCAGATACACATTTCATTCATGATTGGATCGCAGAAAACATGAAAACAGGAAAAGACACAATGATTATGCTCAACCTCTGTCATGTCATATTAGCCTTCAGAACAAAAATACAAATTCTCAAAAACAACTCTTCAGCTCACATACAAAGATAAAACTCAAAAGTGTGCGCAAGAAACCAACTGAAGCAATGTCTCCTAGCAGTTCCTAAGCAGTTATAACATGAAACTCCTTAACACTTGCAACTCTACATCTACTTATAAGCTTGCGCCTTTATAATGATGCTCCACTTAACCAACTTCCTAACTACTTCTTAACCAAAACTACAAAATAATGACCACAATCCACATAATGCGGTCCAAAACTACAAAATATGACAAAAAATACATGAAATATTATAATTCCGACTTGTACGCCATTTTCCACCTTGTGCAGTGTCTTCGACCTTGCACAACATCCATGATGCTGTGCAACTAACTTACCCCAAAAATGCCTGCAACAAATCCCCCAACACAATCTTGTGGATCGAGCCACGTTAGTTGGACATGGTGTATTCACTGATCTTTTGCTTGAAGTCCTCGTACTACTAAGTGATCTACTTGACCTGTTGTTTGACCTTCTTAGCAATCTCCCAGCTTCCTATCAAATCATGCGCTAATGGATACTCAACCATCTTATTAGTAACCTCGTTTTTTCCTTCTTGAACTATCTGCAGTGTAGAAATTACCTTAATAAAAATATGCGCTCCAATATCTTGGAACTCATCTAACTGCGTACTGTGTCTCTGCTGACGCTCCCTTGCTTTGACAATGCACTGTTGTAACTCCTTCAGCTACACAGACTTGGTGATCTGAACAACTGGTGGAATCACTCTCAGTGACGTCTTCAATTTAGCCAATTGCCCCTTGGCCTTCTGAGACTGCGTGGTCAGTTGTTCCAATTTCTCATCCTGGACTATACTACCCCAAAATTGTGTAGTCGTTTCAGTCACCTTTTTCGCTTCTTGCTCCATCTCCTCTAGGTGTGTCGCCAAATCCTCCATGACGCTTTTCCTCTCTGCTACTTGTTCAGGCGGTGTGTCTGGATGGACTATTGCTTGCAAGTCCACGTTGTCGCTCTGCAACTATGCAATAACAACCCCGAGCCACGATGCCTTCGCCACTGTATCCAGTTCCACTGTGCTCTCAAATATGTGTTCATAGGAATAAAAAATGCCTCTTCCAATTACACTCTGCTATCCCATAGATGTGCTTTATCAACCACCAGTCAATCTTGCTCCTTTTTCAACTCCTCAATGGCCTTGGCATTCTATGCAATTAGACGCTCTTGTTCCTTCTTAAATTCTTCAACCTCCTTATGCGCTTTTGCCTCTTTCTCCTTTGATCGCAAGAACACTGCTGATACTTTATTCTCTGTCTGCCAACTCCTGATTGGAGACCCTCTGCATATGCACCAATTTATGTGTAGAAAGCGCGTTGATTTCTATGGACAAATATTGTAACTACTGTAGGGAGGCATTGGGATCCTCATTATTGGTCTCAATCACATGCGATAGAATTTGCACATTCCGAATCCGCTTCCAAGTGCTGATCAAGCCAAGGTCCTGCACAATAACTGCCTCTGGTGCCTTCTTAAATACTGCATCAACTAACAAGTCAAGGCAAGTTTTTACCTCACTAAATCTTTATGTCACTTGCTTCTTCATCTATTCAGCTATCGCATCCATTGCAGTTGTAATTGCCTTAATTATCCAGTTCAACTGCGCCTCCATCCCCGTGGATGTGCTACTTGTCGCACCCTGCTCCTGTTGCTTCTTCGTTTTTTATTCTTCAAATGCATGCTCTGCTTCTGAGTCAGTGGGTGCCTAGGATGAATCTTCATCTGAATCATGGTGACTTTGCTAGTCAGGCTCATGTATTGGATGAATTGGTGCATCCACTGGTGGACCCATTGACACTTCTTCTAGGATGACAGGTTTTGTCCATGCTATGGGCCAATCAACGACAATTGTCTCCAACTTTGCATTAGACAACTTGTAGGGTATCAACAACCACTACTTCTCTAGGTCACGCCACGCCTGCACATGAATGCTGTGTGGGATAATCACAAACCACACAATACATTGGAACTTTGTCATAGCCTCCTCAGACAATCTCAGAACTTTCACAGTTGTAGTGTACAACACTTCCCAATAGATCTAGAACTGAACTAGGCAGTCCTTAAGTCTATCATCTTCCTTCACCCACCAAAGGTTCTGGTAGTGTGCTCCCTTGAAAACCTTTACTACATCTACATCAATCCCTTGATAATCATCGGGCTCCATCCAAGCCACGAGCGCAATTAAAATCAGCATCCAATTGTATGCAAACAACTGCTACCTTACCTGGACCGCCAATGCATCGTTCGTTAACTTGTTCATTAAAAATAACGACTAGTTCATTTGTACACCTTGCACACACCACTTTACACATGCAATAACTCATGAATTGCATTGGTTAGGTCTGTTCATCCTCACTATATTGCTGGCCAAAATTCTTGTTCCAATTCAGACAACTGGATCATTGATGTTGTCAACGCGGTACGCCCGTTCGTCCCGCTGCAAGCCATATTTCTTCTTTATCCTTGCATCCAATCTCTTATCAATATATTTTCCTTTGAAATACTGCAAAAGGTTAGGCCCGTACCTTGGAAGCCCTATGATCTTTGAAATTATCGCCACTGTGACTGCGACCTGCTAGTCCAACCACAAAATCCCGCCATGTAAGTACGCCAAGAGATGCTTCGTACATGCATTTGATTCGTTCAACCCCCCAAAGTGCGGCATAGTGATCATATCCAACATTCCTGAATTCTGCAAACTGTGCGCCCAATCCTGTGGAATGCGCAATATAGGGCCGCCTCTAGTCTCTACCATAGGTTCATAGGGACCCTTCATGATCTTTGTCGACGTGAACATGTTGTGATCATCATACTTCATTCTCATCAGTGTAGGCATGATGTCCGTGGTGCATACCATGCCGTGCAGAATGGCCAACATATTTATTGGGTATTTCTGGTTCTTTGTCATCTTTCTGGGCTTCACATCGGGCCACGTGGGAGGCATGTACCCAAGGATGTCCACAACAGACGCCCCTGCGTGGGCTGATGATTCCACAACCCCTGAAGTCGATGGATCCATCTGCACGGTTGCCTCCTCCTGTGCATGCGCAGACGTTCTAGTCTGCTGCTTCTTCTAAATTGAGGACGTGGTCCATTGCGCCCCTCTCTTCTTCTTCAGAACTAAGGAATATCCCACCGACATGCTTGCAGCTTCGTCCTCAATAGTGACCCAAATGATCGGTGAATCCATCTAGCCAGAAATCTGGACCGTAACTTGCTCATGCAACATGCCCCGCGATGTTCAGTGGGAACTCAACCTTACTTCACTATGGAACTCAACCAATCACCATAATTCACTCAATGCAACTCGACTCTGCAACTATATCGATAATTCACACTTTGCACAATGGTTACTTCCGACCGCTTTCAACCCCTTCTTATAGCACCAAGCCAATCACACCTCCATCACGACCAAATCAGCTTTAATCATTTTGACCAAATCATGCATTAATCACCTAAATCCACCGATGATCCTGTCAATCCAACGGTTAGATCGGCCATAAATATGCATCACTTCAACAAGCACTGCTGAATAACGGCTTTAACTGTCTACATTTATTGCTGATTTGAATATGTTGTGCCCTGCGGTCGTTGCAACATGACTTCCTAATCTGCGATACTAACTCCGCTACTTGCACATCCTCTTCTTGTTGGTGCACCATCCTTCTAACTATCATCTCATGCATAAACAAAAAGATTTTTATTTTTTATTTTTATCGGCACCCAAACCACCACGATCTCCTTGAGCACCAGCCCAGACAGGTTTTACCCCTTCTGGCAACACCCGCAGAGTGGATGAAGTCTCACTCGAGATGTTCGAGGGAGAGATGATAGAACCAAGTTTTGCCAGTATGAAGGAGGACCATGTGTCTACTTTATAACTTAGCGTAACATTATTCAGAAAATCTAATTATTTCAGTTTATGCATTAGCAGAACCATATTATCATTCAACAGATCACATTAACATAGCAGAATTCTGACAAAACATTGATGCGCAAGCAGATATAATAGTATAACATCATTTGAAGCAGGAAACATCGCATCGTTCACAGATCCATATCGTAGATACACATTTCATTCATAATTGGATTGCAGAAGACAGGAAAACAGGAAAATACACAATGATTCTACTCAACCTCCGTCATGTCATATTAGCCTTTGCAACAAAAATACAGATTCTCCAAAACAACTCTTTAGCTCACATACAAAGATCAAAATCAAAAGTATGCGCAAGAAACCAACTGAAGCAATGTCTACTAGTAGTGCCTAAGTAGTTAGAACATGGAACTCCTTAACACTTGCAACTCTACATTGGCTTGCACCTTTACAATGATGGTCTACTTAACCAACTTCTTAACAACTACTTCTTAACCAAAACTACAAAATAATCACCACTATCCACATAATGCGGTCAAAACTACAAAATATGACAAAAAATATATGAAATATTATAATTTCAACTTGCGCACCATTTTCCACCTTGTGCGGTATCTTCATCCTTGCGCAATATATGTGATGCTGCGTAGCTAAATTACCCCAAAACCTCCTGCCAACAGTCCCCCAACACAATCTTGTGGCTCACCCTCAAGCCACGTCAGCTGGACAGGGTGTATTCACTGATATTCTGCTTGAAGTCCTCGTACTGTTGAGTGATCTCCTTGACTTGGTGTTTGACCTTCTCAACAATCTCTTGGATTCCTATCAAATCATGCGCTAATGGATGTTTAACCATCTTATCAGTAACCTCCTTTTTTTCTTCCTGAACTTCCTGCAGTGCAGAAACTGCCTTAACAGAAAGCTGCACTCCAATATTTTGGAACTCATCTAACTGCATACTCCATCTCTGATGATGCTCCCTTACTTTGACAATGAACTGCTGTAACTCCTTCAACTCCACAGACTTGGTGATATGAATAACTGGTGTAATCTCTCTCAGCGACATCTTCAATGTAGCCAGCTGCCCCTTGGCCTCCTGCAACTGCGTGATCAGTTGCTCCAATAGCTCGTCCTGGACTATATTGCCCCAAAATTGTGTAGTCGCTTCAGTCACCTTTTTTGCTTCTTGCTCCATCTCCTCTAGCCATGTCGCCAAATCCTCCATGGCGCTTTTCCTCTTTGCTACTTGTTTAGGCGGTGTGTTTGGATGGACTAGTGCCTGCAAGTCCACATTGTCTCTCTACAACTGTGCAATAGCAACCCCAAGCCGTGCTTCCTTTGCCACCACATCCAGTTCTGTCATGCTCTCAAATACGTGTTGACAAGCATCAGAAACTGCCTCTTCCAACCACACTCTGCTATCCCAGAGATGCAATTTCTTGACCACCCATTGATCCTACTCCTTTTTCAACTCCTCGATGGCCTTGGAATTCTACGCAATTATCCGCTCTTGTTCCTTCTTCAATTATTCAACCTCTTTCTACGCTTCTGCCTCTTTATCCTGCGATCGCAAGAACTGACCACTGATACTTTGTTCTCTGTCTGCCAAATCCTGATTGGTGACTCTCTGCATATGCACCAACGTCTGTGTGTACAATGCATTGATGTCTATAGAAAAATATTGCAATTGATGCAGGGAGGCATTGAGATCCTCATTGTTGGTCTCGATTGAATGCAGTGGAATTTGCACATTCCGAATCCACATCCTAGTGTTGATCAAGCCAAGGTCCTGCACAGTAGCTACCTCTAGTGCCTTCTTCAATACCGCATCAACTAATGAGTCAAGGTGATTTTTTACCTTGCTGAATCCTTTTGTTGCTTGATTCTTCATCTCTTCAGCTTCCACATCCGTTGCGGTTGTAATTTCATTAATGAGTCGGTTCAAATGCGCCTCCATCACTGGGGTTGTGCTACTTGTTGCACCCTACTCCTGTTGCTTCTTTGTTCTTGATTCTTTAAATGCGCGCTCTGCTTCTGAATCAGTGGGTGTCTGTGACGACTCTTCATTTGAATCACGGTGACTCTACTAGTTAGGATCAGGTACTGGATCAACTAGTGCATCCGCTGGTGGACCCGTCGGCACTTCTTATAGGATGAAAGGTTCTCTCCATGTTGCGGGCCAATCATCGACAATTGTCTCCAACTTCGCATCAGACAACTTGTAGGGTGTCAGCAACCACTTCTTCTCCGGGTCACATTGTGCCTGCACATGAATGGCATGTGGGCCAATCACAAACCATGCAATCTGTTGGAACTTTGTCACAGCCTCCTCGGACAATCTCAGAACTTTCACAGCTGTTTCCTGCAACACTTCCCAATATATCCAAAACTGAACTACATAGTCCTTAAGTCTGTCAGCTTCCTTCACCCACTTGAGGTTTTGGTATCGTGCTCCATTGCAAAACTTTACTACATCTACATCCATCCCTTGATGATCGTTGGGCACCATCCAAGCCGCAAGTGCAATTAAAATCAACAACCAACTGTATGCAAATGGCCGCTACCCCGCCTAGACCACCAATGCATCGTTCGTCAACTGGTTCATTAAAAATAACGATCAGTTCATTTGTACACCTTGCACACACTACTCCGCGCATGCAATAACTCCTGAATTACACTGGTTAGGTTTGTTCATCCTCACTATCTTGCTGGCTAAAATTATTTCTCCAATTCGGACAGACGGATCATTGATGTTGTCGATGTGGTATGCCCTTCCATCCAAATGCAAGCCATATTTATTCTTCAGGCTTGCAACCAATCTCTTATCATTATCTTTTCCTTTGAAATTTTGCGAAGGGTTAGGCCTGTCCCTGGGAAAACCTGTGTTCTATGAAATGATCACCATGGTGACTGCGACTGACCGGTCTAGCCACAAAATCCCGCCGTGGAAGCACACCAAGAGCTGCTTCGTACATGCATTTGCTTCGTTCAACCGCCCAAAGTGTGGCATGTTGATTAGATCCAACAGTCCTGCCTTTTGCAAACTGTGCGCCCAGTCCTTGGGATGTGCAATATAGGGATGCTTCCAGTTGCTACCATATGTTCATAGGCAACCTTCATGATCTCTATTGACATGAGCATGTCGTGATCATCATACTTCATTCTCATCAGCGTAGGCACGATGTCCGTGGTGCATACCATGCCCTGTTGAATGGGCAACATCTTCACTTGGTATTTCTGGTTCTTTGTCATCTTTTTGGGCTTTACATCGGGCCATGTGGGAGGTACGTACCCAGGGATGTCCACAGCGAACACCCCTGCGTGGGATGATGATTCCATAACCCCTGAATTTGATGGACCCGTCTGCGCTCTTGCCTCCTCATGTGCCCGCAAAGATGTTCTAGTTTGCCGCTTATTTTGAACTGGGGATGTGGTCCATTGCACCCCTCTATTCTTCTTTGGAACCGAGGAATATCCCACCGGCATGCTTTCAACTTCCTCCTCAATAGTGACCCCAATGACCAGTGAATCCCTCTCGCTAGAAATCTCGGCTGTAACTTGCTCATGCAACATGCCCCGTGATGTTCAGTGGGAACTGAACCTTACTTCACTTTGGAACTCACCCAATCACCACAATTCAGTTAATGGAACTCAGCTTTGCAACTATATCGACAATTCACAATTTGCAAAATGGTGACTTTTGACCACGTTCAACCCCTTCTTATAGCACCAAGCCAATCGCAACTCCATCATGACCAAATCAACTTTAATCATTTCGACCAAATATTGCATTAATCCCCTAAATCCGTCATCGATCCTGTTGATCCAATGGTGGAATCAACCATAAATACGCGTTGCTTGAACAAGCGCCACTGGTTAACGGATTTAACTATCTACATTTATTGCTGATTTGACTATGTCGCGGCCCTACGGCTTTGCAACATGACTTCCTAATCTGCGATACTAACTCCGCTACTTGCACATCCTCTTTCTCTTGGTGCGCCATCCTTCTAACTATCATCTCATGCATAAACAAATTTTTTTTTTTTTTTAATCGCGCAATGCCTCTATGGAGTGCATCATGGAGTGTTTTTCAAATTTGTTCATCATTGTAGCCATTCATTCAAAATACCATTATGAGGTGATCTAATTCTTAATTCAAGTGTTCTACATCTAAGATTCATGTGGCCCTTGTGGCAAGGGTGTGAATGATCCTAATTTTGAATTGGGTGGTGATGAGAATATACATAAAGGTATCTCTTGGTGTATGTCTTCTTCTTGTAGACTTCATATTATAATACGATGTTTTTAACCCTAGTATGTAGTGATATAATTATGTATATTTTGATGAAATGACTTGAAGTCGGACATGAATGGTCTAGTGTGACCAAGATGGTGTAATTATGTAATTATATATATATACCGTAGACTAAGAAGGGCGAAGATGAGATGGGGGGCTACGATTCCATAAGAGGGAAGTGAAAAGGGGTTTTAAGGGGGAGATGATCCTATGACTTATAAGTTAAGTCATTATCCTTAATATTCATTTTATCTTAAGCTTTATTAATCTGTCTTAATTGAAGTGCATCAGCCATATTCTTAGGTTAATTATCACAAGATTGGGATTAGTTAGGGAAAAGTGAACTATCCCATGTATTTCACTTGTCTAGTTCTCATCATCCTTGCATGCAACTTGGCTAGTTCTCAACATGCATACACCCTTACATGCCACTTAGATAGTTCTCAACATGCATACAAATTATTGAGAACTAGTTCATTCATTATTAGTGTATCATTCAACCATCATCATCATTTTGAGCCATCACTCCATACCATAGCTTGGATCCGTACCTAAGAACACTAGAAAATTACAAAGTTATAAGTGCATGTTACCCTAGGATACTGGCACCGGTGGAAAATTTGAGTTTCCTTGTGAGAGAACTTGTCTTGCAGTAGAGTTCCCTGGAGTCTCAACACGGAGAGTCCATGTTCGACCTATGTTGGAGCACTAGAAGGGAATTGATGAAATAGATTGAGGGACTGTTAACTCATAGAAGGGAACTCGAGGGACTGTTAACTCAAATAAGGGAACCTGAGGTACTGTTAACTCAAATAAGGGAACCCCATTCCCTGGGTTATGCAAACTAACGAGGGAGGAGTGCTAGCAGATTGGGATAGTTGTAGAAGGGTTTCAACACCTGTGAGTTTGTTGAGGATTTCATTCTTGTGGATTGATAGTCCAAGCTTGGGGGTGGAATCAGTTATAGAAATAATTAGTATAACAGAGTGCCTATGACTAGGAGGAATGTCCTTAGTCTACAATCAATTGGAGGATATTTTAAGATAAGTATCCATTTGTATATGAAATGGCATGTATATATATTGTTGTTATGCTTATTGTTTAATTTATTTTTATGTGAATATCTTGCTAGAAAAATAGGATCGTAGAACAATATCATAAAACAAGATGAAAAATAAAGCACATAAACACAATAAAACAGAGACACCAATATAACATGGTTCTCCCAAGATGGGATACATCCACATAGAAATCGTCAGTCCTTTATATTAAACCATCCAACAAAATGAAGGGATATAACTTGCAACACATCCATTGCAACTTCCTCTTTTCTCTCTCTCACAGTCTCATTATTCACAATATAATACATAGTCGTAATACAATTCCTCATACAAAAGAGGGTTTCCTTCTAGGGATAAAATCCCTAACATAATTTCTACTGTTAGATCTGAGATCTAATGAATGACACAGTGACTACGAAATAACAACATTTTTACAAGGAAAATTACACCACATTTCAATGGCAACAAAAAGGACAAAAGAACATGACCCCAAAAAATTCTCGGGGGCTCCCAGCCCGAACTCTCGTGAACCTTCAGGTCGAGGGGGTTTTCCACCCCCTGGGGGCCCCCTATAGCTTGGTGAGTCCAAACACGGCTGAAATAATAATCAAGCTCCACACCCAACATATCTTATTACATGGATTGCTTAGCATGGTATCATTGCATTCATGTTAGAATTTACCTGTAATGTTTTAATATACACATATGTTTATTTTGGGCTACTACATATTTAATTTCTGTTATAAATTGAAATTTAATTTAATGAAAAAATGAATTTGGATATTAGTGGTGATTTTTGACAACTTATCGAGTACCTTGTGGCCGCAAAAGCATAGTGTGGTCACTAGGTATGTGAAAAATTGGTATCCGAGCCCTAGGTTGCAACACTCTAACTGCATAAATTGAATTCTACAGGCAAAGTTTCAGTTTAGTCAGGAAGAGTTTGACAAAAATTACGTGAGGAAAATATTGGGGAAACTATGTTTAATTTCTCCATTGTTTAATTCAGAGATGATTTGTAGTAAAATCTATGAATTTTAGCAAAATCCAGAAAAACTCTGCATATGTGTCAAAAGTTTTATGTTATATTTACTAACAGAAAATCAGGAATATAAGGAAAGAACCAGGAGTGTAGAGTTCTGATGGTTGATGACATGATTTTTCAATATTGGGAATGGGAAAATGTAAATTTAGGTTGACCATCAACTTATGGAAAAATGGCAAGTGTAAATTTTGTAGAGCCACTTGTCGAAAATTCAAAATTTTGAAATTTTTTATGTGGACCGTACTAGTGTCACGTGGATTATGTGATGTGGAAGTTTTATGTGGATTCCATATGATGTTGATATTCCACATGGGTGAGGGTATGTGACATGGACTAGCCACATCAGTCGAGTGTACAAGTGACCGCATGGGTTAGGTGCAAAGGTGGGAAGAGATTTGGTCGTTGGATGGATGCATAGATCAACGACCCATGATGATTTAGGTTAATCAACTTGCACAAGATATAACACAATAATACATGCCTGAAATTTGAAACTTCCTTAATGATGTGTTGATTCCATGTTCATTTAGGCTCACCAAAGCAATTTTGGAAAACCACTTTTTCCAATAGCTTGAACCACTTTCCACCCTTGTCGAAACTGTTGTTGAGTAAAAGTGAAATTGCCAAATGGCATGGTGACATGGAGGCCAGTGGAGGGTGACATGGTGGTTTCATGGGGTGGCACATGGGAACCCACTGGCACATCCATAGACATGTGTCATGGCACGTCAGTAATCTGCCACGCCAGTATCCTACCACATTAGCAGAAAATTAGAAAAGTTATAAAAAAATTTTGAAGCCAAAAAATTGTTTTGGCCATAGTAGGATAAATTTAACTCAAAATTAGATGAGACTCATGGCATGCATGGGATCATGATCAACAAAACTATATGAACACTCAATTCATGCAAAGTTTAAACTAGTTATAGAGGAAAATGCATGTTAGATTAGTTTCATTCCATGACAAAGTAGGCATGGAAAGTTTAAAGAAAATATCCATGAAAAATATAGCCACTCTAAGAGTGATACCAAGGGTCATAGGCACCGTTATGCAGCACCTCATGCATCCAGGAGGTCATATACAACTGAGGATTCTAGAAGCAACCTAAAACTGTCTCTATTTAGGAATCATAAAATAATACATGTGGAATATGTGTTACAAGGGGTACTTAGGAATATTAATCCACCCTCTTTTGTTGGCAAGAACAAGAAGGGAGAAGATGTTGAAACTTGATTATTGGGAATGAAGAAATATCTTTGATTGCATAATTATTCTTCAAATATGGAGGCTATAATTTCTATTTATAACCTGTAGGGAAAGAATTCCGTATGGTGGGATCAGTTAGATGAAGTGAAGCATATAAGTGAAAAGAGAATTTCATGGAAACAATTCAAAAATCACTCTCATCATAATTACCTATTTGAACATTATTATAAGAGGAAGATGGAGGAATTATTTGAGCTCAAGTTGGGAGCCATGATCATGGAGGAATATAAGAGAAAATTTCTGGAGTTGTTGAGCTATGGTGGGTTCATTAAGGAAGAGAAGGTAAAATCAAGAGGTTCTTGAGTGGATTTCCTTCATTTTACAAAGATAAAATTTAGTATGATGAACCCAAGATTATTGAACAAGCATTAAAAAAGGATAAGCACTTGTATGATAATAACAAAGGAAGGATATATGTTTAGAAGTATTGGAGAGAAAAACAAGGACAAAGGAAGAAATGATTCAAACCTCCATTCATAAGGAATTAACAAACTACATTTCAGTAAAGCAACCAAACTTGAACAAATAAAGTATGGAAGAGTCTCAGGGAAAATGGACGAATCAACAACTTAAGTGTTAGGGATGTGCAGAGGATCATATGTTCAGATATTGTCCTCGTAAGGGAGACAATATTATAATTATGCACAACATTAAGAAGCAAGCACAATGGAGGATGTGGCCAAAGAGATTCCTAGAATTTATGCAACCTTGGATAATATACAAGAAAATCCCCAATCCAATATGATTGAGGTAGAAGGTAAGATTACTGATCAACCGTCATTTAAATTGACTTAGTGGAAATTCATAGTTATATTGCTCCAAATGTAGTCGAAATATTTTATTTAAATAAAAGTAAGCATGATAAATCATACTTGGTTCAATTGGCTATTGGAACCAAAAGAATAATCAATGAGATAGTAAAGGGTTTTCCATTAGATATGAATGGAATCTATACATTTGCAGATTTGAACATAATACCTCTTGATTATTGTGATGTGCTTATTGGAATGGACTGGTTGGATGCACACTATGTCATTTTAGATTTTCAAAACAAGACTAGCTCTTATCTTGATGAAGAATAAGAGTGGAAGATATTGAAAGGAATTCCAAGGCCCATTTCTACAAGGCAGGTTTCAACTATACAATTAAAAAAGCATTTCAGAAAAGTATGTCAGTTGTATGTAGTTCATGTGGAAGAGTAAAAAAAGAGTAAAGGTTCATGGTTAGAGGATTTTCCAATATTACAAGAATTTGCATATGTGTTTGAAGAAATACTTGGGTTTCCACCAAAAAGAGACATTAACTTCTCTATTGACCTGGTACCTAGAGCTACCCTAGTTTCTATAATTCCATGCATAATGAGTACACCTGAATTGAAAAAATTACAAATGCAACTAGAAGAGATGTTGAAGAAATGATACCTATGACCAAGTGTGTCTCCTTGGGGAGTATTGGTATTGTTTGTAAAGAATAGGGATGGAACATTAAGGATATCTATTGATTTTAGAAAGTTAAATAAAGTCAATTTGAAGAACAAATATCCTTTCCTAGAATTGATGATTGTTTGATCAACTGAAAGGAGAAAGGGTTTACTTTACAATAGATTTGAGATTAGGCTATCATCAAGTGAGAATAAATGATGAATATATCAACAAAAAAATTTCAAAACCCAATATGGTCATTATGAGTTTCTAGTAATGCCATTTGGATTATCAAATGCGCCAACGAATTTTATGTGCTTAATGAATGACATATTTAGACCATATTTGGATAAGTTTTTCATTGTATTCTTAGACGACATTAATATTTATTCAAACTCAATGCAGGAACATGATGAGCATTTTAGATTAGCTCTACAGTTGTTAAGAGACCATCAAATTTATCCTAAGTTGAATAAATGTTCATTTTACCAAAAACAAATTCAAAACTTGGCACACCTCATATCTGAGGAAGGGCTAGCAGTGGACCCAAACATGATTGAAGCTATCATGGGGTGGCATGCACCTACAAATGTGTTATAGGTAAGTTCATTTTATGGGATTGGATGGATATTACAAAAGATTCATAAAAGGATTCTCAAAAGTAGCACATTCAATTACTTCATTACAAAAAAATGGAGTTAAATTTGAATGGACTCCAAAGTGTGAAGAAAATTTTCAACAATTAAAGGGATTCCTGACTAGTGCATCAAATCTCAAAATTGCCAAGCCAATTGAAGATTTTGTGGTATGTATGGATGCTTTCAAATAAGTAATTAGAAGCATACTTATGCAAAAACGACACGCAGTATGTTTTGAATCCATGAATCTAAAAGGACACAAGGAAAGTTATGTCACACACGATTTTGAGTTGGATGCTATAGTGCATGCTTTAAAAATGTGGAGACATTACCTCATGGGAAAAATTGTTAAGATAAGAACATATCATAGTGGGCTGGAATATTTGTTTGAGGCAAAAACTTTAAATGCAAGACAAACAAGATGGATGGAATTTCTATGTGAGTTTGATTTTGAAATCAAACATATTAAAGTCAAAGAGAATAAGGTTGTTGATGCACACAGCATAAGAATACATTCACTGCATGCTACAACCATTAGCATGCACAAATAATATTTAAAATACATAATTCTTAAAGTTGTTATTTCAGATCGACATTATATTTAGGTAAAAGAAGAACTACAATAGGAAAATGTCCAACAAAATTTAAAGGATATAGGTTGGAAAATGATGGGATTCTTATGAATAATAATAGAATTTGCATTCCTAATTCTGTTGAATTGAGGAAGCTAATAATGGATGAGATACACAAAGTTCCATATGCAGGACATCCTGGATATCAAAGACTATTACAACAGTAGGAAGTTAGTACTTTTTGGCTAGGAATGAAGAAATACATTGCTAAATATTTAGCAAGATGCATAGAATGTAAAAAGTAAAGGTTGAGCAACCATCCAACATGATTTCTTTAGTCATTACCAAATTATATCAGAGTGGAAATGCGATTTGGTGATAATTGATTTCATCACCAAATTGCCTAGAGCAACAAGACAACATGATTCAATCATGGTAGTGGTGGGCAAGTTGAAAAAGGCTACTCACTTTATTCCAATCAAGTCAACTCATAAGGGAACTAACTTAGAATAAATTTATATAAAATAAATGGAAAGATTACATGGAATACCCATGGCAATTGTTTTAGACAGAGATTCAAAGTTTCCTTCAAATTTTTGGAAATGACTATTTAAAGGGTTTGGAAAAAATATGAATATGAGTACAACCTATCATCCACGGATGGATGGGAAGACTAAGGGGGTTAATAAACTTATTGAATATATGCTCACAATGTATGTGTTGGATCAACCATTTAAGTGGAGAGATTACTTGCATTTTGTGGGGTTTGCTTATAATAATGGATATCATGCATATTTAAAGATGAGTCCATTTGAATCCTTGTATGGAAAAAATGCAATACTCCAATCAATTGGGATAATATAGAAAACATAGTGGTGATTAGACCATCATTGCTTAAATAAATAGAAGAGCATATGGTTAATATCAGACATAATTTGAAAACAACACAGGACAAACAAAAAATCTATGCAAACAAGGGCATGGTGGCAAGAGAGTTTAGAGTGGGTGGAGATGCGTGTCTAAAAGTTATGACAAAGAAGAGTTCCCTGAAGCTTGATATATGTCCTAAGATAGCACTCATATACTGTGGTTCGTTTGAGATATGTCCTTAGCTAGCACTCAAATACTAGGATAGGGCATGTTGCATGTGAGTTTGATTTCCTACTCACATAAAAGTATATGTTTTATGTGTCTTTATTTAAAAAGTATGTGGTTGATTCTAACGAATTTTTTATTGTGTGTTGCATATGGTGTAACATGAAGGAGATATTTTAGTGCTGCAAGTACATATCCTAGACAGGAAACTTACGTTGCTCAAGAATAGGGAAATCAGGCAGGTAAAGTTCTAGTGGACCAATTACAACCCTGAAGAAGCAACATGAGAGCTTGAGGATACTATTTTTTTTTCCTCGGAAAAAATTCATAAGCTTGAGGATACTATGTGGGAGGCATACTCACAATTGTTTTGAAATTTTGTATATGTGCATAGTACTGATATGCACCGATGACAATGCATAAATTAAGGGGGAGGGGAATGCAACACACCAGTTTTTACCCTAGTATGTAATGATGTATATTTTGATGAAATGGCTAGAATCCAAACATGAATGGTCTGGTGTAACCAAGATGATGAAATTATGTACATTTTAGGTTTAATTAAGAAAAAAACATGAATACTGCAGACTAAGAAAGATGAAGATGATATGGGGGCATATGATTCCACAAAAGGGAAAGTGAAAAGTAGATTTAAGGGGAGATTACCCTATAAATTATAAGTTAATTAATTATCCTTAATATTCATTTTATCATAATATTTATTAATCCATGTTAGATAAAGTTCATTTTGCCAAAATATTGGGTTAATTATCCTAAGCTTGAGATTAGTTGGGGAGAATGTGAGTTATCCCATGTATGTCACTTTTCTAGTTCTCATCACCCTTCGGTGCCACTTGGCTAGTTATCAACATGCATACACCCTTGCATGCCACTTGGATAGTTCTCAACATGCACACAAATTATTGAGAACTAGTTCATTCGTCATCATCCTGTCATTCAATCATCATCATTATTCTGAGCCATCACTATGTACCATAGGCTAGAGCTGTATCTAACAACACTTGGAAATTACATTATTGTAAGTGCATGTTACCTTGGGATATTGGTGATGGGGGGAATTTGATTTCCATTGTAGGATAACATGTCTTGCAACAAAGTTCCATGTACTACCAAAATAGAGAGTCCCTAGTTGGCTTATGCTAGAGCCTTGGAAGGGAATTAGGGAAATAACCCAAGGGGTTGTTAACTCAGAGAAGGGAACCCCATTCTTTGGGTTGTACAGGATGATGGGGGATGAGGGATAGTGGATTGGGATAGTTGTAGATGGGTTTCATAACTTGTGATTTTATTGAGGATTTTCTTCTTGTGGATTGATATCCCCAACCCAGGGCTGGTGGCCTCTGTTATAGAGAGAACTAGTATAAACAAGTGCCTATAGTTGGGATGAATGTTCTTAGTATGCAATTAGTTGGAGGATATTTTAAGATAAGTATCAAATTTTGTATGAAATTCGTTTTATATATATTTATGTTATGCTTATTGTCTAATTTACTGTTATGCGAATATCTCACTACTTGTATTGATTGGCATTGTATGAGTACATTCATTCTAGAATTTACCTATAATGTTTTAATATATGCATATATTTATTTTGGGAAACTACATATTTAATTTCTTCTACAAATTGATAATTAAATTAATGGAAAAACAAATTTGGATATTTGTGGCGATTTTTGGCAAGTTATTGAGTACCCCATGACCCCAGAAGCAGAGCATTGTCACTTGGTATGTGACACATACCCTAGTGTCATATCACCATTTTGGTTGAGCATTACAACTAAAAATGAAACTTGGTTCTCTTTTTAAAATATTTTTGAATCTTTTTATGAGGGATTAATGTGAATTACCATGTAACTTCAATTTGCCTTGTAGGAGAGATAACTAAAACTCTTATTTTTATGGGACACTCAAATAAGATTGGAAAATAATGTTAATGCTGTGAGAATTTTCCACCTTGGTAATTAAAAATTCTTAATTTTCTTCTTATATATATGAATGATTTAACAATAATGTGTTTTATATAGAACTGATTTAACTGACATTTTTTTCTCATCTAGTATTTATTTTGTGTTTTATTTATTTTTTCCAAGAAAATAAAACATTCTTTATATTCAAGTATAAAAGAAAATACATTTTCAGGGACTAAAGCACATACTCCTACCATCAATACTGCTTCACAACAAAAAATACCATCCCCTATCTTCTCTTTTAGTAAAGATACATCACAAGGAAATAACCAAACATAGATACTTATGTTTCTTCATATGTTAGAATATGTAATGATGACTTGTATGGTATTGTTGGTGAAATATCCATTAAAATTCATAACTAAATCTAATATTATAAAATAGAGTTATCCCACATGCATCATGCAATTAAATATCTTATTACCATTCTATATATAAGAGTGGTGAAAATCTATTTATCCCACATGTATTTTGGGATGTAATTCTTCCATACCTCTTGGTATATAAAAGAGGTGAAGGAGATCCTTTGGGATATATGTTGAGAATTATATTTTTATGTTGATGTAAAGTTGTGAAGCATATGTAGAGTGGAACTCACTTGTAATATTGTATATTTCAGCCTTCCTGTGGATGTTTCCCCATTTGGTACTTTCCCACATATATGCGGTGTATTGTTTTATTTTCCTCTTATCTCTTATTTATTATGTATTGTTCTCTTGTCTCTTATTTCTTACATGATTATTTGTTGCTTGTGTAAATAGAAGGCTAGACTAGTGGATTCTTACTTTGCATGTTAGCAAATGTATTTTTGTGTTTTTATACATATTCTCAATATTCTGACATGGTATCAGAGCTAGTGTCTAAGCTTCAATGTAAATGTTTTTTTTAAATTTTTAAACGAAGAAATATGATTGTATCTAATGTAAATTATAACAATTTTTTTTAATATGTATTAAAATCTCCAAAATCACTTAAATTGATAGGTAATTAAATATGCAATGAGATAAAAATACCTTCATAACTAAACCTCTTTTAAGTACTTAGTTTTTTTTCTTTACATGTAATATTAAATATATATCATAAGGTTATTAAAATTGAAGGAGGACCTTCATCATTACTATTTTTCAACATGATGGTTGAAATGGTTGTTAAGTTTTCATTTCCAACATCATAAAATGAATAAAAACATAATTGGACAATTATAGATAACGATAATAAAATTACACATCCAGAACATAAATGTTGAAATAAAACATGCACATATCAGTCTCTATTTCCATTACCTTGATTATCTTCTTTGCTTGGGATTATAAATTTTTTCTTAACTATGGGAATCAGTAACTCATCAGAATTACCTAACAGAGGCCCAAGTTCAAATATGATGTCAGCCACTATGACCCAAGAGTATATCAAATAACCTGCAAGTCATATATCAAATAACTCGTGACTTATAAATGGTAGAGGTGTCCTAGATACACACCCAATATGGGGGTTCCATTCGTGGAGGGAACCTACCCATTTAGACTTATAATAATATATTAATGTCTCATTGGGGATTTGAACCCAGGTGGGGAGAGTGCAAAACTTATCTCCTCATGATTAGAGTTTTTGACCCATCGGCAAGATTATAACATTGTTGTTCTAAAAAATATGTTTTCATCTAGGATCGTTTCTTAGTATGAACCACCAATTCTTATCCAACACATTCAGGTTTAATTGACATATTTTCTTTTAAATGATTAGGATAAGGCATGCTTCTACTGATCAACCTCCTGAATTATTTCTTGTTACTCTCACATTTCCTTCTCTCCTCTTCATACAATTTAACCCATTGTTATATTGCCTCTGCATTGTAAACAATGAATTTATTGATGGCATCAATTTCTGAATTCATTGATGTATTCATGAAATAGAAAATAATAGCATGAGATCAAATATATATTATCAAGTTCAATGCAAATGGTTACTCTATATAAATTTGACAAAAGAAAAGTTTTTTACCCTTTATTATGTGCCTTTTTGTTTGTTTTTTTGGAGTAGCTCACCTTCCCTTTCATCCTCATCTTGTTGGTCATCCAAAACCATTGTGCTTGGTGTGTCATTGATTTGATTTATGTACTCATTATCATAATAAAATTACTTGTATACAATGTACCCATCGAATTTTACCCTTTATCAAACAAACCCCTTCAATTTTTTCATGTACATCTCTAAGAAGAAAATCCAATGACATGAGACCACCTTGGCCGGTTCAACCTAATCAACTAGGTGAATTAAATGGAAAACTTGAATGTCCATGAAACTCATGGGAAGTTCCCTCTCAAACATACAAACAATATGAAATATCTCTTGACACCACCATTGAATGCTATCCATATGAATATCCTTTAATGCGATATAACATAAATATGTAGACAATTTAGATATGGCGCACCACAAATCCTTAGAGAAGTCATCGTTCACCCAACTTTAGATATGGTGTCACTCAGAGTCCCTGATACCCAACTTTGTGTGTAAGGTATGAAATTTTTTGGTGTACTCCAGCACCATTTGGTCCCTCTCTTGATGCAGAATGGTCCATTTTGTGTATTGGTCATCATAGTTTCCGATAGGGTAATACTGTTCCTTGATGACATCTATGAAAGAGGCCCAAGTGGGATTGGCCTCTAACATTCTCGACTATTCTGATGATTTTTCATTATAATAAGTATCCCACCAAATTTTGACATGGGGGACTGCCTTAAGGAGCGCAAAGGTGATCTTTTCCTCGTCGGAGAAATTGTGGACAGAGAAATAACCTTCTAGCAGATTCAACCATTTATCTAGGGCATCAACATCAATTTGGACTTCAAATAAAGGGATATCAAGGTTAACTTGTACCTTGAATGGGGTTGCATCTCTAAACTAGCTTCTTGTTGAAGGTACATCCGCCAGTGCTGGCATTCGTTGAAGGATCTGGGAAAAATTACCCATCATCTTGTTCCTCTGTCGCATGAGGGATTCCTTGAGGAATGACTTGATAGGATATCCTGCTCTGTCGTTTCTCTTTTCTTTCACCATGGCAGGTCACTTGGGGTGGTGAGAGAGCGATCTTCCTCAAGGGAAACTTGTTTGAGACCCAAATCTATATACCTTGACCTCACCGGGGACATGCACTGAGAAACAATCAAAGAGAAAAAGGCTCTGATACCATTGATCCATATTTATATGAGAACAAAATGAAAGAACAAATATAAAATTATAAACACAGACATATTGCAAGGAAAACAAATATAGAGCAAAAATATATTCTATTAAATGAACGAATTAGAACATACTGTAAATACACCAACTAGAATGGTGGTATCTATCTTTGAGAAAAGATGTGGCTGCTATGCTCATGCATCCCAAAATGAATACAAAATGAGGTCGAAAAGGCGTATTTATAATAATCATGAGGGTGAGAACCCTAAACGTTCAAAACATAACCATAAAAGATAAATCATCATAAATTTTGCGGCCCCAAGGTGGTCTGTTGAACATTCACCTTCTCAGGGTCATAATGTTTGCATACGATACTCGCTTGCGGCGTTCGATAGCCTATTGGAAAGGTCTATTTGAGCTTTAAATATTTCAACCGAGGAAAAATGCATGCCATTGAAAATTAGTAGGCCCCTTGAATCACCAAAAGACGTTGTTTAGGGCCTCAAAATGACCCCGGAAGTTTGGGACCCGAAAAACTGTAGAAAAATTACTAGAAAATTACCAAAATGGACAACTATTTTGAGCCAGTGGAATAGGTGGGTGGCCACCGATATCCATATGGATAATGACTGCATGTGATGGGTGTAAAGGCGGGAATATATTTGATCGTTGGATGTATGCATAGATCGATGAACAATGATCATTTAGTCTTGTTAACTTGCACACGAGATAACATAATTAGCACTTGCCTAAGATTGAAAAATGCCTTAATGACATGTTGATTCCACATTCATTCAATCTCAACAAAGCAGTTTTGGAAAACCACCTTTTCCAAGAGCCTGAACCACTTTCCACCCTTGTCAAAATCGTCGTTGAGTAAAAGTGAAATTGCCAAGTGGTAAGGTGACATGGAGGCTAGTGGAGGGTGTCTTGTAGGACCTCACTAGCACATCCATATAAATTTGTCATGACATGTTAGTATCCTTCCACGTCAATATTCTGACACACTAGCAGAAAATTAGAAAAGTTATAACAAAAAGTTTGAAGCCAAAACTTATTTTGGCCATAATAGGAGAAATTTAACTCAAAATTCAATGAGACCAATGGAATTCCAACGACATTTACATAGGCCACAAAATTTCGAGTGAGGGTCATGGACCCATTTTGCTCCACTTTTACAGAAATTTTGATTTAATGGTTTTTGAAGGCACGTAACCAAAGGATGGATGGGGGACCTGTTGAGGCCAAAAATGTTATCGTGCAAGTATGATACAATCACATATAACACTAGTGGTTCATGTTCAAATTCTAAAAGGTGTGAAACTAGGATGCAAAAGAAGGCCAAAATCCACTATTTGGGCACGTGTAGGGTCGATTTTTGAAAAATTGGAGGAGGCAAAAGTGGCCCAGTAACTCATAACCATTTTTTTTTATTTCAATATTTTGTCTACTCATCAAACTAAACAAATTTTCTCAGAGGTTATATTTCCAGATATGCATAGTTTGTGAGATAGCTTTTGAATAAAAAATCTAAATCTGGAAGAATTGTAGAAGTTAAACGTTGGCAATTTAGTAATCTTATAAAATTTAATTAGAGCATTAGATTTGAGTGTGGGATGTACCTAGGTATTTGAGTGCATATGGGATATTAGTTCCTAATAGATTTTTTCTAGTTCCTTACATATTTTATTCTACAGGTCTCAGAAGTCGGTCCTTCATAATAAGTGCAATTACAAAAACATGGTAAAATTGGGCAAACTTTGTGATTTCTGAGAGATGTAACTTTCAACTATGATATCGGAAATGAACATGGGTATAATCCTTAGAAAGAGTATTTGTATGAGGTTAAACACAACGAACCAATTATAAATCAATACTTCGTATTTTTCTAGAAATTTAACAGAAAAGAGGCATGTAGGATAATTTGACAAAAACCGTTAAATGGGTATTGTCACATACCCCAAATTGCAATAACATTTTATGTTTAAGAAGACATTATATTTTATTTTTATTGTAAATTTTGTGATTATTGACCAAGTGGGGTAAAGGATGATTGTAATTAATTATGTTGGATATTTTATTAGTTAATAAATAAAAGATGAGACAAATATCTTAAGGAGGCTGTTGAATGAGTATCTACTGGCCACTAGGTGGAATATACTGGGGTGAGATCAAACTGACACATGGAAACATCCTCAACCACTTCTAGCTATTGTAGGGAGAAACTTCCATAATTTTGTGGTCATGTTCCCCAAGAAAGTGGAACAAGAGCAGGTGGCTCATTAAATGAAAAACTGACCAAAAGACCTAGGAATGCTTATAATTACCCATCGAATTCAGTAGGTGGCTGTTGAACATTTATGTGTGAATTTTTTGAGGTGAAAAAGGTGCACAAGAGATTCGATGGAGGGGAAAGGCAGAAGTGGTTTGACTTCTTTACTGTAGAAGGTAGAAGTATTATTGTTGGATACTTCTGTGGAGTTGCAGGGGTTTTATATCCCATCCTCTCACCTAGTGATTTCAACCAGGTGGACAAGTGGACAGGCTCGGGGGTCCTAAGACAAGCAGCTAAGCTATCTTCAGGAATTGGTTGGGTGGAACGGGCTCCTTAGGCTGTTGTCTCCTCTACAAGTTCTTAGGTTCCAAAGTGTTATTTTATTTACATTATGCAAGTAAAAGTACTGGAATGAATGAAGTCATGATTATATTTACTGTTATGATTGGATAAATTGTTTCTACAAATTAGACCGTGTAAATCTGCTTTTATTTCATAAAATTTCATGGTTAAAGTTATCTGAATAAATGACCTAGGGTTAGAATTAATTGATTAATAAAGGAAATCCCTTATGTATTTTTCAACTCATCGATTGACAAAGTACTCTATTACAGAAGCTTGAATTAGAAGAATGCTTATATAAGGATAAGATGAGTTTTGAATCTGTTTTACTCAGAAAGTCTTTTACTGATTGTTTAAATCATGAATGATAACAATTTCTTTTGCTTATCCTTTTCATTTATATATAATTTACTCTAAAATTATTACACAGGATTTTTATAGTAATCTTTCACTTCCCAGCTTGAAAGCTGTGCTTAAACTAATACATATTAGTTTCCCTCTTCGGGACTTAAACTTAAAGAGTTATATTTATAAACTATTGCAGAACACTTAAGAAAACCTAGTGAAGTAAAATTGATGCTTTACAGACAGTAAATTGTAAATACTATAGAAAAGCAAATATTAGTAACATAACCATTAAGTTAATTAAAATAAGAAAGAATACTAGTAATATTAAATGTTATAAATGCTAAAACTATGAAATAGTAAATAAAGCAGTATTATAAGATACATATGTGTTAATTATCAAAACCCTAGAACTGTTAGCATAAACCTTCTTTTCTTTCCAGAAGATTTTAAATAATTAACCAGGTTAACCTAGATATCGATATTTCTTACTAAAATCCACAACATGGGTTATCATTTTCTTTAGTACAACAATTATAAATAAAATTAAAATAAAGTCTTTTACGAACCGGAGTTACCCAGTCTTGGCCGAATCAAAAGTTACACGATTATTTACAGAGTCTTTTAGAACAAAGTGTTCTTTATCTTTTTAATAATCAGATGCCTTAACGTTTTAAGCCATTCAACTGTAATAAACTTAACCTTTAACGATTTTTCAGATTCAAGAAAATGGCAGTGAGGATTTCTCTTATTTACTTTCCAGATTAACGAATTAATATTTTCAGAAACCCTAGGATATCTATTTATATAAAACATTAAATATTATCTATAAAAAAATTTCTCCTATGCGTTCGATTTACGGAAATTTAAACAAATGCTAAATAGCAATTTAGACAAGAGCTTTAAAGATCTATTGGTTACAATTAAAAACAATTATAAATAGAACTCTATTTACCATAAGATTTTTAACCATTAAAAACAAAATTGTAAATTAACTTATTACGAAAAATACTTAACGACCGGGATGTTAAGCTGAGGTTTTCATAAATTGAAGGAAAGTAATTACAGTATTCTTATTCTAAAACATGAGTTGTAATTTTTTTAGAACCTCAAGGGTTTAAAAAAAAAACGATTTGGCCATGCGGCCTCCTTCATCCTCTACCATTCTAATGGCTAGATTTTAATACTTTAAATAGAACAAACTATCTTTTAACACAGTAAAATGAAAACCATGATAAACTAGTAAACGACCGTAATGCACCATTGAATCCTTCTCTGCAACCAACAACGAAAGGCACCCTTTAGATGAGAGCAATGCTTACCAAGCCGGTAGATTCAATGCCATCAACTGATAAGATAAATGCCATCGTTTCAATAGAGCTCCGTCGAGTTTAAACACCTGTAAACAGCGTAGACTTAAGATTGTCAGTGACTACATTATTTGCATTTTTTTGAAACAAAGAAAATAGATTGAACTGAGTATATAAGGGTTCGATAACAACTTACCGTTACCTCACCGAGTAGACAAAAAAGGAGAGGGTATAAACTGTTCCAACTGCTAACCAGCACTCAGCAAGAAGAAGGCTATAGGGTAAGGAAATCGGAGCTTAAACTCCACTTTTTCCATGGTAAACTGTTAGTAACCATTTTTTTTTAATGGTGAGCTCAATATGCGGATATGGCAAAGAGTTTCATCTCCAGTCCATAAGATTTCACACAGCAACAAGAATTGTAGTGGCTGAGAAGGCCGAAGCCTGTCGGCTCTGCCTCCACCTACAAATCCAACTGCTGGAAACAAATGACGGTTTTAGGACATATTTTGGACATTTATGTATTTAGGGTTAGGACGAAAACCTTCCACAAACAAAAAGCTTACACGTGGAATCCACTATGCGTTCAATATTTTTATGATCATAGTATAGTTGGCTTGCATTTCTTAAATAATTTCATGATTTTGTTTATATTAAAACAATTTCAATGTTTTTATATAAGATATATAAACTTAGTTTAAATTTATAAGAAATGGGATTATGTCTAGGTTTGGAGTTATAACATGTACTATGTAATGAATTGTGAATTATTATATTTTAATTTGTATTGTTTAGATTCTTTATAGGCATTGCATATCTACTTAGGATGGTATGTTTAGTATGCATCAAGGTGAATTGCATGAACAAACTTAGGTTTAGTTTCACACCGATAGAATAAAAGCAACTAAACAAAAATAGAGATGTTCATGTTAGAACTTAGGATGTTCTAGGTTTAAACAAAATCAAACTTCATAGTTTAAAATTGGTGGAAATGTTTTGAGGATTTCAGCACCCCAGTCATTAAAAAGCTTAACAAATTACTGTTTTTTCTTCAAACATATTTTGTTATTTTACTTTACCAACTCCAACCTGCTGCCTTGATAGATTAAACCTATTCTTCCGACCTTAAAAGTTATACCTCGTAACTAGAAGTAGAGATTATACCTGGACCTGTAAAAGCATTTAATCTACATTAGCTTGAGAAAGCTAAGTAAGCCTTGGGAAAAACCTCAAAGCCCCTTTAATAAGACAAGAAAAAACAAATATCAGAATCTTGCACATACTGGAGAATAGATAGTTGATTTGAGTTCTTTAAGACTCTAACTATTTTTTAAATTTCAACACTAATATAAATCAACATTTGAAGGAATGCTGTTAGTAGCTAATGTGTTTTAGTTACAGTTAGACAAGTATGTTAGTTGTTCAAGGTTTTCTTATTGTCATAACTTAAAACCTACCTAAAGATAGCTGTTAAGCTAACATTTTTAGGCTACAACTTAGCATTTAGTGTCCCATAGAAAAAATTTAATTTTTCAGTGATTTTTGGAGTGTTACATATGGTATCAGAGCACATGTTCAGACACTAGGCCTAAAGTGGCTCAACTCACGTAAACAAATAGTAAATAGAAATCATGTGTACTGATTTTTTTTTAAATGTTGTTGTACAGAAAGTTTTTCTGAACTAGAATTGCAGGTATGGAAGGACTCGAAGAATATGCAGAAGAAGGGCCCCCATTAAAAGAACAAGGTAATTTTAGAAAAGAACCTGTTAAGGAAGAAATAACCAATAATTCATCAAAATTGCTGCAAACTGTTAAGGAATTAAAAACTAAAATGGAAACGGTTAAAAAAGAGAATGAAAGAATTCTAAGAGCTCAAGAGGAGTTGAACCAAATACTATTGGAAAAATTTCAGAACGAAAGGAAGGATAGACAGATAGAATTTGATGATACGTCCTACCAACATAAAATTAAAAAGTCCAAACATTCTAAAATTGTAAGCAGTTATTCCTTTGAAATTTATGGTGACTCACACAGGAAGAATCGCTAGTATTCTAGTCACAACAGCGAGGATAATTATCATTATAGAAAAAGTAAATATAAGCCCTATGAGGAGATTTCTGGAGAGTTTAAAAAGATTAAACCCCCAACTTCCAACAACGAAACAGAGAAATGAGAGGAAGCCAAAGCGTGGCTGTCTGGAATGAAAAAATATTTTCAAATTTATAATTACTCCAATCAGTTAAAAGTTAGAATGACAATATATAACTTAATTGGAAAAGTAGAAATCTGGTGGTAGGACATAAAATGAGTAAAAGACATAAAGGAAACGAATATAAACTGGAGCACCTTTAAAAAATACTTTAAAAAGAAGTTTCTGTCGGAGCGATATTATGAAGAGCGAGCTAAAAAATTCTATGATCTGAAGTTGGGAACTATGAATATGAAAGAATTAAATAGTAAATTTTTAAGTTTACTACGTTATGTGCCTTATATTGTTGATGAAAATCCCAAGGTACAACAGTTTCTGAGCTGTTTACCTTTTCACATTAAGGACAGAATTGAATACGATAATCCCAAAAACCTTGACGAGGACATGTGAAAATCAAACTTCTGCTATGAGCAGAACCGGAAAAGGGAGAGTATGCCAAACTGGGAGGCCAAGAGGTCTAATAATTTTGAACAGAAAAATAAAGGTTTCACACCTAATCAAAATTTTGGGAATAATAATTCACATAATGTTCCTAATAAAAATTTTCAAGGAAATAAAAGTAACTCACAGTAAAACCTTAATGGCCCCAAGAATAAAGAATTTGCAAATAATCATAGTAATTACGTTAAAAATAACGAACGCAAAGAACCAATAAAGTGTTGGGAATGCCACGGACCTCACTATGCATCGATATGTCCAAATAGAAAGAAGACTGTCAACAAAATTCATACTATGCAGGAAGAAATGACGGTCAATGATGTAGCAAGAGGAATTCCCAAGATCAACGCGGTGCTGGAAAATAGACACGCTAAATATCAACCTTCCATGGTGGAAGTAGAAGTTATGCTGAACCAAAAACCTATCTCTATTTTAATTGACCCAGGGGCTAACCTGAGTTATGTTTCTCCAAGTTTACTAGAGAAAGGTAAATTACCAGTAGAGAAATTTACAAAGTCATGGTTGGTTCAATTAGCTACAGGAGCAAAGAGGAAAGTAATTAATTTTGTGAAAGATTGTAATTTATTTATGAATTAGTTTGAAACTTCTGTAAAGCTAAATGTACTTCCGTTAGGCTCTTATGATGTGTTAATTGGAATGGATTGGTTGGAACAACATAGAGTAGTGTTGAACTATTTTGATAAAACTTTTACCTGTTTAAATAATGGAGAAACAATTGTAGTAAAATGAATTCGTAGGAAAACAACAATCAGACAGATTTCTACCTTGCAGCTAAAAAGGGCTGTTCGAAAGGGATGTAAAGATTTTGCTGTAACTATAACAAATGAAGAACACATTAATAATGAAGATAAACTAAAATTGGAGGACATCCCAATCCTGAGAGGATACTCAGATGTGTTTCCGGAGGAAATCCCAAAATTTCCTTCGAAAAGGGAACTAGATTTCACTATTGAGTTGGTACCTGGTGCGGTGCCTAACTCAAAAGATCTATATTGGATGAATATATTGGAGCTTAATGAATTAAAATCGCAATTAAAGGAACTAATTGATAAAAAGTATATAAGACCAAGTGTGTCCCCTTGGGGAGCACCAGTCATTTTCATTAAAAAAAGGATGGTACTCTACGCTTATGCATTGATTATCATCAGCTTAATAAGATGACTATTAAGAATAGATACCCGTTTCCCCGCATAGATGATCTATTTGATTAGCTGCACGGAGCAACAATGTTTTCAAAAATTGTTTTAAGATTCGATTATCATCAAGTCTGGATCAAAGATGCGAATATTTTCAAGATGGATTTTAGGACCAGATATGGTCACTATGAGTTCGTGGTCATGCCATTTGGACTCACTAATGCCCCGACTGTCTTCATGTGTTTAATGAACAATGCATTACATAAATATCTCGATTAATTTGTAGTAGTTTTTATTGATGATATTTTAATTTATTCTAAGACTAAATAAGAGCACGAGGAACATTTAAAAATTGTTTTACAAGTGTCAATGGAACATCAGATTTATGCCAAGTTCAGTAAGTGCGACTTCTTCAAAGATAAAATACAATACTTGGGTCACGTAATAACTAAATATGGGATCTCGGCCGATCTAGATAAGATAAAAGCAATTGAAAAATGGACGGTCCCAAAGGATGTGACTGATGTGCGGTCATTCATGGGGATCACCGGTTATTATCGAAGGTTCATTGAGGGATTCTTAAGGATCGCAAATCCCATAACTTCTTTACAGAAGAAAGGAAAGAAATTTGAACAGAATAAAAAATGTGAAGAGAGTTTTAAGAAATTAAAAGTATTATTAACTACAACGCCAATTTTAAGAATTGCTGATCCTAACAAACACTTTGTTGTATGCATTGCCGCATGCAACGATGGCCTTGGTAGGGTCTTAACTCAAGAAGGACATGTAATAGAATACGAGTCTAGGAAACTTAAAATCCACGAGAAAAATTATGCTACTTACGATCTAGAACAAACTATCATGATACATGCTTTAAAGATGTGGCACCATCACTTGATCGGAAGAAAATTTATGTTAATGACAGATAATAAGGGTGTAAAGTATCTGTTGGATCAACCAAATTTAAATGCAAAGAAATCTGGGTGGCTAGCTTTCCTTTGCGGGTATGATTTTGAAATCCAACATATCAAGGGAAAAGAAAATAAACTAGCTGATGCTTTGAGTAGAAATGCAAGATTAAATTTTATGGCAGCAAACAGTACTTATAAAACGGATTTAGAAGATAAGCTCGAAGAAGGAATAAAATTGGATGAAAATTATCAAAAATTACAAGCTAAAGTGGCAAAAAATGTAACTAAAAGTTTAAGTACAGGTTATAGTCTAAATGAAAAAGGGTTAATACTTTATAAAATTAAGTTGTATATACCTAACGTACCTAAAGTTAAGCTACTGATTTTAAATGAGTTACATAAGACTCCCTACTCGGGACACTTAGGCTATCAAAAGACAATAACTATGTTGCAGAAAGATTATTTTTGGCCAAATATGAAGAATGAGTTGGCAGAATATATTGCTAGATGTTTTGAATTTCAACAGGTTAAGACTGAACATCAACATCTAGCCGGTTTATTACAGTCATTACCAATCCCTAGCTGGAAATGGGAAATAATCAACCTTGATTTTATTACAGGTTTGCCTAGAAATCAGAATTAGAATGATTTGATAATAGTAGTCGTTGAAAAACTCAGTAAAGCAGTCCATTTTATACCAGTAAAGACCACTCATAAGGCTGCTAATAATGCCAAAATATTTATGAAACAAATAGTTCGTTTACATGGAATACCAAAAGTTATAATTTCTGATAGAGACCCTAAGTTCACGGGAAATTTTTGGAAATATTTATTTAAAGGTTTAAACACTACCTTAAATTTCATTACATATTTTCATCTGCAGACAGATGGCCAGACTGAAAGGGTAAATCAAATATTAGAAGATATGCTAAGGATGTATGTTAGAGAACAACCAAGTAAGTGGGAGGACTACTTACACTTGGTTGAGTTTGCATATAACAACCACTACCAAGCTTCAACAAAATTCATCCCATTTGAAATTCTGTATGGCAGAAAATGCAATACTCCCATCTCATGGAGTAACCCAGTTGACAGATTCGCACTAGGACCTGAGTTATTAAAGGAGATGGAATTAATTGTGAAGAAGGTACAAGGTAATTTAAATGTTGCACAAGCCAGACAGAAGAGTCAAGCAGATCTTATAAACGAACTCAAAAAGAGTTCCAAGTGGGCGAACATGTTTTCATAAAGGTAAAACCTAAGAAGAGTTCTGTAAAGTTAGGAAGTTGTGTTAAGTTAGCACCTAGGTACTATGGGCCTTTCGAAATATTTTCCAGAATTGGATAGGTGGCATACCAACTGGCCTTACCACCAAATCTTAAAGTTCATAATGTTTTTCATATCTTTGTTTTAAAAATATATGTACATGATGCCACTCATGTTATAAATTGGAATGATGTGCAGGTGGAACTTGAAGGAGATTTTCTGGTGGAACCATATTGTATCCTCGACAAGAGGGAGATCTTCCTTTGGAATTGCACCATTGGGAAGGTGAAGGTGCAATGGAAGAACCTTAGTCTAGAAGAAGCAACCTGGGAATTGGAGAGTCATATGCGGGTAGCATATCCAATTCTGTTCAAGGAAAGCTCTGAGGATAATGAATAAAATAACATCGAGGACGATGTTATATTTAAGGGGGGGTGTATGTCAAATATCCCAAATTGCAATAACATTTTATGTTTAAGAAGACATTATATTTTTTTATTTATTGTGAAGTTTGTGATTATTGACCAAGTGGGGTCAATGATGATTGATATTAATTATGCTGAATATTTTATTAGTTAATAAATAAAAGATGAGACAAACAATTTAAGGAGGCTGTTGAATGATTGTCTACTGGCCGCTAGGTGGAATAGACTAGGGTGAGAGAAAACTGACACATGGCAGCATCCTCAACCACTTCTAGCTGTTGCAGGGGGGAAATTCCGTAATTTTGTGGTCATGTTCCCCAAGAAAGTGGAGCAAGAGCAGGTGGCTCATTAAATGAAAAACTAACCAAAAGACCTAGGCATTATTATAATTACCCATCGAATTCAGTAGGTGGCTGTAGAACATTTACTTGTGAATTTTCTAAGGTGAAAAAGGTGCACAAGAGTTTCGATGGAGGGAAAAGGCAAAAGTGGTTTGAGTGTGAAGGCTATTTTAAGAACCAGTGCAGCTTGTTAGCCAAGTTCTTTACTGCAGAAGGAAGAAGTATCACTGTTGGATACTTATATGGAGTTGCAGGGGTTTTATATCCCATCCTCTCACCCAGTGATTTCAACCAGGTGGACCAGTGGACAGGCTCGGGGGCCCTAATACAAGCAACTAAGCTATCTTCAGGAATTGGTTGGATGGAACGAGCTCCTTAGGCTGTTGTCTCCTCTACAAGTTCTCAGGTTCCAAAATGTTATTTTATTTAACCATGCAAGTAAAAGTACTGGAATGAATGAAGTCATGATTAGATTTATTGTTGTGATTGAATAAATTGTTTCTGCACATTAGACTGTGTAAATCTGCTTTTATTTCATAAAGTTTCATGGTTAAAGTTATCTAAATAAATGACCTAGGGTTAGAATTAATTGATTAATGAAGGAAATCCCCTATGTATTTTTCCACTCATTGATTGACGAAGTACTCTAGTACAGAAAGTTGAATTAGAAGAATGATTATATAAGGATAAGATGAGTTTTGAATCTGCTTTACTTAGAAAGTCTTTTACTGATTGTTTAAATCATGAATGATAATAATTTCTTTTACTTATCCTTTTCATTTATATAGAATTTACTCTAAAATTATTACACAATATTTTTATAGTAATCTTTCACTACCCAGCTTGAAAGCTGTGCTTAAACTAAGACATATTAGTTTCCCTCTTCAGGACTTAAACATAAGAGTTATATTTATAAACTAATGCATAACACCTAAGAAAACCTAGTAAAGTAAAATTAATGCTTTACAGACAATAAATTGTAAATATTATAGAAAATCAAATATTACTAACAAAACCATTGAGTTAATTAAAATAACAAAGAATACTAGTAATATTAAATGTTATAAATGCTAAAACAGTGAAATAGTAAATAAAGTAGTATTATAAGATACATATGCATTAATTATCAAAACCCTAGAACTGCTAGCATAAACCTTCTTTTCTTTCCAGAAGCTTTTAAATAATTAACCAGTTTAACCTACATATTGATATTTCTTAATAAAAACCAGAACCTGGGTTATCATTTTCTTTAGTACAACAATTATAAATAAAATTAAAATAAAGTCTTTTACCAACCAGAGTTACCTAGTCTTGGCTGAATCAAAAGTTACACGATTATTTACAGAGTCTTTTAGAACAGGGTGTTCTTTATCTTTTTAATAATCAGATACCTTAACGTTTTAAGCCATTCGGCTGTAATAAACTTAACCTTTAATGATTTTTCAGAATCAAGAAAAGGGTAGTGAGAATTTCTCTGATTTACTTTCCAGATTAACGAAATAATATTTTCAGAAACCCTAGGATATCTATTTATAGAAAACATTAAATATTATCTATAAAAACTTTTCTCCTATGTGTTCGATTTACAGAAATTTAAACAAATGCTAAATAGGAATTTATACAAGAGCTTTAAAGCTCTATTGGTTACAATTTAAAAACAATTATAAATAGAACTCTATTTACCATAAGATTTTTAACCATTAAAAACAAAACTGTAAATTAACTTATTACGAAAAAGACTTAATGGTCGGGCTGTTAAGCCGAGGTTTTCATAAATTGAAGGAAAGTAATTACAGTATTCTTATTCTAAAACTTGAGCTGCAATTTTTTTAGAACCTCAAGGGTTTAAAAAAAACGATTTGTCCATGCAGCCTCCTTCATCCTCTACCATTCTAATGGCTAAATTTTAATACTTTAAACTTAACAAACTATATTTTAACACAGTAAAATGGAAACCATGATAAACTGGTAAACGACTATAATGCACCATTTAATCCTTCTCTGCAACCAACAATGAAAGGGACCCCTGAGATGAGACCGAGGCTTACCAAGCTGGTAGATTCAATGCCTTTCAACTGATAAGATAAACGCCATCGTTTCAACAGAGCTTCATTGAGTTTAAACACCTGCAACCAACATAGACTTAAGACTGTTAGTGACTATATTGTTTGCATATTTTTGAAACAAAGAAAAAATATTGAATTGAGTATAGAAGGGTTCGATAAAAGCTTACCGTTACCTCACTGAGCAGATGAAAAAGGAGAGGGTATAAACTATTCCAACTGCTAACCACCACCGAGCAAGAAGAAGGTGACATGGCAAGGAAACCGAAGCTCAAACTCCACTTTTTCTAGGTTAAACTCTTGGTAACCATTGTTTTTTTTAATGGTGAGCTCAAGATGCAGGTATGGTGAAGAGTTTCATTTGTAGGCCATAAGATTTTGCACAACAACAAGAATTGCAGTGGCCGAGAATGCTGAAGCCTGTTGGCTCTGCCTCCACCTACAAATCCAACTGTTGGAAACAAACGACGGTTTTAGGGCATATTTTGGACATTTATGTATTTAGGGTTAGGCCGAAAACCTTCCACAAACAAAAATATTACACGTGGAATCCACTATGCGTTTGATATTTTTATGACTGTAGTATAGTTGGCTTACATTTATTAAATAATTTCATGGTTTTGTTTATATTAAAACAATTTCAATGTTTTTATATAGGATATATAAACTTAGTTTAACTTTATAAGAAAAGGAATTATGTCTAGGTTTGGAGTTATAACACGTACTATGTAATGACTTGGGAATTATTATATTTTAATTTGTATTGTTTAGATGCTTTATAGGCATTGCATATCTGCTTAGGATGGTATGTTTAGTATGCATCAAGGTGAATTGCATGAACAAACTTAGGTTTAGTTTCACATCGATAGAATAAAAGCAACTAAACAAAAATAGAGATGTTCATATTAGAACTTAGGATGTTCTAGGTTTAAACAAAATCAAACTTCATAGTTTAAAACTGGTGGAAATGTTTTGAGGATTTCAGCACCCCAGTCATTCAAAATCTTGACAAATTACTATTTTTTCTTCAAACATATTTTGTTATTTTACTTTACCAACTCCAACCTGCTGCCTTGATATATTAAACCTATTCTTCCGAACTTAAAAGTTATACCTCGTAACTGGAAGTAGAGATTATACCTGTAAAGACCTGTAAAATCATTTAATCCGTATTAGATTGAGAAAGCTAAGTAATCCTCGATAAAAAACTCGAAGCCCCTTTAATAAGACAAGAAAAAAAAATATTAGAATCTTGCACATACTGGATAATAGACAGTTGATCTGAGTTCTTTAAGACTCTAACTATTTTTTAACTTTCAACACTAATAGAAATCAACATTTGAAGGAATGTTGTTAGTAGCTAATGTGTTTTAGTTACGGTTAGACAAGTGTGTTAGCTGTTAAAGGTTTTCTTATTGTCATAACTTAAAACCTACCTAAAGATAGCTCTTAAACTAACATTTTTAGGCTACAACTTAGCATTTAGTGTCCCACAGAATTTTTTTAATTTTTTAGTGATTTTTGGAGTGTTATAGGTATTTTACAAAAAAAATATGTATGAATGAATTTTTTTTATAAGTTTTGGAAAACAATATCTAAGATATTTAATTATCTGAACACATTGCAGATACTGTTCAAGCATATTGCAAGTTACATATTTACATCTAGCACAACATATAATAGAATTTGCGGAGTAAAGATGGAAGGAAATGAACCTCCATACAATCTGGAAGAAGAAACCAAAGGGCATATCATTAGTGTGGGAAATGAGGAGACACAATGTAACTTGGCATAGAGATGACACCAAACCAATTGAGTTAAATAAAACCATGAGATTATTAAGGATGGAAGTACAAAGTTGTAGAGTTGATAATGAGATAATGTTGATGGTTCAGGATTAGCAAAACTTGATGAACACTTAATTAATGCAAAGTTTAAAACTATTATAGAGGAAAATGTAGGTTGGATTGGTTTCATTCCATGATAAATAAGACATGGAAAATTTAAAGAAGAGATCCCATGAAAAATCTAGCCACTCTAAGAGTGCTACTAGGGGTCATATGCATCATTATTCACCATCTCATACAACCAGGAGGTCATATACAAGAAAGATTGTAGCAACAACCTAGAAATGTCTCGAGTTAGGAATCATGAAAAATACACGTGGAAGAAGTGTTACAAGGGGAGCTTAGGAATATTAAGCCACCCACTTTTTATGGTGAGAACAAGAAGGGAGAAGATGTTGAAATCTGATTATTGGAAATGAAGAAGTATCTTTTCTTGAATAATTATTGTTCAAATATGGAGGCCAAAATTTCCATTTATAACTTTCAAGGAAATACTTCCAGGTGGTGGGATCAATTAGCTGAAGTGATGCATATCAGTGAAAAGAGAATTTCATGGAAACAATTCAAAAGGTGCTTTCAACATAATTACCGATATGAACATTATTATAAGAGGAATATGGAAGAATTGTTTGAGCTCAAGTTGGGAGCCATGATCATTAAGGAATATGAGAGAAAATTTCTAGAGTTGTTGAGGTATGGTGGGTTCATTAAGGAAGAGAAGGTAAAAATAGAGAGGTTATGTTATACTGTGAAATGACACCTCTCCATCCGAGTTCTGACACCGATCACATCGGTAAACAATACGATATTATGGATATAAGTAGCCTGAAAACTATAGATGATGATAAGCCTTAATGCACTTTACTTCCCTCAGCCTTTCCCATGTTTTTAAAGGATTTTGAATTGCATTCATGACTCCTCTCATTGCAAGTCGTGAGTCATTCACAGGTAGCGCCATATGCAACCCGTAAATGGATGATTAAATATTGCATTCACGGGTTTCCTTCATAAGAGCTGTGATCCATTCACGGTCTGCCTATATATGTACCCACAGTTACATTAAGAAAAACTTAAAAAATAAAAACAGGATTAGTCAGGGATAGTTGGGTTCAAAATCATAACCACCCAACCTCCCTAACCATCCTAACCCCCGTAACTTCTCCTCTTCATCTAGTATAAATAGAGGGGAGGGGTAGAGGATGGGGGAAGCAAGTTAGAAGAGCAAGGTTACGCTGGAGGAATACATTGGAGAAAGGGGCAAGAGAATTTAGTTCCTTATCAACAGAGAGGCTTGTCTCAGATAAAGGTTGTATCATTCCCTACTACTTATGAATAAAGAGTGATTTTCTTCCACACTTTGTGTATTAATGTTCTTATTTTTGTTATCTATGAAATACATTGTTGTTTATATTATATGCAATTATAATTTTTTATTATTCCTGTGGAAATTGAACCCAGGTGTTAGAACAATTACACTTACAACAATTGCCAATTACACATGCAAATTACTCACAAAAGAGACTGAATATGGAGCTGAACACTAATCTGTATTGAATAAGTGTACAATAGCCAACCCTGTGAATTAAAAGGCTGCCACAATAAATAATTACATGAGAGATTCGAATGCATAAGGATTCTATTTGAATTTAGTCAAAAGCAGGCTTACTAAATCTAAGCGAATCCCCCATAGGTGCATAAAGCACTTTCCAAAACTGTCTAGGAGCTCACGAATTGGAAAAATCAATTAGGAAAGATAATAGGTGGTGGAAGGACAACTCATGCATGCTTTTCATAGGAGAAAAGAGTGGAGGATGTTGAGGACAAAAAACAAGTTAACTTCACCTAGTCAAACTTTCCCAATTGCCTTAAAACTCAGAAAAAGCAGGCAATAAAGCAGAAAAAGCAGACATGCGCTAGGGAGGCTAGGAATAAAGAAAATTTGATTCCAAGAGGTTTCCAAAGCACTCCATGACTCAAATTTAGCAAGTTTGACCACTATGGATGTGTGGAGGACAACTTGCATAAGGCAGAATATGGAAACTAGGCAAATAAGACAAAAATTGGATTAATTAATGTCTAAGGTAGCTAACTATGGGTTGATTATTCTAACACCCCCCTTAATCTTGACTTATGAGTAAAATATCAGAAAATTATAGGGCCTAGAAACAAGGCTTAGTCACCCTTTACATACTGCATGTCCATTTAACCAAGGAAAGAGGCAAAAACCCAGTGGGAAAAATCCTCCCTTAAACATGGACAGTAAAACATTATTTGGAAATCTTGTCATCATTCATGCTTCACAGCATGATCAACGATCCCCAGCAGTGATTTGAGATTGCTGAATGTATTCTCACAAAAAACTTTGGTGAATATATCTGCTACTTGTTCTGAAGATGAACAGAAGAGTAGGTGAATGGTGCCATCATGCACAAGCTGTCTGATGTAGGGCATATGGATCTCAATGTGTTTGGTTCTCTTCTTTTGAACTGGATCATTGTAGATTCGAATGGTACTTTGATTATCACAATATATAGTAGTTGAGTATTCTGATTCGAAACCACACTCTCCAAGTAACCCCTGCAACCATAAACATTGAGTTGCTGCATTTACAATTCCTCTGTACTCTGCTTCTGTAGATGAGAGTGCAATGGCACTCTGTTTCTTGCTTTACCAACTGATTGGCCTTTCTGCAAGCATGAACACATATACTGATGTTGACTTTCGATCTGTGCTGTCACCTGCCCAATCACTCTCAGTAAACCCAATCAAATCAAGATTAGATTTAGCTTTGTAGAAGATCCCATGAGTCCTTGTTCCCTGAACAAAGTTAAGGATCCTTTTGGATGCTCTCCAATTGATCTCATGAGGCTGATCCATGTATCTTGAAGCCACACTTACTGCATAAGAAATATCAGGTCTAGTATGTGTAAGATACAACAAACATCCAATCAATTGCCTATACAGTGTATTGTTTACCATAGGTGAAGAATCAGCTTCTTCAAGCTTAACTCCTGAAAGGAGAGGAGTCTTGCTTGGCTTGCAATCCTTCATATTGAATTTGTTCAGCAAATCCAAGGCATACTTGGATTGATGTAATTTGATTCCTTCTTTGGTTTGAGCAATTTCGATCCCCAAGAATTGGCTCAATAAGCCAAAATCTGTCATTGAGAAGGCATGGTTCATTGCATCCTTCAAGGAAGCAATTTCATCCTTTGAGCTTCTTGTAATGAGAAGGTCATCAACATAAAAAAAAATGGTCATTAATGAACCATGAATCATCTTTAAATAGACATTTATATCTGATTTGCATCGAACAAAATTCAGTGATAGCAGAAAGCTATCAATCTTGGCATACCAAGCCCTGGGGGCTTGCTTAAGCCCATACAATGACTTCTTTAGCCTGTGTACAAGAGATGGGTTAGTAGAAAATCCTTGAGGCTAATGCATGTAAATCTCTTCAATGAGATCTCCATTCAGGAAAGCACACTTCACATCCATGTGGTGTACCTCCCACTGCTTTGAAGCTGCAATGGCTAAGGCTAGCCTGATGGAGTCTGTCTTTGCCACTGGTGCAAAAGTCTCATTGTAGTCTATGCCATGTACCTATGAGTAGCCCTTGGCTACCAATATGGCCTTGTACTTCAGAGGTGAACCATCAGTAGCAAATTTGGTTTTGTACACCCACTTACACTGAACTAGCTTCCTCCCTGGGGGAAGATCAACCAGCTCCCAAGTGTTGCTCTTCTGGAGTGAGCTGAACTCTTCTTCCATGGTTGTTTTCCATATTGGATCATTTTCTGCATCTTCATATGTCTGTGGGTCTGATTCAATCATCAGATATCATTTCTCTGCAAACATAGGATCTTTCATGCACAGAGCACTCTCAAATTGAGATATGGTCCTCCTAAGATCATTAGGATTTCCAGCTAGCTCTCCAGCTGCATGAATGGTCTTGGCTGCCCATTTTGGTCTTGTAGGACTGTTAGGATCTACAATTAAATTATCATTATCAGACATATCAGAATCAACATGTTCATATATCTCTTCACTTACATTCAAAGGTTCTGGTGGTGAAGAGGATTCTCCAACTTCCACTGCTGCTAGGGGCTCTTCTTGAAATTGAACACACCTTTCAATGAAGGCTTTGTTTGTGATCAAATTGATCAGCTTGTACCCTTTTGAATCTTCAGAGTACCCAAAAAATAGACACTCTTGGCTTTGGGGCTGCAAAGCCTTCCTCTTTTCTGTTGGAATTCTAGCCCAAGCCCTTGAGCCAAAATCCTGAAATGGGTCACATCTGGCTTGTGCCCACTCCATGCTTTGAAAAGAGTCATACCATCAAGATTTTTATGAGGCACCCTATTCTGGATATAGGCTGCACAGTTTATAGCTTCGGCCCAAAGCTTTGGTGGCAAAGTCTTAGCCTCCATCATGCAGGTTGCCATCTCTTTCAGTGATCTATTCTTCCTCTCAGCAACACCATTCTGCTGTGGTGTGGAAGGGATAGAATGATGCATCTGAATACCTGCATCTACACAATATTGAATGAACTCTGACTTGACATACTCACCACCATTGTCGAATATGAGGACCTTAAGTTTCCTCCCAGACTGGTTTTCAAACAAAGCCTTAAAGACTTTGAAGAGGCCAAAAACTTCAGACTTGTGTTTCAGGAAGTAAACCCAGCAATACCTGGAAAAGTCATCTATGAATGTCAATGCATATTTGGCCTGACTCATTAACATATGAGGAAATGGTCCAGCAACATCACTGTGGATCTACTCAAGAGGTGCAGAGGTTCTATCATGACTAGCTTTCTCAAATTTATGCTCTGGTTGTTTTCCTAGGATGCAACCTTGACAGACTCCTTTGGAAAACTTAATCTTTGGTAACCCTATGACCATTTATTTTTCACTAAGATCAGAAAGATACTTGTAATTAAGGTGGCCAAATATTTCATGCCAAAGCTTGCTTGCCTCATTAGCATGAATCAGAAGAGCAGAGGGGTTTTAGTAGGGTAGGAAGTGTGAGAACATGTATACCTTCGAAGTGTGATTTGCAACTCCTTTTGCAATGACTTTACCACTTGAGATCTCTGTGATCTCAACTTCATCAGGGGAGAATATGACCTTCTTTGGAGACCCTGTGTGGGTCATCTGATACACTGATAAGAGGTTAGAGGCAAGACCTGGAACATACAACACATTGCTGAACTTACCATGGTCAAGATCAATCCTCCCTTTGCCCAAACTTTCAGTGAGAGAGTCATGTCCTAGTACTATTGGTGGAACTTTTGACATGTCAAGTGAGGTGAATGCCTCCTTGGTCGAAACCATATGTCTTGAATCTCCAGAATCAATGATGAAACTAGGTGAGCTTGATGTGCCAGCAACCAATGCATGAACTCTCTCTCTGTCTTCTGAATTTGATCCTCCTTCCCTCTTCTTTGAGTTGTCTAGAAGGGAGATGCCATTCTTCTCCAGGAGTTGGGTCAGCATGTCTATTTTCTTCTTCATGCAGGAGCTCTCAGAATGATTTCCCTTACTGCAGTATGCGTACTTGCTCATTTATCCTTTGTTCTTCTTCTTCTGGGGGTTCTTCTTGGAACCTTAAGGCTCCTCTGGAGACTTGTTCTTGTCTCTCTTTTGTTCAGGTGGCTTTTTAGCTTTCTTCTTTCTTTTTGAATCCACCCTTGAATCTCCAACAACTAGAGCTTGGTCTTTGGAAGGTTTGATGGTGCCCATCATCACCAATTTATCTTGTTCTTGTGTGAGAGATTCCATGAAATCTGCAAGGCTAGGCATTTTCCTGGCTCGAGCTGTCAACTTTGTGGCATAAAAGGTTGAAAAAAACACTGAATAGTCAGGGCCAAGCTTCGAGAGTATGGCCAAAACCAGTTGTTCATCCTTCTTTTCGATCCCACATTGTTTTAGCTGCAAAACAAGTGCTTTAAACTTGGAAAAATAGAGTTGCAGGGATTCAAAGCTATTTGGACTCAGGGAGATCAATTCATTTTCAATTTTATGTCCCCTCATCTCATCTATCTTACCAAAAAGATCAAAAATATTCTCCCATACTTCATTCGGTGATGTTAATCCATCGATATGGAAAAGGAGGTCTCTAGATATGCTCAGACACAGGAGACCATAGGCCTCATCCCTCCTGTTGTGCCATTTAATCTTCTCTGCAACTGCATTGGGCTCTGCTTCTGTTGCCATAGTCACTCTGTAGAGGCCTTTCACTCTCAACGGTATCTCCATCTCTGCTTTCCATTCAAAGAAGTTAAATGGAGTCAAGATGATCTTCTAAGATTGATCCATAGCTCAGAAATTGTCCCTTCAGTTAGCAGAATGCTCCCAGTCAATGATGTCGAACCTGCAAAACAAATTGGAAGGAGAGAAATTGATCTAAAAAGGCTCTGATACCATGTGGAAATTGAACCCAGGTGTTAGAACAATTACACTCACAACACTTGCCAATTACACATGCAAAATACTCACAAAAGAGACTGAATATGGAGCTCAACACTAATCTGTATTGAATAAGTGTACAATAGCCAACCCTATGAAGTCATAGGCTGCCATAATAAATAATTACATGAGAGATTCGAATGCATAAGGATGCTATTCCAATTTAGTCAAAAGCAGGCTTACTAAATCTAAGCAAATCCCCCATAGGTGCATAAAGCACTTTCCAAAACTGTCTAGGGGCTCATGAGTTGGAAAAATCAATTAGGCAAGCTAATAGGTGGTGGAAGGACAACTTATGCATGCTTTTCATAGGAGAAAAGAGTGGAGGATTTTGAGGACAAAAAATAAGTTAACTTCACCTAGTCAAAATTTCCCAATTGCCTTAAAACTCAGAAAAAGCAAGCAATAAAGCAGAAAAAACATACATGTGCTAGGGAGGCTAGGAATAAAGTAGATTTGATTCCAAGAGGTTTCCCAAGCGCTCCATGACTCAAATTTAGCAAGTTTTACCACTATGGATGTGTGGAGGAAAACTTGCATAAGGTGGAATATGGAAACTAGGCAAATACGACAAAAAATGGATTAATTAATGTCTAAGGTAGCTAACTATGGGTTGATTATTCTAACAATTCCTTATAAAAAAACTAAGATCTTTCTGGTTAGATATCAATTTCTTTTGCAGGTATTGAAGAACTGGTACTTCTGGAGCATTTGGAGAAAAGACTAAAGCTTGGATCAACCTTCGATTATAAGGTACATGTGCTTTTTGTCCTATTTTCCTTATAAATGTTTCTGGAATAATGTATGTTTGCAAGCCAAAAATTAGTAAGTTGGTGACCCTAGGACCCTATGTAATAAGGTATAATCCATGAACAATAGAACTGGCGACTCTGTTGGGGATTTTGGCTTGCTGTGGGTTCCTCCCAATTGAATTTCCAGTCAGATTTTTGCTCTTATTGATTATGTAGTGATATTCTTGTATTTTGTTTTCAATCAGTCTTGATTTGTTCGTAGGATCCCTGGCCTGTTAATTTTTCTTTTGAAAAGTTTTATTTCCATTTGAGGGTTGCTGTGTATACAGTCACGAATTACTATTTGCATTCGCGGGTTGTTGTATTGACAATCATGGTTCATTCGCGGGCTACTGTTATAACAGTCATGATTTTCTATAGAATTTGTCTAGTTGCTAGGGTTTTTCCTTATATTGATCATTTTGTTGCTTTTACACTTGTAGGGTTGCTTCCTTGGCTTAGGTTGGCCTATTACTGAATGAATTTCACTTATGTTTGTTGAACAAGTTTCCTTTTTAGTGGGTTAGGTTTGAATTTTTGTGTGCAAGTTGTTTAGGTATTTCCTTCTTTTCCTTATTGGCTCAAGTGAAAATGTCTCTATTGGTTGTTGGCTTCTGTCAGTTCTCTAGTACATTTGTCTCCATCTGATTGCTTTGGTAGTGGTGTGAATGTGTCACTTTTACCAAGTTTTTGATCTACTTGTCTTTCGAATTTGGTAGTTCAACCCAATTAGGGTTTCAAGACATGTTTACAGTACTTGTTAAAGGTTGTATTTTTAAATATTTGAACTTTCTTTCTTGCATTTATACATATTCAAGTTAGTCTAGCTTACTTAGTTTCATTAGTTGCATCAAAGTTTTGATTTTTTGAA
>LPNX010910135.1:1152225-1339321 GCA_001517045.1 Pseudotsuga menziesii | reverse complement strand
TATATATAAAGTCTTGTGTTTCCAAGTTGGTTAGAATTTTCATTTGTTTCAAAAAAGAAGAAGGAAAAAGCAGTATTAATAGCATTTGTTTTTGAAATTTTTTACATCATCTTTTCTTTCAAATTTGAGTAAAAAAATCATGAGTTTCATTATCACCACCTTGAGTAATATAAGCCTTCAAAAGAACACATAATTTAAAATTTATTAGCAACATTTTTCTTTTTTAGGTTCTACATCAACTAGCTTAGGCTAGGTTCTTGGATTAGGGAAATTTTTAACTATCCAAAAGCATTTGAACTCATATTTAGTGGCCAATCATTAGGTAAACCCAAGTTTACAAGGGATCAACCAAAAATATCCTCTAACACAAGAGTCAAGAACGAGTCCCTATGAGAGCTTGGTTGCGGAGATAACCCTCCAATACCGCGTTCAAGCATAAACTAGGATTGTTGTGAGTATGGGGTTTCTTTTAGTACCAATTTTTGGGCCTTGTGAGGTGCTAATGTTTTTATAATTTTGGGCGTAAATACCCTACCCATGCACACCAGTCAGGCCAATGACTCTTCCGCCAGAATCTCGTTGTAAATTTGGTAGTATTAGTATCCGGACTTTAGGTTCTTACATGGGTTGCAGTGGAAAGCTATTTTAGTTGCTCCTAGGATAGAATTGGAAGGTAACCTTAGTTGACAATTTGAGAGGGAGGTTTCATCATTCAAATGCTTGTACCAGAAAAATTATCACGGGACACCAAGTAACTACTCTCTGATCTTCACTGGTTTGTTCTGGGCCCTAATCATCCCATACGTTCCATTGGAAGGTGTATCTATCACATTCCTTGTGTTTGTGATACTTAGGATATTATTTAGTGTGCTACATGGTTTTATTGTGTTTTAGTTTGACCTTTAGGTGTGTGATCTAAATTTTTAGCTGTGGAGGACCAACCTCCTCGTAGGTCCATAAGGTTGCAAAACCTTCCTCCACTTTCAGCAGTGGAGCTTCCACTGCCACCTCAAAGGCAGAGACCAGACACAGATGATTCTTTTAAACCAATAGGTGTTAGTGAAGTTTGAGGTGAACTGAAACTTAGACATACTCAGGAAGAATTTCCACCAGTAGAGATAGAAGACCTACAAGATGACGAGTTTACAAGAAATTATAATACACCTCTTACCGAGTTAAGTGACCATGTGTTAGTTCAAGTCTGTCGTTTTAGATCAATTCATTTTTGGCATTCCTTTGAGTTTAGGTATGTCTATTTCTGGAGAAGGTATGTCTACCCCCACTTTAGCCATGATGGAGGGAAGAGTCTCTCCTCCACCAGTGAGTGCTCCGAGACATAATGCATCTGTTGCACCTGTAGTGTATTTGAATTTTCCAAATCCACTTTCTCCTAGTGCTTGAGTGGTTAGTCCCTCATTTCCTTAAAACACTACTGGTCAATCTAGTGGGGTGGTTACTAGGATACCCTGTGCACCTTTTACTCCATATCCATTCCTACAAAATTCTCAAAGTGGTCCAAGTGGGTCCACTTATTTTGTTCGAGGATTTTTGTTGAATGGAGGGCACATACCTCCATCCACACATTACGTAGGTACATCACTTACTTAGGTTGGCGTGTCATATAGAAACCTGAACCCCTTTACTGGTTTTAGTTTTGTCACCTCTAGTCAAGTATCAGCTGCCCCATTTGGGAGCTCTCCTTTTTCATTGTTCAGTGGGGGGATCTCAACTCCTACTTTTGAAACTATAGCTCCGGCTAGACCTAGCCAAACAACTTGCCACACACCATATGTTAGTAATCCTTTAGAATTTTGCTGGAACCCTTTCCAAAATAATGCTACTACATCATAGTCGATGGCTGGGGGCATCCCCAACCTCTTTTATGGGAGCCCTGGTGCAGGTTCTTCCTCACCCCAGACTCCTCAAAACCTAACCCTGACTAGGCTAAGAATTCCCTTTCTGGAAACCTTAAAATTGATTGATTTATTGAAATTGATGAATGATCCCGTGTGCCATAATGTGACATGGCTACCTGTCCCAATAAAAAATACTTCAGACATTCCTAACTTTGAAGGGAAAACCGGTGAGCCCTCCTAGGTGCTCATATCACAACTTTCCATTTATGGTGCTCTTCCAACTCACTGAATGATGATTCCATTTGGTTGAGGCCATTTCAATGAACACTGAGTAATGTAGCATATATGTGGTACATTGAACTCCCTTTGGCTGCGTATGATAGTTTTCTTGACTTAGCAACTATTTTTTTGAATCAATTTCAACTTCTTATCCGATATGATGCCGAAACAGACCTTTTGTCTACCTTTGGACAAAACAAGGGCACTCATATATCTGACTACATTTAGGAGTGGAGAAGGAGACACAGGCTTATCAAATCCAATATTCCTCCTGAATTATTATTGGAATGGATTTTGAATTCTTTACTGCCTTATATTTAAAAAGACGTTTCCACATCGGGAGTAACTACGGAGGAAGAAGCCATTCTCAGGGCCCAACAATTATATCTGATCTATGCTCAATCTGGTATTCTTTATGAAATTATCCATTAGGCACCAAGGTATAATAATGAATTTGAGAAACCAAAGCCTGGACCCCATGATGATGGTGTGGTAGGTTCAATAGAAACACCCACTGTAGAATGACTGCCTAAGCAGCTCCATGAGTTGTCAGTGAAGCAGTCTATTGTAGAGGTAGCTAAGGCTCCAAATCCCTCACCTCAGAATGCTAATGTCTATTTAACACAATCTTCCCAAAAGGTAACTCAACAACCCAATGGAAAAATAACAAAGGGAAGAAGGGTGAGGGGAACACAAATAAACAAAAACCCATGAACAATGCCGAGGGGGGCAAGAAAGAGAAGAAGAAGCTCAATTTTCCTTGCAAGTTGTTCCAAGGAGACCATCTAAACTACCAATGCCCCTTGATAGTTCAAGCACAAAAGCTGTTAAAACAACAAAAATTGGCCATGCTGAAGGATCCATTTCCCCAAGGACAGAAATCAGCTTCTGGTTCAAAAGATGTCGGGGGCGCACGAGGTTCTCTTCATACCGATCAGTCTTATAATTAATATGGTCAGATCTAGTACTTTGTTACAGACTAGAAATAAAAAATATGAATTAGAGTCTCAACAAAAAGATAATTCAACTACCTAATCTTCATCCCCTCTTACAATTGAAAACCTGGTTGAACCTATGCCTAAGATACCTAAAGGTGTCTTCAAAAAGACATTTCATAACCCTAATGTGAGGGATGCTTCAAACTACTATGTTGTAGAATATTTAGCCCAAACACCTTGTTCCATGTCATCTTTAGAAGTGCTATAGAGTTTCCCTTCACAACGATATGCACTCTTAGAAGCTATAGGTAGTATGGTCTCTGCGAATCTGTTGGCCAAGTTTAATCTTTCAGAGGTTAAATTACGCCTTCCATACCATGTGGCATTTTCTATTTATTTCAGACATGGTGGAAAAACCATTGGACGAACAGTGATTGATGAAGGTACTTCCACATGTGCTATGCCGATCTCTTGTTGGAAAGCTCTGGGATCCCCTTAGTTGGTCTTTTCTTCTCCATGGTATCTTGTCGTATTTCGAAATAAATTTGGTAGGAAAAGCAGTCTCCATTGAAATCAAAGTGGTTGATGCTCCTTTGGACTACAATCTACTTTTGGGGAGAATTGGAGATATGTAATGTGTGCTATTCCTTTGTCTGTCTTCCGAGTCCTAGTGTTTCCACACAAAGGAAAGCTGGTTACAATTGTCCAGCTAACGTATACTCGAAAGGGTCATTTGGATACCACTGAGTCTACTGTACCCTTGATTTATCAGTTGAGACCGACCAATGAAATTTTGGGAGTTGGAATGTATACATCGGTGATGGGCACGTTAGATATATCAGTTCCCATAAATTACTTAGGTTCAACGAGTGTTGGGAAGAATATCTCCACGGTTGTGGATAGAACTGACCCCTCGGTCCTCCCTTCACAAGAAGAACCCCAAGTTCCCCTATCAACAACAGAAGTAGCTTATCAAGCTATATTTGATGTCGTTGCTGATTCCATCATGACTGCTTCAATCTTAGAAGAGTCGGATGAATCCTACTTGCCCGCATGGACAGAGAACTCCAGATATTATTACGATTTTTTAGAGATGGGTTTTTCATTTGATGAAGCCATTTTGGAAGCCATGTTTGGACCGAAAAACATTTGTGAATACCTTCATCACAAGTTCTTCTTTCTTCCAGAACTAAGCAAAATAGAAATCTCATAGTTCCATGTGAGACTAGCAGAAGGTGTTGATATTCTCGTTAATCCTTTTCCTAAGGAGGGGATATTTAATGAGGGGAACATGGAACCCATCTCCACCATGATATTGACCATTATCTCTGCAAAACCAGATGTGGTTGAAAATGTACATATTGATGCAAACTGTTCTTCAAAAGAGATTGCCAATTATACTTCCTTATTTAAGGAATTCCATGATGTCTTTTCCTGGTCATACGAGGAGATGCCAGGAATTGATCCATCGATTGTAGAAGATGAAATACGGACCTATCCCAATGTAAATATGGTTTGACAAAATCCCATACCCGTAAATCCGCTGAAAGAAGCAGCTGTCAAGGCTGAAGTAGAAAAGTTGTTGAAAGCCATATTTATCTACCCAATCTCTTTGGCGGAATGGGTTTCCAATCCCGTTCCAGTAGATAAGAAATAAGGGACCATATGTGTTTATACAGACTTTTAAGATCTTAACAAGGCTTTTCCCAAGGACAACTACCCCACACCATTCATCGATCAAATCATTGATGCATGTGCAAGTAGCGAGGTGTTCTCCTTTATGGATGGTTTTACGGCCTATAATAAAATCCAAATCAAACCAGAAGACCAACACAAAACCGCCTTTATTTGTCCTTGGGGTACATTCACGTACAAGAGTATGCCCTTTAGCTTAAATAATGTTGGAGAAACCTTTCAACGAGAAATGAATTTTTCTTTTCACAACATTAAGCACATTTTCGAGCCATACTTAGATGATCTACCTACCCATTCTTGAAAGAGGAAGGATCATCTAGATCATATTCGTTTATTTTTTGAACGATGCAAACATTAAAAGATCCATTTAAATCCCCATAAGTGTGTATTCTATGCCGAGTTGGGCCGGTTACTCGGATTCATAGTTTCAAATAAAGGTATACAGGTGGATCCTTTAAAAGTTGAGGCGATTGTCAATCTTCCTCCTCCTCGATCTATCAGGCAGTTGCAAAGTATGCAAGGAAGGTCTAACTTTCTTCAACGTTTTATAGTAAATTATGCCAAGATCACCAAAGGTTTCATGCAATTTCTTAAGAAAGACACCCCATTCTTGTGGGACAAAGCCACAGAACAATTGTTCGAGGCATTAAAAAATGCATTACTATCAGCTCCTCTCTTGCATCCACTAGACTACACGAGAGATTCTATATTGTATATGGCCGCATATGAGTCAACGATAGGAGTGGCGTTGGTTCAGGAAGATGATGATCTCCAGGAGCAGGTTGTATACTATCTTAGTCATGCTCTAGTAGGTCCTGAACTGAGATATTCTCACATTTGAGAAACTAGTTTTGGTGACAGTTTATTCCGTCTAGAGGTTGAGACATTATATTTTGCTAAGGACAACTACTATAGTTGCGGATGTAAATCCTTTCCAATATGTTTTATCCCGATGGATAATTGGGGGAAAATTTAATAAATGGATTGTCATTCTCCAAGAGTTTGACCTTGATTTGCAGTTCACTAAATCAAAAAATTCCTGAATGTCCACAGAATTGATTTCAGAATTCCCGACTGAAGAAATTGTAGTGGTAGAAGATGAGTAATTTCCATATGAGTACATCTTCTTAATTTCAACTTTTGATCCTTGGTATGGAGATATTCTCGTATATATCCAGACTTTGAAGTGTCCTGCGACCTTCTCGAGGGAAGATCAACGAAAACTAAGAGTAAATGAAAAGAACTAGTACCTCATAATCGATGATACATTATATATAATAGGGGTAGAATCCATTCTGCATCAGTGCCTCACCCACGAGGAGTTTGAGCATGTCCTAAATGATTCTCATAGTGGAGCATGTGGGGGTCATTTATCTGGGTGAGCAATGGCCCAGAAGATTTTACGTGCTGATTATTTCTGGCCCACCATCTTCAAAGATTGTGTTGAAGCAGTGAAGCACTTTCATCTGTGTCAACTTTACACCAGGAAAATGAGGTCACATCTTGCTCCTCTATTTTCCATCTTTGCGGTAGGGCCCTTCAATAAGTGGGGGGTTGATCTCATGACATGCAACCCAGTGTCTATTGGGGGCCATAAGTATATCATTGTCGTTGTTGACTACTTCACGAAGTGGGTAGCGACAATGCCTACCTTTAAAGCTGATGGTCAAACGACAACATATTTAGCTTTCAACCAGATTATTGCTAGGTTCAATATCTCGAAGTAGATTGTCACTGACCATGGTAGTCACTTCCAGAAAAACATGATGAACGAATTGACCACAATGCTAGGTTTTAAGAAAGACCATTTTTCGTTCTTCTACCCGAAAGCAATTTAAAAGTAGAGGCAGTCAATAAGACCTTGGAAACCATTCTCAAGTGCACGATAAATGCAAGTAGTTCAAATTGGAACATTGTACTATATCCAACACTTTGGGAATACATAACAAATGTGAATACTACCATGAGTTTCTCACCTTTCCAGCTCATTCATGGGGTGGAAGCAGTCACGCTTGTTGAATGGGAAATACCATCTTTAAAAATTACTATTCACATACTTCCCGACATTATCGATATTGAGGAAAATTTGCTACATTTAGAGCATATAGATGAGTAGCACAGAGATGCACTCACTGCAAATGAGGAACACAAGAACCGGGTGAAAAACCAGTTTGATAAAGCTGTAAAACCTAGGGTTTTCTTCGAAGGAGAACTTGTCTTTCTTTGGGATCAGGACAAGGAACCCATAGGGCAGACAAATTTAAATCCAAGTGGTTAGGACCGTACTTTGGGTCTATAGTATTGAAGAAGGGAGTGTATGAGTTAATCTATTATGGTGGCAATAAACTGTCGGAGACCCGTAACGGGATCTACCTGAAAAAGTATTGTGCTTAGGAATGATGTTTTTTCTTGTATTATTATTGTATATTTATGTAAAATAGGTCATTACTGGTTATTGTTTCTTATGTAGTCTGCTGTTGTTTTAGATGTCTTGGGATTGGTTCATAGGGTTCGCTGAGGGCGCCAACACTCACACTTGCAATCTGGATTCAGTTTCCTGGGTCATTTATGCACCCACAAGACAACTGGTTGGCTCTGGTGGCTCCTGCCTAGTTCCTGCAACTAATAATGTACTTGAGTATAGTGCGGTCATTGAGATTCTTTGGGATTATATTGTGCATGGTATCATCTACCTGGAAGTCAGGCTTGACTCCTAGTTAGTGGTCACTCAGGTTAATGGAATTTACTAGGTGAGACAACCTACTTTATTACGTCAGTTTTTAAGAATTAGGTTACTTGGAAGGAATTTTGAACATATTTCATATAATCACATTTCAAGGAATCAAAATACAATTAGTGATGCATTTGTGAACTACATATTGGATTGGCATTTGTCACATACATTGTAAAATTAAAATACACAGACACATTTGGAACACATGTATATATATATGTAAAATATGTCCATATACATCAAGTTTGATCCAAATATCCTGTCAATAAATACATCCAAAATGCAAAATGGGATCAACATCCATTATATGCTAGAACTAGGGATGCTCTTCATCCTCCTGGACTGCATCTGCCTCCACATCCTCCTGTTAACAAAGTACAACCCAAGTTACCCTTCGTATAAGAAATAACTAGGATGGAGGAATTGCTACGACATACTGCTGCATTAATGTTGGCCTAATTTTCCTCACTCTCGCGACCTAGCTTCAACAACAACATGATACCAACAAAACACCCAAAGACATCGGCCCGACAGAGCAAGCTCATCCGACAACACCTGCAAGGCAGGCGCAGTCTCACCCGAGATATCTTAATGTGTAACTTCCACAAGCAGGTTTTCGGAGTCAGCGAGGGATTATAGTCCCTTGGCACACAACCAAGGTGCTCGACAGAGTCGAAAGGATGGAGTATTTTGCTACTCAAAAATGGCACAACAATACGCCACAACTGATGTGCGACACAACCTTGTCCTTGTCAACTTAACAATTGGTGCAACTATGCGACACAACTGATTCCTTAAATGTAAAAGACAGTGATGCGACTGCATTATAATCTTAATAATATTTTAACATGAATTAATACCAAGTGCTCGACAATGCTTTAGTCATTCATTCATTCAATGCTTTTATCAATATTGTGACATTCATTCTATCAATAACCATAAAAAATTCAAGATGATCAAACATTCAACATTAATCGTTAAACTTTCAACATTCAACATTCATTTGACACAAGATGTAACGTGGAAACCCAACTAGGAAAAACCACCAAGGTGCTCTTTACCTGGCATGAGAAATATATGGCACCTTGTAGTCTGTGACTTACATACTGTTTTGAGATATGTATATTTAGCTCAAACTCTTCTTTCTCTCATGCTCTTTGTATTTATGCTTCTCTTCTACTCCTACTGATCCACACACAGCCAAGATAGAATATTCTACTCTACTATCTATGCACTCAGCTCCAGATTGAATCTTACAAAAAGGTCTGCGCACATAGGTGCAAATTTGCAGCTCAAAAACCTTCTACTATTAGACCCCTCTCTAATATCCTCAAAATACCTCTACTATTACCAACTGAACCAAAAAAACTACAATCTTTCTGAAGCTAACCCTTATAAAGAACGAGTTCCTCTTATTTATAGAAGTTACAAGACCATGCAGGGTTGACTGAGTACAAATCAGTTATTAAACTCATAAGTAGCCACAAAATATATTCTATTAAATTAATGACAGGCCATACTAGCCACAAAAACATCCTTCATTACATTAATCACCGACCATAACTAGACGCAAAAGGCGTCCTTTAGTATTCCATCGACTCGAACTCCTACGGTCTTCCTAACCTATCGGTTTCCTTCCTTTACTCTTCTACCTGCCAATATTCCACCAACTCTGGGTTCATTTTTCCTTGTCACACCATTCCTCATCATATATTTCTCTGTTATGCGCTTCCTTTTCGTCTTTTACCTACTTTTACTCCGTCGCGTGTTAGTCTTTCCTGTCTGTGCCTGCACTTTTGTTTCCTCCTTGTGCTCTATCCTAGCCCAACAAGCCCCAAACAATCACATGTGGCTTGTCCTGAGCCACTAAGCAAGTCTCATGGTTCTGGCGTTGGCTGATCCATGGGAAAAACCTTGTCCCAAAATTCCTTAAAAATTTATTCTATATGGGCAACCTGTTACGCTACTTCCTCTGCTTGCTTTGCCAATTGTTCAACATGGTAAGAACTACTGTGTTCCGACGATACTTCTTCGAACGACTAAGTTATAAGTTGGAACTTTTGTTGTACAGGCTGAAGGAGCCCTGTAACTCATTCTACTTCCGACTGGTGTGTTGCAAATTCGTCATTTCTTTTATCCTCTTGGTCACGGAGAGTTTTTACTTCCTGCTATAGTTGCTTCAGCTCGATGAACTTTGCAATAGTCTCTTTGATCGAAAACCTCTTCATGCTTTCCTTCACCGCACTTATATTTAAATCAGTTTGGCATGCATCCTCCTTGATTTTCTCCATGGCATCATCATCTAGGAGCAACTCCAATGCCTCAGATACTACGTCGAGTGCTTCCCTGCATCGTTTTTCTCCTTGATTTATTCTCTCAACAGCCTCAGATGCTATTTTCCTACGCTCTTCAATCACCCCAGGAGGTTTACTTGGTATCTGTTGCGCTCTAAGCTCTTCAAACTTCTTCCTTAGGTCTGTAGAAATCCTAGACACCTGTGCTAGCTTTGTTGTTGTATCTCCATCTTCCTCTCCTTCTTCCAAAGGGAACTCTACAACTGCGTCTTTGATGGATTCAGCTAGTACAAGCCTGCTCTTTTTGCGCGCTTCAATATCTTGCTCTTTTGTGAAGGAGGGCCTTGTGGCTTTTCTCCTTCCTTGCTTCCTTTGTATCTTGGTGCAAGAGAATTCTCCTAGATCCTTATTTTGGTCACGACCGCATGATGAATAGCATGGAATTTGGCCAATGCGAGTTTAGAGAAATCTAGAGATAGTGTCCCAAACTCATGGACAACATCATCATACTCTTGTTTCCATGTCTCCATTGCTCATGATTGGAATTGTATCTTCAAAAGTGGCAACAATAGTGGTGTTACTAATGCATCATTTGGATCCATGCCGTAAGTCTCAACTTCAACTATGTGTCGCACTTCATTGATGGCCTTAGTGAGTGTATTGATATGCTCCGCTAGTCTATCGGTTAGTCGCAGCTGCTTTTTACCTATGCTTTTAATACTGGACTTCGCAACCTTTGCGATTGCGTCGAAAAGCAAGCTCATGTCCTCCTCGGCTAAGCTGACCATGTTAGCCATTTTATCTGCTTTGCACTTCTTGTTCTATGATTGAGGCTGCTCTTTGTCATGCACCTCTTCCTGGTCCTTCTTTCGAGTCTGTACATACTCGTCATTAGGTGTGTCTTCTCCATCATCCTGATCAGAACCCTGATCACTGTCATCATTGTCATCATCTGTCTCTTGTGACTGGTTACCTTTCTTGTCGCCCCAATTATTACCTTGGCCATCATCTTGGCCATTTCCTTGTATGTTTCCTTGGTTTCCTCCTTGGTTATCTCCCTGGTCGGTTTCCACGTCAACCGGGATGTGCCATTCTTCTGGCCAATACTGGATGGTCGCTTCCACCTCCAGGTCAATAATCATGAAAAGTGTCAACAATGCTTCCTTCTCCAAGTCCCACCGTGAATCCAGAATAATGTTGTGGACACCATCCTGGAAAATTATGAAAGATGAATACTTTTGGACTATTGTAGCCCACAGTCTATGATGGTGTTTTATTACTTCTTGTAATGCCTCCACACATAGAAGTAACTCTATGTTATTGTCCTTCTTCCGAATCTTGTCTTCCTTGTAATCCCAGAGGTTCTGATACTTCATGCCATGGCAAAGTACTGGGACATCCAGTGGATGGTAATCCGGTGGGTTGGACCAAACAATAAAAGAAATTAAAACCAGCAACTGGGAGTAGTGGAATTTGGCCTTACTTTCCTCCTGCACCTTCTCGGCATCCTCCAACAACTCATTCAATAGACACTACGACCAATTGAACATCACTCCTTCTGCACAATGTTACCCAGGTTTCACTATCTCGACAGTGCATTCAGTGGGTCGCATCTTGTGCAACAAATTGCAAGATAAAATATTTGCGGCGAACCTCACTGTGTTTTCAATTATAGAGGAAATCAAGAATCCTCTATTCGCACACTGGAGGTCATACTTTTCCCTTATCTTCGTCATATCTCTGTTTGGGCGTAGATATGGCACAAGGTCATGTCCTTGATGTGGAAGACCCATTATTGTCGAAATGAGCTCGACGTCGATAAGATAGGGTATGGTGAGCCATAAATGACCTCCATGGAAATAGACCAAGATCTGTTTCACATATGTGCTCTCCTGCTTACTTCTACCAAAGTGCGGCATGAGTAATAAATTCAGTAAGCCTGCGCTTTATACACGTCGCGCCCATTGCATTGGAACTGCCAACTGATTCTCAGGCGACATGACTGGGAGCGTGAACATGTAATTCTTTCTTTCCAGGTCCGCTTGCTTCCTCGTATTATTGTCTTCAAACTGCAAATTCACCAGTTTCAAGATTATGTTCATCAGTAGCGACACTCCTGTAGGTATCTGAGGTGCAAACAAGGAGGAGCACGCTTTCATTGAAAGCTTCACTTTAGGTGCCTTTGCTCTCATTATTCTAATATATGATAGAAACAGGTTCCACTCCTCTAGAGTGGATTGTTCTGCTTCTCTTCGCGGTGGTGAAGCTGGTGCATCCTCGACAGGTATGCCCTCAATGGCCTTATGCTTCTTCGATAACTTTGGAACCTGACCCTAGGCGCTCATGTTTTTGGAATGTCTCTTTCCGATACAAATGGTCACGGACTTGCAACTGGTATATCAATTGGTGGATTCTGAACCGGGGCCGACGTAGAGGCCGAACCAGAGGCCGAACCAGGGGCCGTATGACCTATCTATGAGTTTTTTCGCACCATCATTTTTGGTTCTTCGTCTTGGTGCTGTACTTTCGGCGACGTAATATCTTCTTCTATTGGGCAGGGTGACACTCTTGTAATGTCAGATTGCTCATTGGTATTGGGAATGGAAATTACCATTAGCTTCGGCTCTCACAATTACAAGCTCTGGTTTGCTCTTCTTCTCTCTGTGAAATTAAAAGGATTCTTGTTGATGAAGGCTCATATTTATAAGGATATGCTCATCTTGTATGTGATCATTCGATGGGAGATCGACGTCTTATCGATCACATAGGCTTCCCATTCGACACATTCCAACATTAACTCACGTACTTGAGTTCTGATCTGTACTTGTCAGGGTAGTTATCTAGAGGATGATGGATTGGACCAAAAAGCATGCCTCCATTCTCCTTGGGTTCATAGAAATAATGACACCTCGCTGTCATAACCGCCTAAATATTTTTGGGTATCCAGGCTTTAATGATGACCAACTGTGATTCCCGCTCTTATTGCGATTTGCATGCTCTTGTCGCAGATGTGTGAAAGAACAATTTCCTTTTCTCTTTTCTCTTTTTTTTTCCATATATTCCCACCTTACCCAGGCATGTCTCAACCACCATAGTAAGGTTTCAAGTGGCTTCCATTTATCATTCCCGTGATTGGAATTCCATCTAGCTTGTGCAATTTCGCGACGTTTGCATCAGTGATGTGTGAGACCACATATGGTCCTAGCTAATGTATCTTCAGTTACCTTGGATGCTTAAAAAATTTGCTATTGTATAGAAAAATAAGTCCCCAAAAGTTTGAATTGCTTAGTTCTAATATGGAGATCATGCCATGCTTTCTGCCTTTGCTTCTCTATGTTTTGATGAAATCCTGCAACGAAGCATTCTTCTTCCATTTGAACGAGCTGTGACAACCTTTGCTCAGCGACATCCACATCTATCATTTTCGCCAGTGCAACAATTCTTAAGCTCGACATAATATAATCCATCGGCACAAAATGTTATTGTCCATACACCAGTCTGATTGGAGTATGCTCTATCAATCGCTTGCAAGTTGTTCAGTACACCCATAGCACAACTGAAACTTTCTGATCCCAATAATCTCTGTGCACATTGCATACTTTGGTTAATGCATTTCTAGAATCTTGTTGAAGGCTTCAATTGTTCCATTCTCTTGAGGATGATAGGGTTTCGTATTTCTATGCTAAATATGGAACTTTTCATTAAGCTCATCAATCATTTTGTCAACAAAATGTGTACCTTGGTCTCTTAGAAGAATTTTCGAGCAACCGAATCTGGTCACCACATTTTCAAATAAAAAATTCACCATAGCCGCAGTAGTATAATCCTTAATAGGCATGAATTCAACCCATCTTGTTAGGTAGTCTGTCACAGTAATAATGTAGGGCACACCAATCCTTTTCCTTGATGGACTGATAGGACCCACAAAATCAATGACCCACTTATCAAATGCTTGAAGGGTTATTTGCAACGCTAGCGAGATCTTGTCGCGCCTTGCCGGTTTTCTTGTCCTCTCAAAAAAATTCCAGTGCCGATAAAAGCTCTTACTGTCCATATGTATGGTTGGCCACCATAATACAACTTGCAATATCTTTCACACGGTTTCCTTTCCAACATAGTGTCCTTCCGCAACACCGACATGTGCTTCACTTGTTACCCAATGTCGTTCATGGTAAAAGACACATCATCGCAATATTTCATCAGGGAACATCTTGTATAGGTGTCCCACAATCAATTTATAATCAACGACTTTGACGACCAAATGTTTCTTTTGCGCAGTGGTGAACCCTTCAAACATATATCCTGTACTCAGGAGGTGAATGATACCGTAATTTTTTTTATCAACCACGGTGACCACAAATAGTTGTGCATCAGGTAAATTATCCACTAAGTTGGTTGGTTCTTCACCACTTTCTATCCTCGACAAATGATCAGGTCCCAAATTCCGTCGACCAGGTTTAATAATGAATTCAAAGTCAAATTCTTGAAATAGGATGAGCCATGGATAGATATTCCCCTACAACATTGGCTTGTTGACCAAGTATTTTAATGCTGAATGATCAGTCTACATTTTAAAATGTCCACCCAACAAATAGTGTCAGAACTTCAGTATCCCATAGACCATGGAGAGGCCTTCTCTCTCCATCATTGTGTAATTTTTCTCTGTCGTCGACAGTTTTCTGCTAGCAAAAGAAATAGGGTTGTCAAGCACACCATCACCTGGTTGCGTCAAGAATATCCCGAGCGTGACAAACGACGCATCGACATGGACATGGAACTGCTTCTTCCATTCGGGAAATATCAATATTGGCGCGGTGCCCATCTTGTTTTTAAATTTTTCTAAGCTTTCCTGGTAAGCTTATATCCACTAAAACTTCACATATTTCCTCAACAGTTTCTCCATAGGGGTAGTTATCTTTGCATATCCTCTGATAAATTTCTTGTAGTATCCTGTATGTCCTAACATCGATCGAAGTTTCTTGATTGATGTTGGTGGTGGCAAGTTGAGGATAATCACCATTTTTGATGCGTTGATCAAAATTCCGTTGCGACATACAACATGACCCAAAAGTACACCAAATGGTGAGCAAAAAATACATTTCTTTGAATTAAGCGCGATCTAATACTGGTGACAGCGGCCCAACATCATGCACATAATCTTAATGTGGTCTCTTACTAGACCAAAAACAGTATAATCATCAAAGTAGACCTCAAGAAATTTATGTATGAAATCTTTAAAAGAAGAAACTACTATTCTAGAAAAAATAGCAGGTGCATTCTTGAGTCGAAAGGGAATTACCGTATACTGGTAGCATCCCCATTCTGTGAGGAAGGTCATTTTATGTCGATCTTCCTTCATGATCCTGACTTGATGATATCCAGAGAGGACATAAGTGAATGAATACATCTCTTGTCCTCCAACGCTTTCGAGTACTTCATCTGTGAATGGTGTTGGGAATGGATCGTGCACGAATGCATCATTTAGCTTCCTCAGGTTGACACAGATTCTGACTTTGCCTGTCATTTTTTTATTATCCTGGATCACTATAGGGCTGATCGATTCTGATTCATCAATAGGTTCAATGATTCCTACATCGAGCATGCGATCCAATTCATCTTTTACCTTCTCTTTATACCTTGGATTCAACCTATAAGGTCGCTTCTTAATTGGTTTAGCATATGGTTTCAGGAGTATTTTCATCTCCCCCAGATCTCCCACTATTCCCTTCATCTTTGAGGAGTTGGTAGGGAATAGGCACTGAAACTCATGCAACAAGTCTGTGATCTTTGATACCGTTTCATCATCCCAATAATATCCTATATTGGTGAACTTCAGGTTTTTTGGTGAACCAATTTTTACTTTCTTGATTTTTAGTGGCTTGAGGAATTGGTCGCTCGAAATACCACTTCCTTTGACTTCACGTGTTCCCTTCGACTCTGGTGTGCTGATGTTAGTCGGATCATCATCTTGTTCTATAACCAGCTTGTAACAAGCCATCCATTTCTGGATGGTCGTGGTGCAGTGGTGGGAACTCACCACTTCAACAACGATTTCAAAAAATATTTTGTCCTTGATCGTTTGAAGTGCAACATCAACAATGGGCTATTCATCAACAAATGCAAAGGTGTACGAAAATTGTTTAACCACCTCGCCCCAATCCTGAGTTCCTTGTCGCAACTCCATGGATGTATACCAGCTTCAGGGTGTCATTTGCAATGTGTGTATGAAATGATGGACCCATTCCTATCGTGGGTATTCTGCAAATGCCGGCGACACTAATTGAGGAGTTCGGCAGGGTTTGAAAACCCTGTGTACTTCTGGCTTACAACGGTGACTTCTTTTCTGAATCTAGTTTCCAGCAATCTTCTGCACTGTGGCCATTATTATATGGATTGCTTATGCGTACCCCACCATCTAGCAGGCGTAGCCTTCAGTAGATATTTTAACATAGGCAAGCGCTGCAGTTCTATTACCAGCCCTTCAAACTCGCTTAGGAGGGTCACAATAATAGGAAAGCCATCATATGTGGGTAAATCCCTCAACTGATTCTCCACACGTCACATAGACCTTGTAATCCTGGTGCATCTCTGCATAGAGACTTCATGCAATCTATTTTTCCAATTCTCCAATGCCTCTCCTAAATCTCATGTGCAAGAACTAGTACTCCTCCAACTCAGGTTTCCATCTGCTATAGGATTTACACAATCATCTTTTAAGGTGCTGACATTATAAATATGGTCTAGATAGTCACCCTGTCCTTCACTATTGACTGGTTCGACATAAATATATCCCTTTAGTGGATCAATGGGAGACACTACCCTCATATAATCATCCTCAAATGAGAGGATCCTCTTCTTAAAATTTATAATGGTCTGATTATCTATGGCCCAATCTATCCCTAGAAGAATGGGGTATGGGTTTGTGTCATCGACAATGTTGATGACTTCAAAGTATGTGAATGTGCGTAGCCCCTCAATGTCGACAGGGACTTGACTCAACCTACCAATTGGTAGGAACTTCTCCTGATTTGCAAGCCTCAATTAGACAGGCGACCAGCCCAAGCGCGACTTGCCCTTGCTTTCCCAAGTCTATCGCGTCAGAATATTGACATTCAACCCTAGATCTAGAATAATGTAATCCATGTCGTAGTCCCCTATCTGCGCAGTCATTCTTAACTCGGACCCCATTTTGAAATTCTTTTTGACATGGTTAACCCTATTTCCAGGTTGTGACTCTGCTGGGGTTTCCTCTATCAATGATTGTAGTTCTGCAACAACATCTTTATCTTGAATTAGCGCTAAGCAACTTGAAAGAAATGACTTGAGCTTACTAACCTTTTATGGAATTTGCTTCTGGAATAGCTATTGGAAGCATTCAGGCATCTCCCTGACTTCGGCTGAGGTCGACGGTTTTTATGGATCCACGAAATCCGGTCGCACTTCCAAAAATACTTGATTTTGTTTTTGAATGTCGAATGGTACTTTCTTCTGTGCCGTGGGTCGCACCTGCGACTGTTCCTGTGGTATATTTTGATCGGCTCTGGTTGTAGCACCACCTCAAGTTACAACAACAACGCTTGGCTCTCTCGGCTCAACAATAATCATCTGAACATTAGTTTTAGGATTTGGATTCAGATTTTGTGCGGGGTTAGGACCTGCGATGGTGCGATCTTGCCACTTTGCAATCAACTGGGGACATTTCTCCACATTATGGTCCTGCGTTTTGCAATAGGACCATGTCTTTGCAGGCTCTTGGAAATATCTGGCATAATGGCCCGACTGTCCATAGTTATAGCACACGACTTGACCTCTTCCTCTTCGAAATACTCCTCCTCCTCCGTCTCTAAAGCTTCCATCCCCCCTTCTGTGAGGGTGTGGTTGCTAAGGTGGGTATTGATTCTACGGTGCATACTAATTTTGCGGTGCATATTGAGGCTAATACTGATTCTTATACTGATTTTGTGGGAAAGGCATAGGTTGATAGTGCGCTTTCTCCTGTTCAGCTTGAGCCTTCCCATTGTTCTTCATCAAATAGGTGTCTACTGTATTGTCCTTCAGGAGTTGATATGCTCTACAATACTTCTGATCATGCCCTACTGATTTGCAAAATTTACAGAAAAGGATGGCTGGGGTACTACTATCTTCTGCAAGTATAGACATTCCTCGTTGTGATTTCCTCTAGTATAGCATATTCGGCACCAGGGAAGTCTGTGAGTACTCAATGGATTAGGTGCACCCAATGAGATATAGTTCATGTATGATGAACAATTATCCTTAGTGTGTCCATCCGTTTGACATATTGTGCACCACAAGTCCTCTTGGGCTTATTTTCCCTTCTTGATGTCTTGAAGCTACACTATCATATTAGCCAACCGCGACTGAATCTACATCATTCTTGTGCCACCATCTTCGATTGAAAAATATTCCAGATTCATTGTTATTTCTAGCACTTCTGTCTTGTTGAAGCCTCGGTCGTGTAGGTGCTGGAAAGGTGTCCAGGGCAAGCAAGAAGGGGATGAAAACCTAGACAAAGGATTCAGATAATCCTACACAAGTATTACACTATCCTCGAGTTGTTTGGTGTGGTTGACACCCATAGATATTTGGCTTCCGCTGGCACTCTTTGAGTCAGTTAATTTTGATCCAACTGGATCAGTCTTCCTGTGAAGGAAAGTGAGGTATTGGATATTTCAAATCTACCTAGAAAAGAAACTTAAGCTAAATTGAAGCTATAGTAAGGATATGTGTTGTTTGATTGCAAATTAACTTGATTTGGAAAAACAAATAAGTATGTCCATTAATTTAACATAAACGTGAAAGATATTTAATAACTTATCCACTAAAATTACCATTGATCAATTAAAATTGATTAATAATAAGTTAAGTATTCAGAACATTCAAGATTAACTTGTGACTAAAATGTTAATTGAAAAATTAACATTTATTATAGTATTTGGTGTAGAATCATTTGCAAAAAATAGACAAAAGTTTTAATTAAAGAAATTCATTTAAAACTAATACACAGATCATAAGTGCAAAAAAACCAGAACTGTAGATCAATGCTTATAATTTGCAAATGAGTTAGACAGTGACAGTGAATAATCTACAAAGGAGAAATCAATATTTATCAAATAAACTTGACTAAATAAACAGAAAGAGATTCAAGAATAACATAGCTGTAATAATAAAGGTCTGTAAAAAATTACAAACTCTGGATTAAACAGAGTATCTTCAATCCTTCGTGCTGATTTCTCCCTCCAAAAAATTCCCCCCTCATGTACAACAATTGTCTCTGTTTAAATAGGAAAAAGGGACCATAACCATTTCCATAATTATCTCTCACAGCTGGATGCAACAGAAATATCTGGAAAATTCTGGCTCGAACAGGCCCAAAAATCTCCCAACTCCTTCACCATTTTCAAAAACAGCCCGCGGTTAGGGGAAAAATACCCCATTTGGGAAGTGGCTTTTGAACAGAATCATCTGATTCTTCACGGTTCGGTGGAAAATTGAGCCCAAAATTAGCCTCTTCCAACTAATGTGTGATCCATTAACTTCTTCCTTCCAACTGCAGATAATCTGTAAATGAATTAGATCATCAAGTTCTTCATCCGATTTAAGCTCTTTATTTTGTCACATCTCCACTTTTAAACCTGCATGTTAAAATATCAAAGACGATTAAAATTTGTGCAAATAACTCAGAAAAGGGAATGATAACTCACTAAATATAAATGAATAAGATAAGGGATTAAAGATTTTTCCATGTTCATTAATCTTGTGTCCTCATTAAAATAATACAAAATCTATTTTCCCATAATATCGGAAATGGAATGTCGGGAAGGAAATCTTGAATTTGAAAAATCATTTAAAAAAATAGAAATCGAGAAAAACCAAATTAAAACCCTAAGTGAAAAATGAAATTACCAAAATTTACGAACCCGAAATCACATTAAAATATAACCTAAGATAAACTTGGAGTTTGAAAAATGCAGGAATGAAAATATGAAAAAGTGATTTCCGCAATCCGCATCCCACATTACGGGTTGCGGGTTGTGGGAATTTTTTATTAAAAATATGAAAATTTTACCTCCTGCAATCCGCATTCCGCATTATGCATTGTAGATTGCGGGTTGCAGGAATAATGTTTTAAAAATTGAAGAATTAGACCTTCCCGCAATCTACGTTTGCGTATTGCAGGAGCATTTAAAACTTGAACAATTAAAATCAAAGGTCCTGCATCCGCAAAAATGCATAAAAATACTTGGGAAGCTTGGAAAATTGCAATTTTTTTTATTTATTGAAGGAAGTAATGAAATAACAATAGATAAAAACCTAGAAATTATTTACGAAGAAAACCCAATATCTGAAAACCCTAAACCTAAAAAAAATAAAAACGATTTACAATTTAATTCTTAAGAAAATAAATGTTAAAGAATCACTCCTATAATTTAGGAGAGTTAATGAATTCCATAAATAAGTTTCTAACATAATCATTTTCCAAGAATAGAAAACGCAGAAAAATAATAATAATTATTATTTTTGCACAATAATAAATGAAAATCCTTTTAAATTGCAAAATGAAAAAAAAATAGAAGTTATATTTTCAAAATCAAATTAGCTTATTGAAACTAAAAGAGTTATCCATGATCAAACTAATTTCACATTCGTGAATGTTGAATTTTAATCCCACAAATTTCTAAATAATCATAAAACCAAATCTCATAGAAATTAGAGAATTTAGTATTCAAACAAACTAAAACATGTGTTCTTTTAATTTTCATAACATCCAATTGCGTATAAATTTAATATATGTATTTAATGAAATACACAAGCTAAGTTAATGAAAGTCAAAATGAATATTTAAAAGATTTCAATAATCTTAAACTAAACATTAAACATATTAAACTAATATAAGCAAATAATCCAAAGACTAAGATTATTTACAATATTTACATTATCATTCTAGGAATGTGAAAATAAAACTCTATTAAGCTGAAATATCAAATTAATGCAATATCCAAAATCACGAGAGAAGAAATGTTAGGATCAATCACAATCCCAGAGTGAAGGTAATAACCAACCATCATCTCGAATTATCAGTTTGTTCAGTGAAGACCAAACCTAGGTAGGGAATGTGAAAGATAACAACCAAGATCATAAAACCAACTCAAATGAATAAAAGAGAAGATACAAGCTAGAGATCAGTAAAAATGGAAACATTCTAAATAATACCAATGATCTAAAATGCGAGAGAAGAGTTGCGAGCGTTTATTTCGCAAATATACACATCCTTTCTACAATTTGCAAATGCGGGTCGCGGGTTGCGGAAATGCAAGACGCAAACTCATTATTCAAACACTTTTTGCATCCGCAACCCACATTTGCGGGTTGTGGGGATGACAAACCACGATTATTGAAGAAATTTTCCACACCCGGAATCCACATTTGCGGGTTGTGGGTTGCGGGAAAGGAAAAATTAACTCTTTCCGCAACTCACAAACACAAAAATGAATATACTTTCAAAAAGGAAAATTGTTAACTAAATAAAATTATGTCAAAGGTAAGATTGCATGCAAACAGGATGAACAACCCTCAAATTTTACTAACATTACCTTTGCATATAAAAATTGGGGGCTCCCATGTTTTGGATAAAACATGGGATATGTTGTAGCTGCAACACATCTATGACAAAATATTCTGTTGCATCAAAGGAGCTCGAATGTGTGGTAATATACCATTAATAAACCACTCTTTATGCTGCACATACGACATCTGGAAACTAACTTTTCCCATCAAATTTTTAAACCGCTGATTGAAATCCCATATGGATTCCGTCGATAACTTCTTTATCTTCTTGATCTCAGTGATGCACTGTGACTTAGATTTAGGTTTTCTGAGCTCATAAATCATTGCGAGTTGGATCTTATAAAGGGTCTTCTGTGGGGTTCCTGCTGGTACTACGCAAAAATTCATAAACCAGTCCAATGCAGGACCCTGCAGAGTCATGATCATCTGTGCTTTTCTCATGTCTAAGTTGTGAACTTGGAAACCATCCAAACAGCTTCACAAAGGAACCAATGATGCTCCAGATATTTTTCTCCATTCCCATTGAATGTGGGTAGTATAATATCTACCCCAACCATTGAGTTGGAATCAGGGATGTTTAATGAATAATCTAATGAAGGTGGACTCTCCTGTGTGCTAGTCGCAGTACTAGCATTATCAGTATCAACAACTCTTTCAGGAGATGAGGCTCTAGAACTTACCTCTGGTGATAGTTGTGTCCGGATCATGGTGTCTCCGTAAATTCTTCAGATTCTTTTGCTCTTTCAGAAATCGGGCTATATTCTTCCTCTTCATGACAAGACCCTTCGTCTATCCATGACTCAACTTCGTACTCACTTTCTTCAAACAGACTAGGAGTCTGTCTACCTCCTACTTTCTTTCTTCTCTTTCTTGACCTGAATATTCTTCCACTCCTTAGGAATCTAGCCTCTAGTTCAGGTTCTGTACTTATTGGGAACATCTCAGCTCACCATTTCCCATTTTCTTTATAGGTTGTTTGCGACATATCCCCTCCTCTGGATATGTGACTCAACTGCTCAACTGCAAAATACACTTCTCATAGACAAGCATCTTTATCCATGTACTTATACACAACAAGTACCTTCTTTGGGGTCCTGGAAAAAATTTCTTTTGGCCTCATTATATGAGGTTATTGTCTCAACTACAAACTCAGTAATATACCCTTGCAAAATATTGTTGACCCAAAAATCAACAACTCTAGAGATGGGGTTACTTACACTGGTTATCTCGCGAATCAACTGAGCACTCCACTCAACTGCTTCTCTTCTCTGGAAATTTGTCTGCTGAGTCGCCAATCTTGACAACCACTCATGCAACATAATAGAAAAATTTGCAAAGAAGATCTCATGAATATTGGTGTATATGTATCGGTCTAACCAGTTTTATGTGCTCAACCATGATCATACGCTCTCTTCTTGTGCAAATGATAACGTTTTAGACTCCAACCAATCCTCGATTTCCTTATTTTTTGGATGCCACAACATTTCCCTTGACTCAAATGATTACAAGTCCCAGCAACAGAACCATTTGCTGGCCTACTCTTCCTGACTCTCGCGACCCAGGTTCAACAACAACACAATACCAACAAAACACCCAAAGACATCAGCCCGATGGAGTAAGCTCAGCTGAAAACACGAGTGAGGCAGGCGTAGTCTCACCCAAGATATCTTAATTTGTAACTTCTAGAACCATGTCTTTGTAGTTGCAGAGGGATTACAGTCCCTTGGTGCGTGACCAAGGCACTCGACAGATTCAGAAGGATGGAGTATTTTACTACTCTAGAGTGGCACAACAATGCGACACAGCCGACGTGCGACACAACCTTGTCCTTTTCAACTTAACAACTAGTGCATCTATGCGATGCAGCTGATTCCTTAAATGTAAATGACAGTGATGTGACTACATTATAATCTTAACAGTATTTTAACATGAATTAATACCAAGTGCTCGACAATGCTTTAGTCATTCATTCATTCACTTCTTTTATCAATATTGCGACATTCATTCAAGAAATAACCATAAACAATGCAATATAATCAAACATTCAACATTAACCGTTAAACATTCAACATTAAAAATTCATTTGACACAAGATGTAACATGGAAACCCAACCGGGAAAAACCACCAAGGTGCTCTTCATCTGGCATGAGAAATATATGGGACCTTGCATTCTGTGACTTACATAATGTTTTGAGATATGTCTATTTAGCTAAGAATCTTCTTGCTCTCATGCTCTCTGTCTTTATGCTTCTCTTCTACTCCTACTGATCCGCACACAGCCTGGATCGACTCTTCTACTCTACTATTTGCGCACTCAGCTACAAATTGACTCTTACAAAATGGTCTGCGCACACAACTATAGATTTGTCACTCAACAACCTTATACTATCAAACTCCTCTCTGATCTCCTGAAAATACTTCTACTATTACCAACTAAACCAACAAAACTACAATCTTTCTGAAGCTAACCCTTATACAGAACGAGTTCCTCTTAATTATAGAAGTTACAAGACCACGCAGGGTCGACTGAGCACAACTCATTTATTACAGTTATAAGTAGCCACAAAATATCTTCTATTACATTAATGAAAAACCATAATGGCCTCAAAAAATTCCTTCATTACATTAATCACCAGCCATAAGTACCTGCAAAAAGCGTCCTTTAGTCTTCTGCCGACTCAAACTCCTACAGTCTTCTTGACCTGCCACTTTCCTACCTTTACTATTCTACCTGCCAATATTCCACCGAATCTGGGTTCTTTTTTCCTTGTCGCACCATTCCTCGTCACAACTTTCTCTGTTCTATGCTTCCTTTCTGTCCCTTACATTCTTTTACTCCGTCGTGCATCTGTCTTTCCTGTCTATGCTTGCGCTTTGGCTTCCTCCTTGTGCTCTATCCTGGACAAATAATCACCATCATAATCCTCTCCATCCTCAGTTTAGGGACATCATGGGTAATCCTGTCCAGCTTCCCCTCTACAAATTGGAGCATAGATCCATCACCATCAAACTCCATTGGTCGAACAAAGGTCCTAGGGTTTTCTTCTGGTTGGAAATCCCCTATATCTACATATCATTTAAAACATGTTAGACTCAAGTACATATGTATATATCACTTTATGAACAATATTTCATAAAAAATTAAATATTTAAAAAATTAGTAAAAATACTTACCCATATCTCCCCAAACACCTCCAAGAGGGAGATCGATCTCAGGATCACCTTAGAAATATAAACCTGCATAGGGAAACTACTCCAATGTAGGAATGTGTCTTATCCACCACGAGTAGAAGTCATCATCATAACCACTCTCGACTCCACCACCACCACCATGGAGGAGAAATATGTCACCCCATGGCTTAAGTTTAGGTTTGCAGGGTGGGGTGGGTGGCAGTGTAACAACGGGCTGAGGGAAGGAACCCTCTCGAAGAAGAATGATACTAATATGCTCGCATGTCCAAATTTATTTCTCCTTCCTCTCCTACAATCAAAGAGTTGTTTCTTCATGATCAGGAATAATCGTGAACACCAGTCATACATAACCCCCCACAGACACTCCACTGTTATGCACATATGAGTCCGAGCAGTGTTGATGCCTTAGGTACATTTGCTGGAAAAACTACAATGAAACAACAGGAGGAGAAATTCCAACCTGAAAGGCTTCAAACAACCCCACGTAGAGGCGGTTTTATCCCTAAGTTGTATAGGATAACAATCTGTTATGGATACAAGGCCTCAACTGGCACAATGTGTTTCAGATCGAATGGATCTGGTCTTCCTTTGAGGAAAGACAAGGGTTTATTGCTTCTAAGAGTTTACTAATCCTAAGTGTTAGTTTACTTTGAAAAGAATCTAAAATTAAGTTAAATATATTCTGAAAAGAGTATTTCATTTATGCATAAGGATAACTTGATATGGAAATTACTAAATCTTTTCACCAATTAAATAGACATGCAAAACTGGATCTTGACTTAGTAGCTCGAGATATAATCAGCTAAAGACATTTAAGCGACAATAACTTAAGAATTAAGTGGATATAAGCTAACCCTATGACTGCATTGTTAATTGAAAAATTAACATTAATTTAATGACTTATGTGAATATTTTGTAGAAATAGATAAAATGTTTTAGATAAAGACATTCATTTAAAACATCTAACTACATAGATCATGAGTAGAGAGAAATATGAACTACAGATCAATGCATATTACCAATTGCAAACAATAAACAATGCTTATAATTATGTTGAGGAAAAATCACAATCCATTAAATACATTTGAAAAATTATAACAAAACAGGTATTTGAAGATATATCCAAACTGTACACACAAAAAAAGAAACATCTGATTAAAGCCACATGACCAGATAAAAGATAATTGTAGGAAAAAAATATATTACCATTTCGGCTTAATAAATTTTTTTACAAAGCTTAAAATTGATAATCAACAGTCACTTTAGGTAGAGCCTATGATCTCCAATATCTTAAACACAAGACATTGATATCAAGAGGATTATAGCATAAAAAGAATAAATTCAGTTCTTTGTCATACATAAATCATCTCCTCCCTCTGGCGGTAGTGTTTCTCCTTTTTCCTTGTCAACCAAAACATTTTAAGAAGAATGCATATATAGGAAGAAAGAAAATCCTTCCCATAGTTTGAGACCTCTCTCTCTTTTTCTCAAAATGTCGAGGTCAAATTTATAGAAGTGAAGAGTAGTGCGAAAAATAGCATCAAATCCCCAAATGTCTGGTTCATAGTTGATTTTTTTGCATCAACTATGGAAAAATGGTTGGAATGAATTTCTGGAAAATTCACCTCTGTTTGGTCACATTTTTCTCCCAAAATGTTGATATATTTTCAAAATTGTTTATGAACAGGGGTAAATGGGCATGTTTGGGAATCGGGTTTTCAACCGTTTGAGCTAATTCCTCACGGTTTGCTCAAAATAGTCCACGTAAAAACATGTTTTCTACAGGTGCGCTATCCATTTTTGAACTTCATCCTTCACGACAAAAAGAAATTAGGGTTTAGTGAAATACTTTGTATTAAAATTGTAAAGAGTATGATATTAAAAGCCAATTATATAAATAAATTATTAATATTAACTTTTAAAAGTATATCGAATATAATTTAAACAATAATAATAATCTATCAACAAGCAAAGCTAATTATTCTTTTTAAAATATAATATTTTTCTTAATGAAAAGTGATTGAATTTTTCCGTTACTTGAACACCCTTTCAAGTCATAAATCAAAATGACTAAAAATAAGTGTTGAATCAAATTATTCTAACCCGTCAAGATGCTCTTTAAACTTATTGATTCAAAGAAGTTCAATTTTGTTGCGAAAACTATCGAGATATCATATGAATTTAATTAGCCAAAATTGAAGCATGTAAATGACTTAAACAAGTTCAAATGAGGATATTTAATCATTACACAAAAAAATCCGAATCAAATGACAAGATCTAATTTTCAAGGTTTTTGATTTTCGATTTTTGAAAATTGGGAAACGAACATTCAGCCAAGAAAGGATGTGGGGTTTCCGATTTTTGATTATGGGAAAGGAAAAGTCGGAAATCGGAAAGGTAGATAAAATCATAAATTAAAAATGATGGTATCGATATTTGAGATCCGAAATGTCGAAAATTGGTAATCAGGAGAAAACCAAATAATTTTAATAAAACCGAAGTTTCCGATTTTTGACACTTGGAAATCAGGAATCGGGAAAACACCAAATAACTTTAACAAAAGCAGAGTTTTCCAGTTTTCGACATTCAAAAATTGGAACAATGACTTTTTTTAATTTGAAAAGATAAGCTTTCCGGTTTCCGAATGTCGAAAATCGAAAATCGGGAAAGAGACTTCAACTTACCTCTAACGGAAAGCAGGGATCAGAAACTCTAAATTTTTTGAAAATAGATAAAAGGTCCCGAAATCCGAAAAATCCAAAAAAACAAGGTTTACTGAAGAAATTTATTCAATCCACACAAAAATAACTAAGAACTTACAACTCGATAACTTCCCTAACTAAGGTATGGCTAGAAAAACTAGTCAATGGGGGTCCCCATTTTGATGAGTTGAAATGGGGATCTGTTGCAGGAAGTAGTAAATGGAGACTTGCTGGGGAGAAGCAGTTATCTCTGTATTACAGTATTGAAATCTATAAAAATCAGCAATAAAAATAGACTTCTTTCACATACTAAATTTCAAATAATCTGAATAGCTCTATCACTGAATGATACAGTATTGGTTAGAATTCAAAGCTTCTAAAAAATCCAAGTCATTCCCATCATTATCCAAAAGACTTTTTTAAAGATAAACTCATTTTTCAAAATAAATTATTTATAAGAGGTAAGAATCAAGAACTTTATCAGGAATTAACCTCGGGAAATCAAGTTAATCATATAAGACATAGTATTAGGAAATGACTCCAATACCACAGGCATGATCCTACAGCCAACCAACGTCTATATCCGTGACATGGATGCCTTTTAACCCCACTTCCAAGCACTCTGGTCTCAGTTTACTGATTTAGATACATAGCTATACAGTGACTCAATTTACTAATGGGTAAGAAGCATCAGATATCTCTCTACGAGTGTGGGATGGAAAAGGATTCTTAAGGATTTATATATATAATATTTATGATTTGAAATCCCAAAACCACATATGGAGCCACTGTAGCTCGCATGCACCCATAGCCTTGACAAGGATGTCTTTTAACCCGTTTTACCTGATGGCTTATATCCCAAATATCAAGTTTAAAGAAATTTGCAAACTATGTGTAATGTGCTAATCTCGATTTGAGATTGCCTAGTAAATGGGGAGTAGACTTAGAACCTCTTTAAGAGTAAGGATGGCGTAAGGAATCTATAGATTACTGATATTTATAGATTAAAACTCGTTTTCACAAACTGATTCCCTTAAAAGTAACCAAATTCAAACTCATAAGCACCAAATATGTTTATGTTGAGTTAAAGATAAAGTTCTAAGGATAATGATGGAAATATTCAAATAGAATTATCTACACAGTCTATTATTGTTTTTTCACAATCAGGGATTAACTAATCAAAACATTTGATTTCCAACAGGCATAAAACATTTATAAAAAATTCCTTTATACATAAGACTTCTAGATTGTAAAAGAGTGATAAGCTCTTTTATTTTAAAAATGAAAATCACGAAAAACTCAAAACAAACCAGCAAGAAAAGAAAATGTAAGAATGATTAAACCAAACATATATACAAGTGGAACCAAAATTAAATCAAAATCTCACAACTATATCACTTACTAAAAGAAAAACTAGTGATTAATTTTTTTTTGGTAAGTCATGAGATATCGGATTCAATTAGGTCTTTAATGAAAACAAATAAATAAGCCTAAAAGATTAAAATAAATTAAAATATAAAATAATTGCGAAAATAAGCCTTAACAAATTGTCTCATGCGAACAAAAGAAATATTTGTTTATCGTATTTGTAGAATCGAAGGAATTTGTTATTGTAAAGAGAGTAATTATATCAATTCAGAAATTGTAAATATATCGAATCGATTAATTAAATTGATTAATAAAAAATTGTTAGAATAAATTTACTCTCCTTCGTTTTAAGAATTACGATCAACAATGTTATTTGTCACATAATTTTTTTTAAGATAATGAGGCCTTTTCTTTATTAAAGATTATGTACATAAATAAATAAAATGAAACAATACTAAACTAAATTGTTTGCAACTTTTTGACAACAAAATATATAAAAACCTCTTTTTTATTTTATGTTTAAATGCATATCCAGGAAAGATCAAAATTCGTGGGAAATGAAGATGTTCTATTTTTAATCACTTTGTCTCCCGTCAAAATATTCTTGCTCTTAAAACTTGGGAAATAATTAATTCAAAACATTTCATGAAAAGATCATTATAATTTAAGACTAAAGGCAAATCAAACATGAATGCTTTGAACCAATAAAATAATCAGCGATGCCATAAATAATAGAAAGTGGAAGAGAATAAAAATACTTCCCTGGATGCATCTGAAGAAGCGTCGTTCCCAACTTGCAATTGGTTTGTTGTCACAAATATTTTATTGAAGAAAACCAAAAGAGTAATATAAATAATTAAAGAAATGATAAAACTAATCTATTCTACACCTACTCCTACACTATAAAAAAACAAAAAATAAGTATAATCAAATTTCCAATGCAACCATGAAAGCATATGGAATCCTGCAAAAAGGAAGAAGTGAATAATCAGAAAGCATGATATGAATGCTTGCAAATAAAAATGAAAAAAGAATGCATTAAAACAAATAAGATGAAATTTATGTATAAATAAAGAGAATGGAACCTTACCATCTCTATATACAAATAAGGAAAACAGAGTTTTACAATAATGATGAAATCTTGCTAAGAAATATTTCTCAAGCCAATCAACAACCCAATCATGGCATGTATAATGAAAATCAAAAGAATTACATAAAGAGTTCGAAAGATTTATGCAATGAAATGGATTATTTGAAAGAAAATCAACATCAGTATTATAAGAATCCAAAGCTTCTTCTTGAATAATTATCTCCTTAGGAACATTTTCTTGAATAAGATAAGCAAAATCACATCCAATTTATTCTAAGTTATTATCATAAAAATCATCATAAACTGGTTGATTAAATTGGAAATTCTTAAAGAGATCAGATCACCTTTGGTTATTTACTTGAGAAGTGTTAAAGATATGAGATGTTATAAGTATAGAACTAGTATCATTAACATCCTGATAAGAATCTTCTTCATCAAGCAAATGATTGTAAGAAGAAAATGTTTCTTCATTGAATGATGAATCATAAAAGGAATAATTTTGAAAATAATTATTAGAAATAGTATTCATTTCCAGAAAAGAAGAATGACAAGAAGACGTGGATTGATGACAAGGATAAGAATCTTCTCGATCTTCTTCATGTATTTCATAATTAACTCGTACCTCTTTAATACTTAACAATGGAGAATTAGAATCTAGAATATATGATTGAATGCCATTGTTATCAAATAGATCATGATACATAGAAAAATATGAAGAGGAAATAAGTGCATAAAATTCATCTCTTCGTAGAATATTTTTTAGATCGAGATTCCTTAAGAGGGATTTGCTCTTCAAAAGAGATATGTATGAAAGGTTTCAAATCAGAATCTGCTTCTTCTTGTAATGCAGTATCATCATTTTGTGAAATATGCTCTCCTACAGAATTACTTAGGTTAGAAAATGGTAATTGGGAAAACATATCACAAATTTCAAAACAATTATTTGGTTCAAGATCTATTAAAGGATTAACATGATAATGAATATCAGAATCTTGAAGCTCTTTAATTATGCTAGAAGAAGTTTGTTTGATATTATGGTTAGAACTATCCTCTTTTACTTTAGAAGGATCTTCAATAGAAAAATTATCTCCTTCATGATTTGTTAAATTTTGATTTTCATGTGAGATAGATATGGGCATATCAACATTCAAATCACCCAAATCATCATATTGATCATGATCCATATCTATGAAAGAGAAGGAATTCATTTCTACAATTTTAAAATATTTAGATTCTTTGTGCAAATCTAAACCAAGAGGCGACTGATCATTGATGTATAATTCAGATTTATCATCTACTAATTGATCAGATTCATGTGAAACAGACTTAGTGTGCTGAAACCATTCATGTATAATAGGACGATATGTTAAAGGGAATCTACAATAGAAATTAAAAGTTCTAATTGCAAAATATTCTAATGATTCACCCTTCTTTATAGTGAGTTGTTTCCATTCATTACATAATCTAACAAAGTCATAGTGTCCAAAAGAAAGTATGAAAATATCTACAAAATGCTCAAAAGAACGGACATAGGAAAAAGGTAAAGTTACAAACTACTCTTTGACTCGTCCTTTGAATGTGAAGGCTAACAATCTGCACAAAACATCTTGAACCAAAATTTCATTAACAAAACAATTATAAGTAAATTGAAAAACATGTTCTTGTGCTAAAATTTCTCTCTCACCATTGAATTTTACTTATATAAGTTGCTTGAGCAAATCCGTTTGAAAATGAAAACTAATTTGTCTAGAATAACAACTAAATATAGACTCATGAGTAGAAAAGGAACTATATACAGATTTTCGGGATGGAGCCACTTTAAGATATCTTGATTAAGATAGCTCAAATGACCTTACATGTATGATGGCCCTCCTTCTAGTGCCATTTGTTGATGCCTTGGGTATTTTTGCTGGAAAAACTAAAAGACCTGTTTGGGAAGTGAGTTTTCAACAGTTTGAGCTAATTCCTCACGGTTTTCTCACAATCCTCCATGCAAATACATGTCTTCTATAGGTGCGCGATCCGTTTTTGAACTTCATCCTTCAGGGAAACGACAAATTAGGGTTTAGTGAAATAATTTGTTTTAACATTGTAGATAGTATGATATTAAAATCCAATTATATATATATATATATAAATTATTAATATTGTCTTTTAAAAGTATATCGAATATAATTTAAACAATAATAATAATCTATCAACAAGCAAAGCTAATTATTCTTTGTAAAATATAATACTTTGTTTAATAAAAAGTGATTGACTCTTTGCTTTATTTGTTGTACACCCTTACAATTCATAAATCAATACGAATAAAAATAAGTGTTCAATCAAATTATTCTAACCCATCAAGATGCTCTTTAAACTTATTGATTCAATGAAGTTCAATTTTGTTGCCAAAACTATCAAAATATCATATGAATTTAATTAGCCAAAATTGAAGCATGTAAATGACTTAAACAAGTTCAAATGAGGATAAGCAATCATTACAAGATCTAATTTCCATGGTTTTCGATTTCCGATTTCCGAAAATGGGGAGTCGAAAATCGGGAAATGAACATTCAACCAAGAAAGGATGTTGGGTTTCTGATTTCTGATTATGGGAAAGGAAAAGTAGAAAATTAGAAAGGTAGATAAAATAATAAATTAAAAATGATGTTACTGATATCCGAGATATGAAATGTCAGAAATCGAAAATCAGGAGAAAACCAAATAATTTTAATAAAACTAGAGTTTCCTGTTTCCGACTCTCCAAAATCAGGAATCAGGAAACACCAAATAAATTTAACAAAAGTGGAGTTTTCTGATTTTCAACATCCGGAAATCAAAAAATTGGAAATCGGAACAGTGAACAGTTTCCGAATGTCATAAATCGGGAAAGAGGATTTAACTTACCTCCAAAAAAGGGATTTTCGCTTTTCGATTTCGGAAAGCAGGGATCGAAAAATCTATTTTTTTTGAGAATAGATAAAAAGGTCCTGAAAGCCAAAAAATCCAAAAAAACAAGGTTTACTAAAGAATATTTTTCAATCCACACAAAAATAACAAAGAACTTACAACTTGATAACTTCTCTAAGTAAGCTATGGATAGAAAAACTAGTCAATGGGGTCCCCATGTTGATGAATCGAAGTGGGGATCTGTTGCAGGCAGAAACACGTAGCTAAATGTAAAGTTGATGATCCTGCCATTGTAACAACAATGCTCACTATCACTTTCAAACAAAAGCTAGTAATCTGTGAGATCGAGATTTGGGTCCCTGATTTCTGAGTCCCTGGTACACAATATGTGTTGATGTAATCCTGAACACTGAGAGGATCACCCCCTCAATTGATATCCTCCATTTTCATAGGTGCCCCTATGTGTGAGAAACCCATGATGAAATATATATCCTCTGATATAAGTTCCAAGTTTTCTCCTTGGAGGTCAAACAAACCAAGATCATGGTACCATAAGTCCACCAATGTTTCCAACAAGCGAACTTGTTCCTGCATGTTTGGTGTGCAGTAGAACTTGAGAAAACCACACCTTCTAAGAGTGTTTAAATTCATGGGATCACCCATTTCCAGATGGTCCATGTCCTCTTGTTCCCTTTCACACCACTCAGGAACCATGGTCACCTGCCCAAGCAACATTTTAACCATTAACTTTCCTTAAAAACCTTCATTACGCAGTAATCACAACTGTTCTGTGTAAACAGTGTGATCCATCCGTGGGTTTCTCATTGGCAACCCGCGATTACAATGTGAAATCATGATTTCAAATAAGGCTACCCGCGATTATTGCGTAGTTCCTTTAGTGCAGGCCAAAAACCCAAATTAAAACGCCAAATTTAAAAATAAATGGCATGAAATTGAAGTAGAGGGAGATGTGAGTTACCTATACTTCGCGGAATGAAGAACCGTCCACTATTTATAGTAAATTCTTTTAATTTTTACCCACTTTTGCATAGTTGAAGTTATTTTTATGTCATGTGAAGTAATACATTGTGTCTTTACCTTAGTTTTACAGGTCTTGAATGAATTGAAACATGATTTCCTTTGCATTTAGGGTAGGATCTGGTCCACATGACAAATTTTTCACTTATACCTTATCCCCCTTTGAAATTTATGATCTCTTTTCATCCATGGACTACGATGTATGACCACTCTTTACCTTGAAAACATCATTGTTCTTCCATGACTAGTGTCTCCTTTACATGGGTAACCCTAGTTAGAACACTTTCTTGTCATTTTGGTACCCATGTCGTAGTTGTGTTAAGTTGTGGGAGCCTTTGTATTTATTTTTCATACCAAAATGAACCTCATTTTGCATATTTTACTAAGCTACCCTTGATAATAAGGATCTCACCCTTATGGAGTTATCTTTAAGCCCTGGTTTGACTCCTTAAAATTGACTGGATAGCTAAGTTACTTGTTCTTTCAAACTCGTTAAAGTAATTGAATGATCATCCACATCACTTATAGTTTGACCCTTTTTCGGACATGTGGATTATTTAAGAAAAATAAATACTCTGTTTTCTTCGGAATCTAGAAGAGTATCTTCAGGAATAGGTTTATCTCTTTTTCAGACCTAGAGGACTAAACTTATGGAAAAGGAATCTGTTCGGGCTTAGTTTTCCTTTTTTTGTGCTATGGACCTAAACATGAAAAAATTCTAAGCGTTCTTTATGTCATTGTCATGCTCGTTAAACCCTAGTACAAATCATTGCGTTTACTATTGTTTTTCCCATTCTCGTAAATAAATGGAACTTTCCGAGTAATCTTTCCTTCCTTCACACTCGTTAAACTAAGGATATGTACTTTCTTTTGAAGGAGCGTTGGTTGGGTGATAGTTTACTCCTTTTTTGGACCTTTCCAAATAATTAGGAAAAATGTATACCTTAGTTCTTTGGTAGCTAAGAGAGTTCCCATTTGGATTTTTTTATACCTTTCAGGACTCAAGAGACTAAATTTACGAAAAAACACCCCCCTAGAGTCTTCTTTGGAGTTTTCAGACTCTTAAAACTATGAAAGCACTGACGAGCATTCACTATTTCAGGCTCATAAAATCCAATGATCATTGACATATCAAGCATTATTATCTCTCCTCTTCAAAATTGTAAAAAATGAATAGAGACTGGAGCTGAATTTCTTGGATTCGTTAAAACTTAACAAGAAAGGAAAGGAAGAATTTCACTCTTTGGGTTATAAGTTTGTTGGAAGCATGTCATCCTTGAACAATGCACTTGTTTGAGCCTCACGATACTCATGTTTCAGTTTTTCACTTCTGAGTTCAACTATAACTTTGAGTTATTACTCCTCCACTTGTCCTTAATACATGGGTAATCTGTTCATGTCTCCTACATGACATATAAGTCTAGTTGTACCATCTGAAAGTCTAAAGCTACCTTGGGTCATCTCTGTGTCATGATCGTTGCTCAAGGATATTCAACCCTTGTCTGATCACCCTGGTCCCTGTCATTTTCATTCTTGATATTTCCTTGTGTTTACCTTCCCTTATCTAGTCTTCCAGTTACTCTTGTGATATGTTGAAGGATTCATTGCCTTCCTCCTCGCACTATGACTTCTAATTAATACCTCCTATAGGAGAAGACCTAAAGTTTTGAAGATGGTACCTTAGGATTCACACCTTATATTGGTAGCTCCTTTGCATCAGTTGTTAGTATCACTCATTCACTGACAGTTTGATGGATTCCTTCCATGTTCGACTTCAATTAATATATTTGCATGGTAGGACTCATACTAGTTTCTATGGATTTGGACGAAGACCTTAGGTTACAATATTTATAACCTAAGTTACGCAAGATTGTGCTATTCTTTGTGACACTACTCCCAACTATTGAATACTCATCATTGTACTATTGTGGATTTGATCCACCATTGTTAAACATACATGGCCATGTTTCCCGTACTATATGATGTAATTGAACTTTGTAAAGGATCTAGTGTTCCGCTGTATTGAACATGGAATCCTCAATAATGATTTTGTACATGACTTTGATTTGTCTATTTCAGGTACCTCTCTGTGACCTTGATAATTGAGTCTCTCCATTATAAAATATTTGTAATGTATTTTGGCCATCACTTCCCTCTGACCTCATACATTAGGGGCATCCGTTATACTGTGAAACAAAACTTCTTTGTCTGAGTTATGGAACTGAGCACATTCATAGACAAAATGATATTATGGATAGAAGTAGCCTGAAAACTATAGATGATGATAAGCCTTAATGCAGTTTACTTCCTTCAGTCTTGCCCATATTTTTAAAGGTGTTTGTCTTGCATTCATGACTCCTCTCATTACAAGTCATGGTTAATTCGTGGGTAGCGCCACATGCAACCCTCGAATGGATGATCAAATATTGTATTCACGGGTTTCCTTCATAAGAGTCACGATCCATTCACGAGCTACCGATATATGTACCCATGGTTACAGTAAGAAAAAATTAGAAAATAAAAACATGATTAGTCAGGGACAGTTGGGTTCGAAATCATAGCTTCCCCAACCTCCCTAACCATCCTTACCCTCGTAACTTCTCATCTTCACCAAGTATAAATATAGGGGAGGGGTAGAGGATGGGGGAAACAAGGTAGAAGAGAAAGGATATGCTGGAGGAATACATTGAATAAAGCAACAAGAGAACTCAGTTCCTGGTCAGTAGAGAAACTTGTCTCAGACAGAGGTTGTATCATTCCCTGCTACGTATGAATAAAGAGTGATTTTATTCCACACTTTGTGTATTAATGTTCTTATTGTTATGATCTATGAAATACATTCTTGTTTATATTTATATGCAATTATAATGTTTCATTCTTCCTTATATATCAACTAAGATCTATGTGGTTAGATATCAATCTCTTTTATAGGTGTTGAAGATCAGGAACTTCTGGAGCATTTGGAGAAAAGACTAAAGCTTGGATAAACCTTTGATTATAAGGTACATGTGCTTTCTGTCCTATTTTCTTCATAAATGTTTCTAGAATACTATATGTTTGCAAGTCAAAACTTAGTAAGTTTGTGACCTTAGGACCCTATATCATAAGGTAGAATCCATGAACAACAAGTTCCTGAGTTCATTTCTTTCATTTTACAAAGACAAAATTTAGTATGATGAACCCAAGACAATTGAAGAGGCAATTAAAAATTAGGCCAAGCACTTATATGATCCTAAAAAAGGAAGGATATATGTTTAGAAGTCTTGGAGAGTTAGTAAAATACAAAGGAATAAAGGAATCAAACCTTAAGTTCACAAGGAACCAACACAAATTATTTCATTAAAGCAACCAAACTTGAACGGATCGAGGATGGAAGGGTATCATGGAAAAGGGATGAATCGACAACTAAAGTGTTGGGAATGTGCATGGAATCATATGGTCAAAGATTGTCCTCGTAAGGGAGACAATATGAGAATTGTGCACAACATTAAGAAGTAAGTACAATGGAGGATGTGGATGGAGACATTCCCATAATTTATGCATCCTTGGATAACATAAAGGAAGAGTATCAATCCAATATGATCGAGGTAGAAGGTAAAATTATTGATAAATCTATCGTCATTTTAATTGATTGAGGGACAAGTTATAGTTATGTTTCTCCAAATATGATTGAAATATTTTAGTCAAATAAAAGTAAGCGTGATGAATGATAGTTGGTTCAATTGGCTACTGTGTCCATTAGATATGAATGGACTCCATACATATGAATATTTGAACATAATACCTCCTTATTCTTGTGATGTGCTTACTAGAATGGACCAGTTGGATGCACACCATGTCATTATAGATTGCCACAACAATAATCTCTCTTGTCTTGATGAAGAAGGAGAGTATAATATAATGAAAGGTATTCCAAGGCCTATTTCTATAAGGCATGTTTCATCTATATAATTAGAAGGGTATCTCAGAAAATGAAGTAAGTTGTATGTAGTTTACATGGAAGATTAAAAAAAGAGTAAAGGTCCATGGTTATAGGATTTTATAGTATTACAAGAATTTGCATATGTGTTTCAAGAAATACCTGGGTTACCACCAAAAAGAGATATTGACTTCTCTATTGACTTGGTACCTAGAGCTACCCCAGTTTCCAAAATACCATATGGAATGAGTAAACTTGAATTGAAAGAATTACAAATGTAACTAGAAGAGATGCTGAAGAAAAGATACACATGACCAAGCATGTCTCCTTGGGAAGCATCAATACTCTTTGCAAAGAAGAAGGATGGAACATTGAGGCTATGTATTGATTTTAGAAAGTTAAATAAAGTCACTTTTAAGAACACATATCCTTTTCCCATTATTGATGACTTGTCTGATCAACGAAAAGGATCATGGATTTACGAGTTCAGGTTATCATCAAGCGGTAATAAAGTATGAAGATATCAACGAAACACATTTTAGAACCCAATATGGTCATTATGAGTTTTTAGTACAACCATTTGGATTATCAAATGCACTGACTACTTTTATGTGCTTAATGAATGTCATATTTAAATAGTATTTGGATAAGTTTTTCAATGTATTCTCAGATGAAGTTCTTATTTATTCAAACTCGGTGGAGGAGCATGAGGATCATTTAAGGTTGGTTCTATAAGTGTTAAGAGAGAATTAAATTTATGCTAAGTAAATGCTCATTTTACCAAAAAAAGATTTGATACTTGGGACATGTCATATTTGAGGAAGGGGTAGTAGTGGAACCAAAGAAGGTTGAAGCTATAATGGGGTGACGTGCACCTATGAATGTGTCAAAGGTAAGGTCATTTATGGGATTGGCTAGATATTAAAAAAAAATCATAGGAGGATTCTCAAAAGTAGCACATTCAATTAATTCATTGAAAAAATATAATGGAGTTAAATTTGAACGGAATCCAAAGTGTGAATAAAGTCTTCAACAATTAAAGAGATTGCTCACTAGTGCATCGATTCTCAAAATTGGTAATCCAAATGAAGATTTTGTGGTATGTATAGATGCTTGCAAAGGAGGAATTGGAAGCATACTTATGCAAAAAGGGCATGCAATATGTTATGGATTGATGAAGCTAACAGAACATGGGAGAAATTATGTCACACATGATTTATAGTTGGATGCTATAGTGCATGTTTAAAAAATGTGAAGACATTACCTCATGGGAAAAAACTTTAAGATAAGAACATATCACAATGGGTTGAAATATTTATTTGAGAAACAAACTTTACATGGAAGACAAACAAGATGGATGGAATATCTTTGTGAGTTTTATTTTGAAATTAAACATATTAAAGGCAAAGAGAATAAGGTTGTTGATGCATGCAACAAAAGAATACATACAATGCATGCTACAAACATTAGCATTGAAGGTCATATTTAAAATCTACAATTCTTGAAGTTGTTATTTCATATCAACATTATATTCAAGTAAAAGAAGAACTACAGTAGGAAAATGTCTAATATAAATTTAAAGGATACAGGTTGGAAAATGATGTGACTCTTACAAATAATAATATAATTTACATTCCTAATTATGTTGAATTGACTATTACAATAGTAAGACATTAATACTTTTACAAAAGACTATTACAACAATAAGAAGTTAGTACTTTTATTTAGGAAGGAATAAAGACATTGCTAAATATTTAGCAAGATGCATAGAATTCCAGAAAGTAAAGGTTGAGCATGGTCATACAACATGATTGCTTCAGTCATTACCAATATTACAGTGGAAATGGGATTTGGTGATAATTGATTTCATCACCAATTTTCTTAGCACAACAAGACAACAAGATTCAATCATGTTAGTGGTGGACAAGTTAACAATGGCTACTCGCTTCAATCTAATCAAGTCAACTCATAAGGAAACTAACATAACATAAATTTATATGAAATAAATTGCAAGATTACATGGAATACCCATGGCAATTGTTTTAGACAGAGATTCAAAGTTTACTTCAAATTTTCGGAAATGAATATTTAAAGGATTTGGAACAAATATGAATATGGGTACACCATACCATCGACAGAAAAATGCGAAGACTAAGAGGGTTAATCAGGTTATTGAAGATATGCTCACAATGCATGTGATAGATCAACCATCTAAGTGGGAAGATTACTTGCATTTGGTGGATTTTTCTTATCATAATGGATATCAAACATATTTAAAGTTGAGTCTATTTGAAGCCTTGCATGGTAGAAAATGCAATACTCTAATAAATTGGGATAATATAACATACATAGTGGTAATTAGACCAACATTGGTTAAAGAAATAGAGATAATATGGTTAAGATCATACATAATTTGAAAAAAAAGGAACAAACATAAAATTTATACAGATAAGGGAAGGGTGGCAATAGAGTTTAGAGTGGGTGGATATGTGTATCTAAAATTCAGGCCAAATAAGAGTTCCCTGAAGCTTGGGATATTTCCTAATATAGTATTATATTTTTATCATTTAAGAAATATGATCTAGGATCTTATCTAAGAGAATAACATGCACAACAATAATCACAAGAGACAAGAGACACAAAGAATTTTCCTCGGGGAAACCATAAAGGGGAAAAGCCCATAACTTCCTCAGAGATAGAATGAGCACCATTAGAAAAATTTAAACCCAAAAACATAAATATGATCTCCAACAACTGATCTCTCTCACTTGTGCCAACACTTCCTCTCTCACTCATGCACCCCAGTTGAGTGAGTGTGAGTGACAAATAGAGAGTCTCACTCGCTATTTATACTAGTTTCTCACTTGACAATTACTTACCAGGGATGACATCTCTAGGAGAGTCTAATAACCCTAGTGCCCCTCAACTATGGGGAATTTTCCGTACTGATCAACAAGGAGGGTTAACCTCAACTCAATAGTGGGGACTATTGCCCTAACTTAAAACAGAGGGTTAACCTCATTGACTTTACATGACTTTATTATATTAATGATTCTCCCGATAGGAACATCGGGGTACAATATAAGATATACGAGTGAATACATTTTGAAGTTACAAATACATCAACATATAGAACCCAAATACTATGGGTCATTTGAAAGGATAACTAGCATAGAGCCTGGTGCGTGTGAGATTGCTTTTCATGTTTGCATAAAAGTGCATAAACTGTTTCATGTGTCTTTATCGAAAAAGTATGTGCTTTATTCTAACCACATTATTTATTATGTGTTGACTCAGGTGGGATCAGAAGGAGATATCTCAGTGCTATGAGCCATATCCTAGACATGAATCCTATGTTACTCCAGAATAGGGTCATCAGGAAGGTAAAGGTTTAGTGGACCCATTACAACCCTGAAGAAATGAGGTGGGAGCTTGAGGATATTATGCAAGAGGCATACCCAAAATTGTTTTGAAATTTTTAATAAGTGCATAGTACTGATATGCACCGACGACAATGCATAAATTAAGGGGGAGGGGAATGTAGCACCCCATTTTTTTACCCTAGTATGTAATGATGTAATCATGTATATTTTGATGAAATGGATATATTCCAGAGATGAATGGACTGGTGTAACCAAGATGATGTAATTGCGTACATTTTCTGTTTAATTAAAAAATACCATGACTAACGCAAACTAAGAAGGACGAAGATGAGATGGGGGATATAATTCCACATGTAATACCCCATTGTAACCCTTAGAATGTATTGGCTTCAAATGTAAATATTGTGTATACACGATGTATGAATTCCTAGTGTGGAGCACAAGACCAAGGGCCCTCTAGTGAATGCTCAGATTTAGAATACAAGTATTTTATATTTTGTGAGCCATGTGCTAGCAAGCAACAAGAAATTGTAAAAGAATGTAAATATTATAATGCAGATAAAATTCCAAGAGATGGCTATAGAAGAAAATAAATGAGGGGGGATATATGTATCTAATAGGGAGGTGTGAGGGGTTGTGAGATTTAATCCATTGTTTCCAAGTGTCATCCTGAGAACCCATGTGCCATAAATGGAAAGAAACTACCCAGGTAAACTCCCTAATTGTTCTTTAATTTTGATGTAAGAGGGTAGATGAGAAATCAACTCATGGATTTAATGAAGCATGGTTAAAACTATGAAATTCATATGGAAGAGTATGAGATTATTTTACATGACATAGAAGTTAATTTCCCTCATGGAAATTCATTTTCCTTCATTTCCATTCCACTGTTGCAAAACCATAATTCAATTGGAAACAAGCTATGCATTCCCAACTGTGGGAATAACATAAATCGTAACTAGGACTTAAGCTTCGTTTTAGAATGTCAAAATTCCCATAAATTCACATGGATGGTGAAAACCAATGGGGAATCCATAGAAATATAGCATGGGGATAAATTGAGAGTATCATAGGCCTGCAAATCCATGGGAACACCTAGATTTGGTAGTCTGGAAACTGAATTTCGTGATTGAAAATCATATGGCCAGAAATTAGAGAAATCCAAGAGAGGATTGACGTGAGAGAGAGATAGAAGGTTGAATGGATTGATAAACCCAATAAGGGAAATGATCTTTGGAGGTTTAGTATCTTGGACCTTTCTATTCCCACCCTGAAGAGCACTAGAGGGAAGAGGTTCCTTAGGGTCTATGTAGTAGAGAAGGGGACCTTCCTTGTGTTTGGTGTGGTAGGTATTATGGGTGCCAAGGCTAGATGAGAGAATTTGAGATGCCTATGGATTTGTGGTTGAGCTCATTGGCTTAGATTTATCCTTCCCTGTCTCCCTACATGCTTGATAATCCCATATACGAGCTATCTTAGCATGAGTATTTGTCCCTATGGCTACAAGTGAGCTTGTGTAGTTCCTCCTTAGTGGATACATAACCCAGCTCGGGGGTGGCTTCTTAGCTGAAATAATATAGGTAGGACAGAAACCTATGGTTGGGTGTAACATTTCTCCTCCATAGCCATTTTCTTGGACAATTTCAATTAAAAATAAGTGTTTATTGATGTTTATACTTATTCAAAATTTCCCTGTTATAGGTGATTATCTATTTATGTTGAATTGAATAAAATGGTCCAATTTGAATTATTAAGTTGGATTCTTGTGCATAGCATGAGATTGAGCTTGTTTATGTGTATGAGTGTTTTATTAATATGCATATGATAAAAATGATGGATATGCATGTCTTATGTGTGCGTGGACAAAGTTTTGTTCCATTGTGTATTTTATTTATTTATGCATCTCATGGGGGCATCACCTAGGGACCAATATGATATCATGTCCATTCATGTTGGGGGGGTTAAAATTAAAAAATAAAAATCAATATATTGGGGATATATTAGGGGTAAAAAGGGTTTTTTTTTTACTATTTAAATATCCAATATGCTGGGGGATATTTTATTCAACATTCCTTCCCACGCCATTCACCAGTGCTCCAAGCCTGCGAGGTGCCTGCGAGCTGCGTCTGCTTGTGGTCTGAGTGCACCTGCATATGCTGCGTAGATTTTTCAAGTGGTTTTCTCCATCGTTTTGCTGGGTTTTTTGGATAACAAGGGCGTGTTGGTCCTTGGGTTTTCTTTGGGTTTTCTCCATCATTTTTCTAGGTTTTCTGGATAACAAGGGCGTGTTGCTCCTTGGGTATTCTCCACGTTTTATCCATCGTGTTTTCTGGCTGGATAACAGGGCGTTTTTTCAAATCGTAGCAGTGGTAGCAGTGTTTTCTGGAAAATGAGGGCGTTTATTCACCGTTTTTTGGTTGTGGGTTTGTGGTGGGTTTCTCTGGTGCATAGTAGTGTTGGAGGAGGCACGTTAGAGAGCCACTGCATAGCATTTTTGGAGGTAAGATATATTGTGTTTAATCTCTGATGAAAAATGCCTTCGGTTGAATGAAAATTTGAAGATCCAAGTAAAGAGTCACTTTTTTTTGTGCATGAACGTTATCTACTTTTCTGGTGGTTGGTATTATATTTTTTCTGTGCATGAACAGTAGAAGCTCTGGATTTCCTTGGTTATAATTTTGATTTATTTGTTAGAAAAAGTGACTTGTAAGTCTTCTTTTTTCCCTTCCATACGAGATAGCTTTTTTCTGCCTAAGCCCTAGGGATATTTTGTTGCCCACTAGATTGATTGCTTTGTACAGCCTACGGCCTTTTATTGTTGGGTAGCGTCCATGCTTTAAGCCTATGTTATTTGGGTTTCTTATTAGCTTCCAACACGATATTTTGAGGTAGCCGGTGCACTGCTTGTTTACCCAGTTCGGGATTGTAGGAACATCACTTCCATCCAAATGAATGTACTACACTTCTTGGAACAAATGGAAATTCCTTCATAGCTCTCCTAGGTAACAAATTTATAGCAGACAAAAGTCCAAACAAAAATTCGCCTGCAATTGGACAACAACTGACTTGCCCTAATTTGTGCACAAAAGTCACAGGTATTTGTAATCCCCCAGGAGCATTTTTCTGGGAACAAATGTGCAACTTTTTGGGTTTGATCATTTATATATAGTATAAGCATTAAAAACTGGTCAAAAAGAAACATTTAAAATATTTGATATTGCAAAATGAGCATACCTTTCTAGAACAAAACCACAAACTTGTACAGAATCTATTCAAAATTATTTCAGAAATGGTAATCATTCTAAGTTATAATTTAGAGAAGACCATTCTCGGCCAAAAAGGTTTTAAGTTTGTTGGAAAATCCAGTCCCAAGAGTGTCATAATTATAAGCTCGATTCTGAACATTAATGCAAACAATTATGAATTATAAATACTATAAAATCCCAAATCCCATGTGGTCGTGTCCTATTAAGAGGTGGATTGCAAGTTTTCATTTTAGGATTTCAGTAGTGTATCAATTTTATTTTTGATTGGGAAATATATGTGAAGTAGCTGGCTATATATTCTTGAAGTAGCAAGCCTAGTCAGGGTTATTAAACAGGTTTACGAGTCAGCTGTTGGTTCTTAAGTTTGTATTATGAAAGTTTTGTATGTTTATGTAATCATATCTGAGACAGGCCAGACAGAACATAGATTGGCAACATCAGGCCAGACAGAATATAGATTGTCAACATCATGCCAAATATCTGGGATGAAATTTTTGGAGCTTTTTGGTTTATTTGGTCATAGAAATGATTGTTTCATTTATTTTCAACTTCAAATTCTATTATTACTAAACCTTGATCTAGTCCATCTGATGTCTATGGCTATGGCTTTCAAACTGAACTCAATTCTTACTTACAGCAATTAGTCTATTAATTATTATTCTCTTGTTTGCTTATGCATTTGGTGAATCAGACCATGCACTCAAAGTGGTCTTATCCTTTTGGCGAATTAGACCATGCACTCAAGGTGGTCTTAGTAGCTAATTCTAAATTTTCTCAGTCACACTCACACTAGATAGACCATATGGCATCACACTTCTCTTCCCCTCTCTAATGAAGCATGTAGGTTTTATATCTATTTCTTATGATGTTAAACTATGTGATATGTTGGTATGCCTGTGGATGGCAGGCAGTGGGTTAAAGTCCAAAGAAGCATGCATACCTTAAACCTAAGGTGGGTTATACTGCAGGAATCACCACTTCATTCTAAGTAACTATGTATTCATATTCTATTTATGTTTAATGCATCAATTAAAGAGTTAAATGTAAGTGAAAATTGATTCAGATAATGGTGAGTTTAATTTGTGTTGTAAAATGATGGTAATTGGTCAGTTGTCAAACAAAAGTTAATGAAGGTTGGCATTAATGGAATTTGACAATGCATGTAGGATCAAGGGCATCACATTTTTTAACCTATTGATATGCCAAATTGAGTCCTAAAATCCCACATGTAACCTTCTCCATGACAAGATTGTAGGTCGTTACTTACAATTCGATGGCCTGATATTATATATATATATATATATGAGAGAACATACATGAAGGAGAGTCTTAGAAACAATGACCATATCAGGAGTTTTGATATTCTTAGAAACAATGGGCATATCCGACTTTTAATCACGCAGTCACACAAAGAGCATATCTAACGTTTAACCACGCAGGTACACATCTTGCAAATGCCACAGGACAACGGGGAGGTAAACTAAGAAAGTCTCCTTGCAGAATTCTGTCAAATTGATATGTTAAAACTACTCAACTCGACCTTAGTGAAACTAAACAGTTTTAGTTTTTCATATATTTAAAGACCGAGTTATGGTCTTGGAACTCCTTAACAATGAATTGCTATTGCGATTCTGAGCCATCACCCCCCTTTTTGAGAACTTGAAAAGGACCATTGTTGCATTCCAATATGTGCCTAGAATTCATGATTTGGGGTTGTTATTTTGAACATAATTCTCTTTTGTCCTCCTTTAACATTGAAAAATTCCCAGAATTGCTTATTGCATTCTCATAATTACTCATACTATGACTAGAACTACTTCGCATTGATTGTGAGGAGGGTAATCCTACCCATATGCAAGAACCAAATAATGGCTTATGGATCTTTACTTGCTAAGATTGCACAAATTTACTTGAAATGTGCCCAAAATGCTAATAATTCATGCCTAGAACTTATACATTATGGGACAGGTCCTTCTGATTGTTATTCACATTACAATTACCTCAAAATGCTTCTTCTTATGCTCAAACTTGTGAGAAACTTATTAAGTTCTAATATCAACACACAATAGATTTTTAGAAAATGAGTCAAATTGCAATGATTTGGGGCATCATCATTGTTTTCTGTTGCTTTTTTTTCTCTTAATGTTAATTTGAAAATATATATTCCTAAGAATATATTTTTTCAGATTTCAAGTTGACTCAGTGCAGAAGTTGGATCCATTGATGTAAGCATGCAGTGACCTTGGAGTAGCTACTAAAGAAAAAAATATTCATGAATTAGGAATTATTCCTCTGTTTTCCTGGTACCATCAGGTATTGTGTTGTTTCCATGTTTTTCAATGCTAAGTTTCTATTTAATGTAGAAATTCATGGTCTACAACAATAAATATTTTCAATTGTTCTAATATTAAGTATTTTTTCACTAAAATTCTTTGGACTCTTTTGCAAAGCTTCGATAGAGAGCAGAATAAAACTAACTTACGGATTATGTTCTTAGACATGATGATCATCTTAACTTATATGGATTTGGTTTGTTGTTTGTTAGAGTGGGAGAAAAATCACATGTCTGATGCAGGATCATTATTGTTTTCCCAAGCTAGTCTTGAATTTAAATTCTACAGTAAATTCTTATCTATGGATTGTCTAGTATCTGAAAGAACATGTTAGAATCTCCCATTATGGTTTTAAATAAGAGAGTTCTGTTTATGATAAATTTAGATTGTAATTTAGAAATGTGTTAAAGTCACATATATTAACTTGGATTGCTCCCAAGTTTGAGTTTTTTTGTGTTGTTATCTTATGAGGCTTCCTTTGCATCCCTAGAACAAGATGTTGGTTGGGAATTACTTTTGGCTCCTATAGGTCATTGATAAGTGATTTTCATCGATCTGACACAAATGTCCCCTGTTTTGCAGCATGTTCCTCTCCCTTGGTTCCCTTCAAGCGTGAGTATTGAAAAGGACTATTCAATACCCAACCTGAAATAAATATTCATATGATTTTAATCTTTTATAACCCCTGGTACTGTTTGTCAATTGAGTAATGGTTTTTTAGTGTCTCGTTTGAATTCATTCTTCTTCTTCTCTTTTAGAATTAGGTCTATGCATGATGAAATTGCCCCCTAAATATATCAATCTATCAATCTCTTAAGGCTGAATAATCAGAAATTTTTTATCTACCCTTGGCAACTTAGTTAGAAATACTAGTTACTATACTATGCATGTTTGCAAATGGAAGGAAAAACGCATTTGCAAATTGTTTTAGTAATTAGTATAAAGTATTATCTAATTACTAGTAGTAACCGGGGAATTTACCCTCTTTTCATTGAAGTTCCATATCTATCATCTATAGTTATTAGATTTCATATATCATGACCTATATATTGTTATAAACATAAATGAAATGCTTACCTCTAACATCAAAAAATATTTCTCATGTTTCTTGAATTCTTTGTCAAATTGGTTTTGAGCCTTGACATGCTTCTCTAGTGATATTTGGTAAAGGAGGATGCAACTTCAAGCATGATTTTGACAATTTTATTTTGAACTCATCAGAATGTGGGAATTGAAGAATCAAATCCACAGTGCCCACTGCTCTCTGCCAGAAATGTGGAGAGTACTCCTTCAAAATTAGTGAAAAAATCTAATAAAACCAACAAAGAGTTAAGTGAAGCTCAGGCTTCTGAATTCTCAGGAGAGAGTAAGGAAAACAGGTAGTGGGAGACATTGAAAGATGGAAGTAGTCATCCAACCAAAATATCTTCCAAGAGAAAGCAGGGAAGTAAGGATCAGTCCAATAATGGTTCAGCCTACAGAAGGAAAATCCTGGGTGAGGAAAATATGGATGGTATTGAGACACAAGGTGAAGAAAATCTTCTTAACTCTCATGCTAAAACATAGCTTAAAAACAAAAATCATTTCCTATTTTCCAACGCATGTTAATGAAATCATTTCTCCACTAGCAGATGGCAATAGTTAAAAACAGAGCTTATCAAAATTCTAAGTCTGTTCTGTTTAAAAAGTAGTTAGATTTAAGTTTTGTTTTGATCACATTGTTGTTTCTGGCATTCCATATTCAATCCAAGATGGTGTATCCTGTCAGAATGCCTTCAGTATAGCCTGGCATAATGGTAGGCAAGATCTGTCAGTTACCCTCTATTTATATGTATATTTGGATCCAGCCAAGCCAAAAGTAATTTATATTACCAATGGGACCAATTTTTTAATATAAACAACAAAGGCATAGACATGGATAGAGAGATAAATGGATTAGGAAGCTTACTTTATAATTCTCTTTTCCTTTTACTTTATAATTTTATTGAAAAGTACTTGCAAGTCTCAAGGAGAACAATGAGGTTCTTTTATGGTGGATATGACCCATGTATTAAACTATATGCAAATGAATATTTAAACAGAGTTGATGTTCAAGAAGCTCTTCATGCAAATGTTACAAGGATTCCTTTCAAATGGGAAATCTACAAGTGGGTATTTGTATTCTAATCTCTAATAAGGTCATGTTATTTGTGATTCTAGATCATTTTAACTCTGGATATATTGGGATACAAAATGTTTGAGGGGAAAATCTCTTCACTCTTTATACTGTCTGGGTAGCATACCTTGGTCATGTGATGTGGTCAGAGAAGGGCAGTTCATTTTCCAAATCCTCTGAATTTCTTTGAATTTCTCAAATCCTCTTATTGTGAGGGACTTTGAACCAAATTCCTATACGTGGGCATATGGCATGAATATATTTGACTTGCAAGAATGGAAAAAATAGGACATGACAAGGATCTATCATAAATGGAAAAACATGGTAAGTATACATTGACATTTTGCTTTTGGTTTCCTGGTGCTTTATTTGTGGTTTCTGCAATGGAGTGACATTAGCATTTGGTTTTGTGTAAAAATGACTGTGATGCTTTTTATCTTAGAACAAGGACAGATAGCTATGGAAACTGGGTAGCCTGCCACTTGGGATGATCACCTTTTACAACCTTAATTATGCACTAGGAGAACCCCTAATATTTAATGCCCTCATGACATTCAACTTGAGAAAAGGAAAAAAATGCATAAATAGAACTTTGTTTTCTTTTCCAGCCCTCATAAAGGACTTTCCTAAATTGATCTACATTCCATTAGCCAGACAATATAGGTCCAGTAATTCTCTTAAATTTTTAGCATCTTTGTGCAAACCATCGCAAAACAGAAGAATATCATCCACAAACAAAAGATGAGACAAAAATAATTTGGTTCCCACCTTTATACCTCTAAAAGCCCCGAATTTTTTGGCCTCTAAAAGAGATTTGTTAAGCCCTTCTGCTACCTCAATTGAATGAAAAGCTTCCTAAGACACCCCTACAACCTTATGAATATACCATTCAATGAACTATTTAAACTGTTATTGGAGAATGGACCTAGATGGCAGAGCCTTTATCCATTTAGCAATTACTTTTGAACTAATTTTATAGATACATTTACACAATGAAATTGGCTTGAATTCTTCATAACTAATAGGATTATCAAACTTAGGGACGAGGGCTATAGAAGTGGACATGAAAGCTGTCAGCATCTTACCAGAAACCCCATATTCCTTGAGAACCCTTAAGATATTTTCCTACCAACACCTCATAAAATCTTAGAAAAACTCTATTGGCCATACATCTAGGCTGGGGTTTTTGTCTTTTTTAAAGAATGCAAAATCTCCTGAAGCTCATCTTTTGTTACCTTCTCCAGCAAACTTACAATGTCCTCCTCGGAGACAAAGCTAGGGAACATAGTTGCCATTTTACAACTTCTGCTATTGTAGCTTTATTATGTTCCTTATAGAGACCATTGAAATGGGAAATCCCAACCCTGGACATGTCCTCAAAAGTGATTCATTCCTGAGAGTAGAGAAGGACTTTTAATATCCATATTTGGCAAGAAGAAGAGTACAACGACCGGGAAACAGTTGTAGGAGGTTGTGCCAACTTGGTGGAGGTTTCAGACTTGTAGGAACAGTCGTATAGGGCTGGTCGTACAACAAGCCTTAGGCCATTTTCTGTAGGCCGTACAGGGCAGTAGCAGGTGCAGGGGTTCTTTTTGGGGCAGATTTGCAGCAAGAACATTTTCTCAAGGGGACAAATTTTCTAAATTTGTTGTAGATTGTATTTTCTTCATTGGGCCATTTTCCCAGTAAGGGAGCCCTTACATGCTTGTATATTATTTTAATAAAAAACAGATTTGAAGGGCATACATTTTTTGTATGTGTTATTGAGAAGGTCTATTTTCCATTTTTCTTCCGCTGTTTATATCTGTTAACAAATTCTAGTCAGTTTAAATTATTTAATTAGTTGCGATTTAATTCTTGAAGGAAATCACTAGGAAATATTTATCTAGGTGGACGGTATTAGAAAAATTAACACTTAGCAGTCCCATTGATCTGTTTGTGGTCACTTGTGGGACATGGATAAATTTATGGTGTCATTGATGTCAACCTCGTAACGGAAGATTGTTTGACATAGTGTCATTGATGACAAGTTGTTTGTGTAGTATGACAACAATTGTATGATCAAGGTGTGATGGTTAATTAAGCTGGACAGTTGGTGTGAAGAGTTTGACAGGTTCATGATGTCTCGTGGCAGTTTGAAAGGTGTTTGGTTATGGAGTGCCTATTTAAGATTGAGGCAGAGCAGTTCTGGTACCCTTATTCAGTTTCGATACTCATCCTCATACATTAACATAGTTGTGTGCCTCTTGTTGGAAATCAGGCATGTTAGTTTTGTGTGCCCATGGATCGACATGGATCTCATCCATTGGATCATCTCCAAGTGTCACCGCTCAAGTGCTAGCCTCTAGTCAAAGTTTGGTCAAAGTGCCGAGTTTATGGATTATAGAAATGGTGTTTGAGCGATCTTGGCTCACATTGAAACTAATAGGTCCACATACAAACTATATTGGTTCTTGGCATGGTCTAGGCCTTGGTTATAATCCTAGTGTTAGTCGAATAGATATTGCAACACTAAGTAGCATATTTTGGTAGTTAGAGTGAGTCTTGTCCCCACTATGTGATTTGAAAAACTTTAAGTTCCTGTAGTTATGTCTCTTTGATTTCAGTAGTACCAAATCTTGTTTCCTATAGTCATTTCATTCTCTTCCAGTAATGAATCAATATTCTAATGTTGAAATTATTTAGACAATCATTGCTTCTTGACAATTGTCACGTCCCCATGCCTCTGACCGGTAAAGAGGGTGTGACTACGAGCTCTAACCGATTAGGCTAACCGCCCATGAACATGTACAGGCTTAAGAATTGCCCAAAACAGGATGCTTAGAAGAATGCATGACAGTGTAATATGCACAAATTCAATTGTTCGTCATACACAGATTAATTAATTCATCTTGCACAGCGGAATTAAACACTATGTGTGCACACCGTTTCATCATGCAATCAACATGTAAACATCCGTCATTAATTAAGACATTGCAAAACATGGGATTTATGCAACTCAATTAGTAAACACAACGGAATAACCATATTAACATACAAGTAGAAGGGGATGCTTCAGCCTATTTCCTTCAGGCAGAATAGTGAAACAATCACATAATAATCAATTCACTCTCATGCTATGCACCAGCATCATACCAACTAACTTAAGATAATCATTTCATCCAAGTAACATGAGTAATTTAACGCACAGGGAAGACCACAGCTGAATATCATTCAAACCACAGAGAATACTTATCTTTGAGATGAAGCTGTCCAACAACTGGCTATGTGAGAGCAACGTTCCACCCAACCATAGATCTCTGTCCAGCCTCTATTCTTCCAGCTGAGAGATCACCCCCGAGCTGGGCTGTGTATCCACTAAGGAGGAACTAGATGGGCTCACTCACAGCCATGGGTTCACTCAAATGGTCATGCTAAGCCAACACCCAGTTGGGTTTATCAAGCATACAAGAAGATGGAGGAGGGTAATGTTAAGACAATGAGCTCAACAACAGAGCTACAGGCATCTCAAATGAACTCAATAGTCAGGCACCCACATTACCTACCACATCCAACACAAGGAAGGTCCCCTTCTCTGCTACACAGTCCCTCAGGCAACTCTTCCCTCCAGTTCTCTTTAGGATGGGCATAGAAAGGTCCAGCTGCTAGCTTCCTGAGATTTCAGCCTTCACTGGGTTTATCAAGCAAACCCAACCTCTGTTCCAACATTCACACTTGGATTTCTCACCATTCTGTCAACGAATAGCTCAAATCCGTCACTGATTTTCGGGGCTGCAAAAACCGGGTTTTCCCATGGATTTCGGGGTAGCTAATGCTCCCAAATTCTCCCTAAGGTTCATACCTATGGATTCCCCATTGGATTTTACTGTCAAATACCAAATCTGGGCATTTTTGGCTCTTTAAAATGTGGGTTTTTGCACAGTTGCGATTTCTGGTTTTTCACCCTGCTGGGAACTCGTTTTTGGATCGAAAATGATGCTGGGTCCTTCCCCAATGGGATGGGGATGAGGAAGAAGCAATCCCCAAGAGGTAGAGTGACTTGTGGTACAAGAAAACAGAGCCCATACTCTGCCATATGAATTTCTGGGCTGCCCATGCTCCATTAAAGCCATGGATTGTTTTCTTCAACGACCTCCTTACAACAGAGTTAAATGTCAACAAGGAAAGTCAAATGGGTTATCACAATGAAATATGGCAGCTTATGGTTCAATCCCACAACCCCTTTACCACTCCCTAGTGGATACACATGGCCCCTTCTCATTCGTTGCCTCCATAGTCAGTTTTGGTATTTTATTGCTTGATGTTTATTTACATCATTTTTACAATGTTCCACGGCTAAATAGCACATGGGTAACATCATGTCCAATGCTTTGCCATTTTAAGTAAAGTATGAACATACACTAGCGGGGCCTTGGCTTTGAGCTCCACGCTAGGTATGCATACACCATACAAACGGGGTCAAACCCGGGGACATTACATTATTGTTTAATTTCTTTCCATGTATGAATGGTTTGACCTCCAAGTCCTATGAGCCATCTCAGTGTTGTTGCTTGCATTCTTCAATGTGGCAAGAAGCAAATTCAACTTCTGTGCATCAAAAGAAAATCATAACTACAACATAAGACATCAAATTCAAAAAAAAATGTGTCAAGGTCCTAAGAAGCCAAACCATGGAGAGTGGACATAGATTGAAAGAGGTATGTTCTTCATTGGTTATTCACCTCTGATATTTCTAATGGAGAACTCAAATTTTAAATTCGACCCTATATGTTTCTCATTATATTCCATAGTTTCTTCTGAGTTTTTTGAAATTTTCCAAACGTGAGGGTCTTCACTAGCTCTTGATCCTTGTGTGGGAGAAATGAGAATATTGGAGTATGGTACAAGATTTTTTTAATAGAAATTAAGTTTTCATAAGTATATATTAACCTTTTGAATGGGAAACTCATACACTGGAATCAAGCCATTTATAGGCTTCAAGAACAAGAATCAGTATAATTCTGAACAACAAAATTCTATCTAATTTTTAGTGACAATCAATGTAATACCTAATTAATGAAAGAAATGCCACCTACTAGGAGAGTTAGTTCAAAGGTATCCAATTGGACTGGCGCTTACAGATCTATCTGCATTATCCTCATGAGATTTGGTTGAGCTCATCTGGGTGGCAGTAAAATTAGTGTTCACACTTTGATTCGAGCCATTATCTTAATCAGGTACAGGAATGGACTTCTCATCCTTTACTGACAAGAAAATAACAGTAAAAAACAGAGGGTAAGCTATAGTAGTCAGGCCCCAATTGATGAGCACCTTTGTCAGCAATGAAACCTTTTGAGAATCAATCTTCCAAGCCACAGCTGCTCCTGTGCTCTGCACACCTTTGTAGAAACCACTGTATCTACTCAGAGTCTGTGAATCATCTACCAAAGCTCCAATGGTCCAATAGCAAAGGGTATGAAACATAGCATCCATCAATCCATAGCAGAAGTACGGTATCATTGGTCCTGCATAGGCAGAGCCAGAATTTTTGAAATCCAACTCCTTTAATGTTTTATCCGAAGAATACCTTAGCTGGTTTGCAAGGCCTCCTCCCCAAATGGCTATTCCCAACCATTCCACTATGATGAGACCCAAAAATCCCCTCTTCCTTCTACTCTTGCAGCTGAAATCCAAAACATAGCCAATACCTGTAGAGCCCACTATCTGGGCCAACCAATACAATGCATTGTTCAGACCTCTGGTTCTAACATTGAATAAAAGTCCATTCACATTATTGAATTGGTAAGTTATAAAGAAATTACTAGCCCAACATGCAGGAAATAGCAGTAGCATGTAACCATTTTTAAATAGATTTAGAATTTCCCAAGCCTCAGTATATGCATTAGAGTATTTCATGAGAGTCACTCTACTACCATCATCTCTAATTACTTTATCAGGGTGAAGTAGGCCCAGTGTAAGGAGTGTTCCTACATAATCAATATATAGACTATTCATCCCTTTCGAGGTATTCACCCCTGGGAAGACCCTGATTTCTTTTTCTGGACTGATTCGTCTCACCTCTGGGGTCCATTGTGTGAATAAACCATTTCCAACAACTGCAGAGGTCACCTCATATGCATTTCAACCCAATTGACAACTATTGAGAATTCTGATATAGAAGGGGAAATATGAGAAATCAGTTTGGAGCTTATATTAGTCTAAGAGCTAGTTGGTCACTGAAGTCTTCAATTATTAGTTTTTGGGGATTGGCGTAATCCCTTTGGCCTTGTTATACCTCCCATTTACTACAAATAATCTTGCCTATCTATATTGTAAGCAGCTATAAAACTAGTTCAGAATTCTATTTTACAGAAAATTTGTACTCACAAACTTGCATGAAATAGTAACATTTTATAGTGCCTATAACTATAAAAGAACAAAAGCAAACTGTAGAATTTGAGCACCCTAAATTCCCAATGAAAATACAATTCAAAGGTCGGATTACCCCAAGGAAAACTACCCAGGGACAATTTGCATAACTCAAGCCACAGAGGATGGAAAACATTTCATCCTATATAGCCCTGAACCCACCAGAAAGAAATACAAAAGAATTTGCGTTTACAATTCTCTAGGCTATCCCATGAAAACCGAAATGAACTAGGAAATTTTATAGCTGAGTTATTAAACTATAGAAACAAGTTCCTAAAAACCCAACATCGTTGATCAAATTCCGTATTATATTTGTTTTCAATTTTCATTCTAAGAAGAGGTCCTATAGTACAGGTAGGCCTCAAGGAGGACTAAAGGTGAACACAAACATAAAACATCACAAAAATGAGCTGCTCACATAATGATCTCAACAAACCCAGATGCAAATAAGGCCATTATCAAGCTGTCTTAGCACAAAGCCTCAATGTTTCCAATTTGTATCTTGCATTTTCTAGTAGGGTAGATGATTAGTGTCTTGTAGCAGAGGAAGTTCTAGTACTTCAACCTTAAGGAGCAGAATTGCAGTAGAGGAACTTCAACCTTTTTCAAGTTGTAATCTATGTTACCTTCATATTCAAGGAAACTATTAGATATAATCCTTAGAAGTTGAGATAAGATAGAATTTATGAGACAATCATGTCATGTATACAAAATTCATGAGCTTTGGCACTAATTGTGGATAAGCTGAAAGACTAGCTCAAATGCAATATCTGAAAGACTAACTTTTGTAGAAATACTCGAGTAAATGTGAGCAATTGAGGAATGAAATGTATGTGTGAGATCTTCCATTTGGAATACCATCTAGATTTCGTTTACGCTCTCTGTCATCGACACCTTGGCGTGTTCCTGTTCTGCCTCTGAATGTAATGGAATAGGCTGCAAATGAAAATTAACATTCCCTACCTTATTTTTTTGAAAAATACATCCTATATTCTCTGAAAAATATTTACAAAAAGAAATGCAGAAAATGACTAAAAAGAAATAACTTGTAAGCAACTATGTAGCATATAAATTGCACTCTTGACATCTTTGTGAGCCAACATGCCATTCTTCTACCTTTACAAGCTATGGGAGAGAGCTGTCAATCATGGAGACTATGATTGCAGAGAATGATAGGGTTTTCACTGAGAGTAATATTGAAAGTACTTCAGCTCCATCCCATCTGGATTTGATTTTTCGAACACTTCGAAGTGGATGGACAGGAAATCGTTCAAGTAGCTGGGCTGATGATAGTCAACAGATTAGAGGAATGAGTGGCACTACCATAGCATTGGGGATTGAGGAGCAGTTTGTTTCTCAGTTATAGAGAGCTCAGCCAGTTGATGAGACTCCATCAAATCAGGCCCATGATACCACCAAATCACAGGAAAAAGGTGATTCTACTGCTTCACAAGCTGCAGAAGATGGTACTAGAATGACAAAAAATCTACAATCATAGGAAAATGATATACAAAGAACTGAGGAACATGGAAAATCCCATATTGAATATAATAGTGCCAATAATACCAACACTATTTCAACTCAACCTTTGCAACATGCTTCTTTGGAGCAAGGAACTCAGACTATAGGTGTTGTTCACCATGACCTTGAGATGCAAGATGAGCGCAATGAGCGAGTCATGCGTGATGTTGAAGTTGTGAGCCAAGATAGTAGTGGTAGTGGTGCTACATTAGGTGAAAGCCTTCGTAGCTTGGAAGTAGAAATTGGAATTGCCGATGGAACTGGAAACCTCAAACATATTGATGCATCAGGAAATATGGAAGGTGTGCAAGATTAAAATAGTAATAGAGAACAAGCCCAGCCAGAAATTGCTAGGGAGATCAGTCAAAATGCACCTGCTCATACTCCTAGTGAGCAGCAGCAAAATACTGTGGTGGTGGGATCTAATTCTATTGATCCTACATTCCTAGAGGCTCTTCCTGAAGAGTTAAGAACAGAGGTGCTTGCTTCCCAGTAGAATCAGGTGACCTACAAATAATCAGCCACGAGCTACTGAGGAGATTGATCCAGAATTCCTTGCTGCCCTTCCTCCAGATATACAAGCAGAGGTTCTTGCACAACAACGAGCACAAAGATTGCTTCAGGCTCATCTCTTTGATGGACAACCTATTGATATGGATAGTGCTTCAATACTTGCAATGTTTCCTCATGAACTTCGTACTGAGGTATAATCTTCTTGTTAGTAGTTAACAGTAATACTTTACCCTTTTACTAGTTTATTTTGTATTAATATTTGACTAAAACTATTTATTGCACTGAGAGTAGGGAGGTGCTTACAACCCATCATGGGGAGATGTTGAAATGTTTTGTTGTGTAACGTTATGTAACATGACATTCCCATAGAATAATAAACAAAATTGCAAATGATGTAGGCTTAAACAAATATCTTGCACTTGGTTTTCAAATGGTTAGAAATGTAGTTAGTTATTTGGTTAAAAATGTGAGACAAATGGTTAGAAAATGTAGTTAGTTATTTGGTTTTCTGAACTTGTACTTGAACTTGTTTTGGACATAATGTAGAACCTTAATGTGACTGTCCATTGTTGAGAGGAAAAAGGTAAAAACATATCTCTATTTGTCAATTGAATTTAACAATATTTGTGTAGATATACTCTGATTTTTATCAAGCCTTTGGTGTTTTTTCTCTTGATTTTGAAAAATAGTCAAGTAGTGTCAAGTAGTGAGTGTTTAGCCATGTTTTAGACATCATGTAGAACCTTGATGTGACTTTCCATTGTTGAGAGGAAAAGGGTCAAAGGAAGAGTGAAAAACTAGTGTTAATTTAGGAAATGAATGTGATCTCTATGATGTTGATCATTGTGGGTGAAGTAATGTGCATCCACAATATACATCGAAAGAAGCAAGGTGCATTGTAGAATGTATGTGGGGTATCATGTCAATATACTAGGTAGAAATATAAAGGGGTATAAATAATGTAAATGAAAAAATGGATACATGCAATATATAGGGAAAATAGGGGCTTTTTAAAATCAAAAAGGCATATTGGGAGGGGGTTAAAAAAATGATTTTGGGAGGTATTTTCCAATATTTTTTGAAAATAGGGGTATTGTTTCATATGCCATGAACGAACGTGCTATGGCATGGTTTCACTAAGTGAAGACCCCGTGATGCATCTGCACACTCATTTAGATGTTATGAATTTCATAATATGGTCATGGGGAAGAAATTTAGCATCCCATGTTGTTAGAATATTGTGGACATATGAAATAATATCATAACACAATATAAATTGTGGAAAGCATTACTAGTTTATCCTTCTATCTACCAAGCAACATAAAGCATGAAATAAAATTGGAGAAAAGAGAACAAAAAGAGAACACCAATATACGTGGTTCACCCAATATGGGCTACGTCCATGGGAAGGGTTGCATATTCCATTATTATGCAAATAGATCTCCAAGATTACATGGCATCCTCACATATGCATTAAATCAAGCTCCATCAACCAATCATGTGTACAAATGACATACACAACATGTGATGTGTGATGAACTATAATCAACACATACCCAAAATGGTCTCCTTCACCTATCTTATATACCGAGAGGTTTGGATTACAATACATCCCATAACACATGTGGGATAAATGAATTTCCACTTGTTTATATAGAGAAAGGTTACAAAGGATATAATTACAATGATGCATGTGGGATGATTCTATTTTATAATATTAGAGTTATTTTATGCCTTTAAATGATATTTTACCAATATACCACATAAGTCATCATTACATATTCACGTGTATCATTAATTTTCCCTTCATTGGTCATATTGATGGGAAGGGACGTGATAGAGTGGTATCATAGCTAATGGTTGCAGTACTAGGGTTGTTTATGCCAGAATCCACACTTACAAGAAGAAAATTAGAAATGCACAAGAATTGTTGGTGAATGTTTGGTAAAATTATGGGTTAAATTAATGACCAAAAATCAAAATATTCAAATGTTGCACATGAGCACATCATTGTGTAGATATTTCCAATATTTTTTTGGTGATTCTCATTTCATAAAAAACAGACTCTAGACATGAAATATATCGATAGGATAAGTTGGCAATGACATGGGCATATTGCCAACTTTTGATAATGGGATCATAAAGTCAGAAGGTTCATTGTTATTACTATTTGGATAGTGTTGAGATGTTGACGCTGAAGCCAAAACCAGGGTACCAACGATAGAAGTCGGGGATCGAGATTGCGTAGTACCACAATGGTAGTGTTCCGACTCCCGACCTCCGATTCAATGAGTAGCAACGATAAGGATACACAATTCACTAGAATTCTTATGTCTATATCAGACATCAAGGAAGTCATGGAAGTTTGATGTTTAGCGGTGCCGACTTCTGAATTCGTGGAAGTTTGATGTTTAGCGATGCCAACTTCTGAAGCTCGCTACATGGATGTCGAGGTGGGCTTGATGGAGGTGTTTTTCCAAGTATCATTTATTATTGTTTGGATAGTGTCAAGATACTGACACCGAAGTCGACACAGGAGTACCAATGGATAATGTCAGGTATTGTGATTGTGTACTAGCGTAGTGGTGGTGTTCCAGCTATCAACCTCCGATTTGATGAGTAGCAACGATAAGGGTAAAAAATATGCCGAAATTATGATGCTGATATCAACATCGGGGAATTCGTGGAAGGTTGATGTTTAGCGGTGATGAATTCTGAATCCCGATGTATGGACATCGGGTTGGTCCTAATGGAGGAATTTTTCTAAGGATCAGTTTGTGTTCCTGACTTTTGACTCCCGATGTTGGAAACATCGAAATCAACAAGTCGAGGTTTTTTTTATTAAAGGTCGTTATGTAATGATAAATTCCAACTCCCGATGTACGAAAGATAGTGGTCAGAGTCGGGAAGTCAGGAATGGTTCCTTGTATATTAGATGTGAGTTCTAGTTTCTGATTTCCAATTGGAATAGTCAGAAAGGCTTGGAAAAGTTGGAATCGATAGAGTCGTGGTCAGCAAGTATGAATAAATAAAAAATCTGAAGCCCAAAATTTGTTTCAACCATACCATGATAAGTTTGGATATGAATCAGATGATACCTATGATGTTTGTATGCCATTGAAAAAGGTCACAAAAACATCAGTGAGAGACTTGAGCCTATTTTACTTCAAGTTGGTAGAAATTTCAAATTAGTGACTTTCAAGAATTATTGTCCCGAGACCTGATGGGAGATCAATTTGGGCCAAATTTTTATGGTGTGGTCATGGATCAGGAATGCAACTAACTATGTAATATTGGATCCAAATTCCAAACTATGTGAAGCTAGGGCACGAAAGAAGGTCGAAATGCACTACCCCAGAGCACATTTTGGGAATTTTGAAAAGCTTGTAGGAGGTAAAAGTGACCCTAGATGTTGAAACTAGAAACAAAATTGAACTTGACATTTTACCTACCCATTAAAAAATACAATTTTCATTAGATGAAGTTTTTCTCTAGATTTACTTCTACAAGTGGTTGAAGTTGGCCTTTGAAGCTAATCACACATGGAAAAAACGCACAATTGGTCAAAACCAACATTTTTGGAGTAATGTAAATTCCATAAACGTGATCATAATGGAGCATGAAGGTAGGAATTGGAAAGCTTATCCAGAATAGAATAATGGTACATGGTCATATTTTAAATGAGGGATTCATATATCTCTGGGATTCAAACAAAAAAGTGCCTATAACCTTAAATTGACAAAAAAATTGTGAATAGAGGCAGTTTCCAGAAATGCATAAATGAAACAAAAGAAAAGAAGGAATGAGTGACCTATGAATTATTCCATGAGATTAACTCTATAAAATAATTTTTTTATGTTTCATTGCATATATCACTAAAATGTCTAATAAATATCTCTATGATGCACAATGTTTGCAGTTGATAAGATTTGAACAATTGTAGCAAAGGGAAAAATGTCTTCAAAAGAAAATGATACCCATGATCCCTATGAACATGATGAGGATGGATTAGGTGGAAATATGCAAGAGGAAATTTCTTAGACATAATCAAATGGGGGGAGAGAGAAAATCACTCCCCAAAATTTGGTTGAAAAAATGAGAAGTTTCAATGAGAGGTTGATAAAGGATCAAGAAGAGCAGAACTAGATTAATCATACCATCCTTCAATTCCTCACAGATATTCAACAAAGAGATAATATTGGATCTATCTAAGCCATGTTGGTCAAGAATTAATAAGTGAAGAGAGTCGCTCTAGAAGTCACACTAGAAAGAGGACTCCAAGTCCCAAAAATGGCTTCTTGAGTAGGGCACGTAAGTTATCCATGTCAAGATCTTCCTCTAGCGGGGCATGAATCCTAACATAGATTTGAATGGTATTCTCACAAAGTGAGTGAAGTAGTGATGGAATTCCCCATAGAGTTGAATGGTATCCTCACAAAAATAAATTTAAATGTCCTACCATTAGGATCCTATAATACTCTTATTGGTATGGATTTTCTTGAAAATAATAGAGCCAAGGTAGATTGTTATGAAAAGGTCCTTGAATGCATTGATGAAGAAGGAAGGCTGATATTGGTAAATGGAATTCTCAAGAAAGTTTCAGTAAGAAAATTTGACAAGAAAGGATGCAAATTATATGTATCCCATATATCATATTCTTTAGAGGAAAGAGTCCCAAAGGTAGAATATTATCAATTGTTACAAGATTTCAAAGATGTGCTTCCAGATGGAATGTTGGGACTTCCACCGAAAAGGGACATTGATTTTACAATCAATATTTTTCTAGGGGAAACACTAGTTTTCAAAGCTCCTTATAGAATGAGCACGCCAAAATTTGTAGAATTAAAGATACAACTGCAGGAATTAACGGACAAGAAGTATATAAGACCAAGTGTGTCTCCTTGGGGAGCATTGGTGTTATTTGTTAAGAAGAAAGATGGGAGTTTAAGGATGTGTATTTATTACATGTAGCTAAATAAAGTGACAATCAAGAATAAGTACCCATTGCTCAAAATTGATGATTTGTTCGATCAAATGAAGGACTCCAAATAATTTTCAAAAATTAACTTGAGGTTTGGTTATCATCAAGTGAGAATAAAACAAGACATTCATAAGACAACTTTATGAACAAGATATGGTCATTATGAGTTCACAGTGGTACCATTTAGTCTTACCAATGTACCCTCCACATTCATGTGCCTCATGAATAGTGTTTTTAGCAATTACTTGAACAAGTTTGTGTTAGTGTTCTTGGATGGCATTATTGTTTATTGAAGGAATTAAGAAGAGCATGATGAACATTTAAGAATGGTGATTCCAAGTTCTTAGAGAGCACCAATTGTATGCAAAGAAAAACAAGTATGAATTTTATCAAATAAGGGTACAATATTTGGGTGATGTTATCTTAGAAGAAGGGATTTCATTGGATCTATAAAAGATCGAAGCCATATTGGAGTGGTCTACTCTAAGGAATGTTATAGGTGTTATATATGTTATGGCCCTTGCAGGATACTATAGAAGGTTTATTGAGGGATTTTACAATATTTCTCATCCAATTACATTGATGTAGAGGAAGAATGTAAATTTTGTATTGTCTAAGAAATGTGAAGAAATATTTTAGTAGTTGAAGATTTTACTTACTAGCACTCCTTTTTTGAATATTGCATATTCAAAGAAGGATTTTGTAGTGTGCATAGATGCTTGCGTTGAAATATTGGGTGGAGTCCTTATGCAAGAAGGATTTGTGATTTTCTATGAGTCAAGAAAATTAAAAGAGAACGAAAAAAATATGCAACTCATGATTTAGAACTAGCATCCATAGTACACACCCTCAAGATGAGGAGACATTATTTGTTGGGAAGAATATTTGACCTTAGAACAGAACACATGAGCATAAAATATTTGTTTGATCAACCAAGTTTAAATTCCAGGCAAGATAGATGGATGGAATTTATATGTGAGTTTAATTTTGAAATCAATCATGTAAAAATAAAAGAGAATAAGGTTGTATATGCTCTTAGTAGAAAATTTCATGTAGAATCCTTAAGTATGTGCAAGTCAGATTCAAGAACAAGAGTTCTTGAAGCCTAAAATAGAGATGAGACTTACCTTCAAGTAAAAGAGAAATTGTAACAATGAAAATTAGATGATAATTGTGAAGGATATCAACTTGGATAAGTTGATCTTCTTGTTTATAAGGGTAGATTGTATATTCTGAATTATGCATATTTGAAGAAGGTGGTAATGTATGAAATTCATCAAATGCCATACTCTATACATCCAAGATATCAAAAGACAATAACAACATAAATAAAACAATACTTTTGGCATAAATGAAGAAGAATATAGAAAAATACATTGCTCGGTGTCAAAAGTGCCAGCAAGTCAAGGTAAACAATCAACATCAACCAAGATTGTTGTAGCCTTTTCCCATTTCGGAATGGAAGTGGGAAATAATTTCTCTGAATTTTATAACAAGTTTGTTGATGACACTAAGGAAGCACAATTCAATCATGGTTGTGGTGGAAAAGTTTTCAAAGGAATCTCATTTTATTCTAGTCAAGTGCTCTCATTAAACAAGTGAAATAGTGAACATCTTCACAGAGGAAATATTTAGATTACCGAGATCACCCAAGCCAATAGTTTTAGATTGAGATGGAAAGTACACTTCCATTTTTTGGAAGGGTTATTTTAGGAATTGGGAACTCAGCTGAATTTTAATACAATGCATCATCCTCAATCAGATGGTCAAACCGAGAGGGCTAATCAAGCTCTTGAGGATATGTTGAGAATATATATCATCGATAATCCATCCAAGTGGGAGGATTATCTACAGTTGGTAGACTTTGCATACAATAATGGACATCAAGAATCATTGGGAAGGAGTCTTTTTGAGGCATTGTATGGAAAGGGATGCATAACTCTAGTGAATTTGGATAGTCTAGTGAAATGAAACAAGAAATGCTCAATGAAATGAAACAAGAAATTGTTAATAGCATGCATAATTTAATCCTAGGAAAAGAAGAAGAGTTATGCATATTTAGAAAGAGTATGAAAGGAATTTAAAATTTGGGATCATGTATATTTAAGAGTAAATCCAAGGAAAAGTTCCCTAAAGTTGGGAAGTTGTGACAAGATGGCACCAAGATATTGTGGGCCATTCAAAGTCCTTGATAGGATAGGTCCAATTGCATATAGGATTACATTTCATGCTAACATGAGAGATCATAATGTTTTTCATGTTTTTTTTCTTAAGAAGTATGTACATTATCCTAATCACATAACTGATTGGAATGTTATACATGTGGAACCCGAGGGAGAGATCCAAGTGGAACCTATGCGCATCTTCGAAAATAATGTAACATTACTCTGAAATTGAGTCATCAGACAGGTAAAGGTGTAGTAAAATCACCTCAGTCCCGATGAGGTTGGAGGATTTCATGAAAGAGGCATACCCATTTTTTTTCAGTTCTGGGAACATTGAGGATGGTGGTGTTGTAAGGGGAAGGGGAATGTAATACCCCATTTGAACCCTTAGAGTGTATTGGCTTCATATGTAAATGTTGTGTATATAGGATGTATGAATTCCTAATGTGCATCTCAAGGCCAAGACCCCGCTAGTGAATGATCAACTTTAAAAGTGAAGTATTTTAGATTTTGCAAGCCATGTGCTAGTAAGACATGGGAAATTGTAAAAAAATGAAAATATTTATAATGCAAATAAAATTCCAAGAGATGGCTATAGAAGCAACTAAAATGAGGGGGATGTATGTATCCACTAGGGATAGGTGAGTGTTTGTGGGATTGAATCCATTGTTTCCAAGTGTCATCCTGAGAACCCATGTTCCATAAATGGCAAGAAACTACCCAAGTAGACTCACTTGTTGTTCTTTAATTCTGTTGTAAGAGGGTAGCTAAGAAATAAACTCATTAACAAAACTTAGAAATTCACATGGTAGAGTATGTGATCATTTTACTTAACACAAAAGTCAATTTCCCTCTTGGAACTTCTTTTTCCTTCATTCCAATTCCACTTTTGGAATATTCGAATTCAATCGGTAAATCCACTATTGGAAAACCAGAATTCAATTGGTAATTCCACTATTGGAAAACCAGAATTCAATCGGTAATTCCACTATTGGAAAACCAAAATTCAATCAGCAGCAAGCTATGCATTGCTAGCTATGGAAATAATATAAATCGTAACAAAAAGTTATGTTGCATTTTAGAGGGTAAAAAATGCCTAGAAATTCACGTGGACGATGAAAACAAATGGGGAATTCATATACATAAAATACTCGAAGAAATTGAGAGTATTAAAGTCATGAAAATCCAGGGGAATACCCAAATTTGGAAGCCTAGAAACCAAATTTCGTGACTGAAATGCATATGGCCAGAAATTAAAAAAAAAAAAAAATCCAAGAGAAGATTGGAATGAGAGTGAGAGAGATAAGAGGCTGAAATGGATTGATAAACCCAGTGAGGGAAATATTATTTGAAGGTTTAGTATCTTGTACCTTTCTATGCCCACCTTGAAGAGCACTGTAGGGAAGGGGTGCCTGAGGGACTATGTAGCAAAGAAGGGGACCTTCCTTGTGTTGGGTGTGGTGGGTATTGTGGGTTTCAAGGCTAGTTGAGACCAATCGAGATGCTTGAATATTTGTGATTGATATCATTGACTTAGCTTTCTCCTTACCTATCTCCTTTCCTGCTTGATAAACCCAGCTGTGTGATGGATTAGCATGAGTATTTGTCCCTATGGTTGTGACTAAGCCTGTGTAGTTCCCCCTTATTGGATACATATACTAGCTCAGGGATGGCCTCTCAACTAAAATAATATAGGCTAGAAAGATACCTACGGTTGGGTGGAACATTGCTCCTCCATAGCTAGTTTCTTGGGAAATTTCAATTAAAGATAAGTGTTTATTGTTGTTTATGCTTATTCAAAATTTCCATGTTATGGGTGAATATCTATTTATGTTCAATTGAATAAAATGTTCTAGTTTGAATTATCAAATTGGATTCCTGTGCATATCATGAGATTGAGCTTGTTTATTTGTATGAGTTGTTTATTAATATGCATGTAATAAAAATGTTGGATATGCATGTCATATGTGTGTGTGGACAGAGTTTAGTTTCGATGTATATTTTATTTATTTATGCATATGCACACTCATTTAGAAGTCATGAATTTTATAATATGTGGGGAAGAAAATTAGCATCCCATGTATCTTTCATATTCCCTTCATTGATCAGATTGATGAGAGGGGACATGACACTACAAAAGGGAAAGAAAAAATGATAATTAAGGGGAGATGACCCTATGACTTATAAATTAAGTCATTATCCTTGATATTCATTTTATCATAAAATTTATTAATCCATCTTAAACAAAGTGAATTGGCCAAAATATTAGGTAATTATCCTAAGCTTGGGATTAGTTTAGGGAAAAGTGAACTATCCGCTGTATGCCACTTTTCTAGTTCTCATCACCCTTACATGCCAATTGGATAGTTCACAGCATGCATACACCCTTGCATGCCACTTGTCTAGTTCTCAACATGCATACAAATTATTGAGAATTAGTTCATTCATCTTCATCCTATAATTCAGTCATCATCATTATTTTGAGCCATCACTCTATACCATAGCCTAGAGCCGTACCTAATAACACTGGGAAATTATAGAGTTATAAGTGCATGTTACCCTAGGATACTAGTGATGGGGGTAATTTGAGTTCCCTTCTGAGAGAAATGTCTTGCAACAAATTTCCTTGGAGTACCAAAATAGAGAGTTCATGGTCAGCTTATGCTATATCCCTAGAAGGGAATTGGAGAAATAACCCAAGGGAATGTTAATTCGGAGAAGGAAACCCCATTCTTTGGGTTGTGTAGGATGATGGGGGAGGAGTGATAATGGATTGAAAAAATTGCAGAGGGGTTTCAAAACCTGTGAGTTTGTTTACGATTTTCTTCTGGTGGATTGATAGCCCTAGATCGGGGCCAATGGCCTCTGTTATAGAGAGAACTAGTATAAAAGAGTGCCTAAGCTGGGATGAACGTCATTAGTCTGCAATCCTTTGGAGGATATTTTAAGATAAGTATCCAACTATGTATGTAATTCCATGCATATATATTTATGTTATTCTTATTATTTAATTTAATGTTATGTGATTATCTCATTGCATGGATTGATTGTCATTGTATGAGCATATTCATGCTAAAATTTACCTGTAATGTTTTAATATATGCATATGTTTATTTTGGGAAACTATATATTTAATGTATTCTATAAATTGATTATTACATTACGGGAAAAACAAATTTGGATATTTGTGGTGATTTGTGGCAAGTTATTGAGTACCCCATGGCCCCAAAAGTAGAGCATGGTATGTGACACATACCCTAGTGTCCCATCATCATTTTTTCTGAGCATTACATATAGAAAAGGAAGTTGGATGCCTCTTTTTAAAATATTTTTTGAATCTCTTTATTAGGGATTATTGTGAATTACTATGTAATGTGACACATACCCTGGTGTCCCATCATCATTTTGGTTGAGCGTTACATCTAGAAAAGGAAGTTGGTTGTCTCTTTTTAAAATATTATTGAATCTCTTTATGAGGGATTACTGTGAATTACTATGTAACTTCACTTTGCATTGTAGGAGAGATAACTAAAACTCTTATTTTATGGGACACTCAAATATGATAGGAAAATAATGTTAATGTTGTGAGATATTTCCACTTTGGTAATATAAATTCTTAATTTTTCTCTTTATATATATGAATGACTTATTATAACAATAATGATTTTTTATGTAGAACTTATTGAATGCATTTTTTTTCCAACCAAGCATTTATTTTATGTTTATCTATTTTTTTTCCAAGAAAAAAAGCATACTTTCTATTCAAATATAAAAGAAAATACATTTTTTCAAGTACTAAAGAACACACTCTTACTATCAATACTGCTTCCCAACAAAAAAATGGCATCCCCTATCTCTTCTTTTAGTAAAGATACATCATAGGGAAAGAACCAAACATAGATACTTATGTTTCTCCATATGTGTTTGTCAATGTAATAATGACTTGTGTGGTATTGTTGGAGAAATATCATTAAATGGAATAAATAACTCTAATATTATAAAATAGAGTTATCCCACATGCATTGTGTAATTAAATATCTTATTACCATTCTTTATATAAGAGTGGTGGAAAACTATTTATCCCACATGTATTTGGGGATGTAATTCTTCCATACCTCTTGGTATATAAAATAGGTGAAGGAGAGTCTTTGGGATATATGTTGAGAATTATATTCTTATGTTGATGTAAAGTTGTGAAGCATATGTAGAGAGGAGCTCACTTGTAAGATTGGATAGTTCTAAACAATAAAGAATACCAAACCTTCCCATGGATGTTTCTCCATTTGGAGTTTTACCATGAATATTTGGTGTATTGTTCTATTTTTCTCTTGTCTCTTATTTCTTATGTATTGTTGTCTTGTCTCTTATTTCTTGCATGATTATTTGTTGCTTCTGTAGATAGAAGGCCAGGATAATAGATTCTTGCTTTAAATGTCAACAAATGTATTGTTGTATATTTAATACATATTCTCAATATTCTAACATTGTATTAGATCTAGTTTCTAAACTCTGATGCAAATGTTTTTATCTTTTAATGAAGAATTATTAATTATATATAATGTAAATTAAAACATTTTTCTTAGAATATGTATTTAAATTTTCCAAAAACACCTAAATTTAAAGGTAATCAAATATGCAATGAGATAAAAACACCTTCATAACTAAACCTCTTTTAAGTACTTAATTTTTTTCTTTCTTTAAATGTAATATTAGATCTATATCATAAGGTTATTAAAATTGAAGGAGGGCTATCATTACTATTTTCAACATGACGGTTGAAACTGGTTGATAACTTTTCATTTCCAACATCATAAAATGAATAAAAACACATAATTGACCAATTATAGATATTGATAATAAAATGAAACATCCACAACATAAATGTTGAAATGAAACATGCACATATCAATCTTTATAGCCATTGCCTTAATTATGTTCTTTGCTTGGAATTATAACATGTTTTTAACCATGGGAATGTGTAACTCAACGGAATTACCTAGGCAAGGCCTAGGTTCAAATCCAATTCCTGCCACTATAACCCATGAGTATATCAAACTACTATGAATTCATATATCCAATAACTTGTGTCGACTTAGCAAGGGTCAAGACGTCTTGAAGACACACCCAATATGGGGGTTCCACTCATGGAGGGAACCTACCCTTTTAGCCTTATTATAATAATTTAATACCTCATTGGGGATTTGAACCCGAGTGGGAGAGTACAAAACTTATCTCCTCACTATTTGAGTTGTCAACCCATCGACAAGATTATACATTGTTGTTCTCAAAAATATATTTTGATATAGGGTCATGTCTTAGTATGAACCACCATTTCTTATCCAACACATTTAGGTTTATTGACATATTTTATTTTAAATGATTAAGATAAGACATATTTCTTGAAGTGATCAACCTCTTGAATTCTTTCTTGTTACTCTCACATTTCCTTCTCTTCACTTCATACAATGTAACCCATGGTGCATTGCCTCCACATTGTGAATAATGATTTTATTGATGGCATCAATTTTTGAGTTCATTTATGTATTCATGAAATAGAAACGAATAGAATGAGATCAAACATATATTATCAAGTTCAATGCAAATGTTTACTCTATATAAATTTGACAAAAGATAAGTGATTTACCATTTATCATGTGCCTTTTTGTTTGTTTGTTTGGAGTAGCTCACATTCACTTTCATCCTCATCTTGTTGGTCATCCCAAACCATTGTGCTTGGTGTATCATTGATTTGATTTATGTACTCATTATCATAATAGAATTACTTGTATACAATGTACCCATCGATTTTTACCCTTTATCAAACATACCCCTTCAACTTTTTCATTTGCCTCTCTAAGATGAACATCCAACAACATGAGACCACTCTGGATGATTCAACCTGATCAAATAGGTGAACTAAATGGTGAACCTGCATGTCCATGAAACTCATGGGAAGTTCCCTCTCAAACATACAAACAATCCCAATTATCTCTTGACACCACTATGGAATGCTAGACATATGAATATCCTTTAATGTGATCTAACATAAAGATGTAGATAATTTAGATATGGTGCACCAAAAATCCTTAGAGAAATCATGGTGCACACACCAATGCATGAGAAAAGGATAATGCCACTACAAAATAAACACACATAAAATTAATGGCCATAAAACTATGAGTGCATAGTATATTTGAACCTACACTGAATGGGGAAAAAGCATGCATTCAACATACGTACCCTTAGAAGGTTTAGATGGTCATTTGATTTCAACCCTTACAATTGTTCTTCTACAATAAAGTAGCACCATAGAGTTGAACCATATAAAGAAGGCATCTTCACACCCAATATAACTTCCTTCACTAGATAAAGATCATATTTATTCAAAATCCATAGGAAATCACCTTCATTAAAAGATCAAAAGGGACCAACCTCTTCTCTACTTTATTTTTAGGTCAATGTTTCCTTTTAGTATTTGAACAAATAAGGTCTCTTGTTACAACCAATGCGTCATTCTTTTTATTATATGTTCCTCCATAAAGAATATAAACCATTTTTAAATGTATGCATGGGATCTAGTAAGTGGGAAGTCTTAAGATGCTCTGAATGTGAAAGCTTATAAAATACACATTTCCTTTTAATGCCAATGGGAATTTTTGCAACATAAGTGTAAACAAATTAAGGACCATCAAACATAGGTTCCCCTTTTGAATCGAACAATTATGTAAATTCATTTCCTTCTTTGTGTAATATTCCCTAAGCTAGTTAGTTGGTGTCATTATTTTAGGTCATTGGGTTCTCTCTAGTTTACCAATGAAAACATATGTCATTCTTCTATATGGGTGGTGCTTTGAGAGAAATACCCTCGAGTAGTAGTACACTGAATTTCTTAGGTGGTTGGACCACCTAGCATTTATATAAGGTTCACAACATTTGCATCCATGATACCCTCTTGTTACAAGACCTTTAACATTATCGTAAACATAGCATGTTATTATTAAAGAAGACAATGACACCAAATTAACTATATGAAAAATAATTGTATGAATATAAATAGATCAATCAACATGCTTACAAAAGAAAAATCTTAGTCACATATAATCAAGCATGGTGTAATGCACATATTCCATACAATGTAAAATACCTATTCATCAGGATGGGTCTTAATAAATCATATAAAGGTATCCCTTCCCATAATTGCTTAAATTCATTGATTAATGGTTGTGGGTAGGCATTCATATTCTTCACTTGTTTTCTACTAAGGACTATAAGAGACAACATAATATGTTCATTCTTCATGAACACCAAGGGAGATATTGTTATTGATCACAATTACTGGCTAAACATAATAGTTGGTACTTTCGAGGGAATATAAGTTAAATACATCCAAAATATGCTCAATCTAAGGTTCCTTACTTCATCCTCTATTTTATTAGGCCATGTATACTCTATATGCTTCATGGTTATTGAATATATTAGGATTCACATAAATCCTAACTCATCTTTGTGAGAGGCATGCCACCCTTACAACATAAATAATTCTTTGCAATGAAATAGCCTTTGAATTCTTGGGATAATAGGCATGTTCTCTAATATATTATGAGGAGGACCATGTGCTTTACCTCTCTTATTATTATTATTTATGTTGCTTGTCATACCCACATTATGCACACATCTCTCTATCCACATATTCATCTCTATATAGAATACAATCATTTAGACATGCATGATATGATATCCATTCAACACCAAACCTTTTCAACATATTATTTTACTCTTTGCAACTATAGGGCGAGACATTTTCACTTGGAAGTACCTTATATTTGAGTAAACTGCAATTAGTGGGAAATATAAATTGTTGGTTGTGGAGCCTGATCTTCTTGATTCATAGGTCGCATTTCAACCGTGTTTGGATTCCAACACCTAACAAGGGGGGAGGGTTTGGGGGATCCCCCCCCCAACTATAGTCATTAGGATGGTCCAAGGGGTTGGGGTGTTATTATGAAAAACTCGCACACCTGTGAAAATTTCATGCTTCACATGGTGAAGCATCGTCAACATACAACATGCATCCATCCGAAGACATCTTCACAAGATTCAAAGAGTGGATTGAGTCCAAAATGGACCCAAATATTTCAAAAATCACAACAATGCGGATGTAACTCTATTTATACACACTATAATGCACATCTCCAGAAAAATACATGTGGTGCAACACATAATTTCTTTTGAGATCCACGCATCTGACACAAATGGCGAGATCTCACCCACTAGTGGTGCATTGAAGGCCCATGAAAGCTTCACATACTCAAATGAATTCAAATTTGTTCTTCCACACATTTGGTTTCTTGAAATGGCCTCTTGGTGTACTTCGGAGCCAAAACATGGCCCATTGGGTTCACATTATGATCTTGTTATTTCTTGGCGATATCTTGGCCTATAAAATAAGTAAATAGGCATGCTTATTGTAAGAATAATTTTGAGCAAAGTTATGATACTGAAATTTTGATTGAGATTCCTCTTAGCTTACCTCTTACCTCTTGCCAAGCATTTCCAAATCTCCCTTGCTTCCTTCCCTTTTCGATTGTTTATCCTTTATTACTTTTTATCTATTCATACAACAATGTGTAACCCACTAGCTACTCACTAATGAATTAGGAATTATTTATCTTACAATGGTTACTTGCTCCTATAAATATTATCTCACCTATACTAAGATTAGGAAGTAAAGGGGTCATCCCTTGAAATCTACTTAGGTAACCAAGTTTGAGGTTACCTAAGGACCTCATTGTATTCACTAGTATTTGGGACATTATATGTTTCTTTTCTTTTACTTTAACACTTTAGTTTAAAGTAGTGTAGAATCCACATTTATGCACACAAGTAAGGACCTAAAGACCCTTGCATTCCCCAATTATGCTCTTCATTATTTATGTAATTTAGGAAAGGGTGAAGGGTGAAATATCTCCATTGCACCCTTAGAATTTATTTTTTCAAGCATCATTAGTTTGTTTAGAGATCAAATTAAAATTTCCATCATTCTTTTTAGCAATCCACTTAATTGAAAAATACTATTTGATTTAATCACATGTTTATGCCCACTTGCACACACTAAGGAACCTAAAGACTCTTTCCCACTTAGTATGCTCTTCACGATTTCAATGAATCTAAAAGGAAAGGAACCGTTAAATACCTCCCTTACACTCATTCAAATTCACAACTAAATCCTTAACAAGAAACCATTATAAACACGCACCAACTAAAATCCTCCATAAGAGGTCACACAACAATATTTTAGTTTGGAGGGATAGAATGGGCTAGGGTAATTTTAAATATAATCCCAACAAACCCCACCAATCTAGTTTCATTAAGCATATTTTTTAAATATAATATTGTTTTCTTTTAGGGTAATTTTAAATCCTGCTATAGGCAAGTGTTCAAGGATATCCTAGATAAGAAGTGTACTAAGACCAAGGAGGTAAAATATGAGGTATAAATTCTCTACTCTCCCCTACGAGTCAATCACCTTAGTTTTATGGAGACGATAGTATACTGCCTAGGAACAACAGTTGATCCACACTTGACTCAAGGTAATTTTAGTGGAAAAACTTAGGATAATCCTAAGGAATACTTGGAAGTGCAAGTGATTCCTGAAGTCGGTTCTTTCCATTGGGAAGTGTTTCCAAATATTCTTTATTAGAACATTGGCCCCATCCCTGGTAGAACTAGATATTTGTTACCACCACTAGTCAATTGTTGCATGGATTCCACTATCACCAATAATTGTGCTTTTGGGATGCCTAGTTACATTTGAGAGGAAAGACGTTAGGTAATTTTAGGGAATTTACACTTCTTATTATTTCCTTAATACAAGCTCATTTAAGTCATAATTTAAAAAGAACCAACATGTGGACACCTTTGCACTAATCCATATTTGTGCATATCACTCACTTATTGCACCATATTGCATCTGTTGTGGTTGGCATATTTTTTCATTTGTCTATATTGTGTTTATTCATCACCCACCACTCTCATTTGGGTACTAAACTTCCATTAAAGAGGAATACCCCCCCCCCCTAAAGGAAGTTTACCAGACTGCAAGGTCTCTCCCATCTCTTGATGGGTGTTTTTCCTTTATCTCCCCATGGCACACGAGGGAGATCACTAGGTCGGGGTTGCTCGCAGGCCACATTTATTGGTTCTTATAAGTGAGGATACACCTTGCTTGATTCACTCTCTCCCTTTTAAGGTAGTGTTAACCCTTTCCCTTCCCATTCTCATAGAAGAGGCTCACCTTTGTTGACTCCCCCAAGAGGAAACACCCCACCTTCTTTCCCTCCCATAGGAAGAGGACACACCATATGTTCATCTTCCCCTAGAAGACAAATATAACCCCCACATATTCCTATGTATTGCCCTCGAGGAAACAATATTCAGAGTAACATGGAAACACCCAACCCAAACTTACCATTCACAAATAGTTTAAATCTCCCTGATCTAACCAAACCGGTTAACGATCCCGTAGCTCATGATGCCAATCGGACAAACATGACAGAAAAAATACCATCAGATATCCTTAAATTCGAAGGGAAGTAGGGATATGATATTGCCAACCACATCATGTATTTCCACCTATGGTGTTCCTCCAACATCATAGTGGAAGATTCGGTACGTCTCCATCTCTTCTAATGAACCTTAATTGATACAATTACAAAATGGTACGTAAATATGACGAGAGTCTCTCATACCACATTTGAGACCATTACCATGTCATTTCTATCCTACTTTCAATTGCCAATAAGTCATTATCTTGGTCTCAAAATGTCATAGAATTTCTTTAGAACACAACGACACACATAACAAACCACATCCATGAATGGAATTTTTGTCACACCTAGTCAAAATTGACATCCAACCTCCCTTCCTTTTGGACTGGTTTCTCAAATCTCTCCAACCAGCTATCATAAAGGATGTCGATACCTCAACTCCAAAAAATGAGGAATAAATTATTCTCAAATCCCAACACTTTCACCTCATATATGCTCAATTAGGGTACTTGTATACCATACTACCAGATGCCCCTCGACATCGATCACTAGACCCCCCATTCCAAGGATGGCACATTCTACGGATGTGCTTATTGGGTCCATTAACTCTCACTGTAAAAATACCTTGTAAACACCTATTTCACCATCACCTATGATGATGCAATACATTCCTATCCCTGTTGTGTTGGATCCCACTACTACTGTACCAAATCGTCCATTTGTACAACCTCAGTACATACCATACAACCCTATTTATCTAAGTACAATTCAAGTAAATATGTGTCCTCAACCACAAATGGCACCACCCTGGCCTACATCCACATCATATGCAGCGTAATGAGAGTATATCCCACCCCTAGGATATAATCCTTAATACCCATACCCATTCTCCCCCGCTACGACACCCATGCCTCATATGGGAGTCAAACTTGTAATATATTATATGCAACAAAAAGCTCAACAATTTGAGCAACTGAACATTTCCAATCCCACAAAACCTCAGAATCAAGGGAATAAGAAGGTAAAGAACAGACAACCCCAATAGAAGGGGAAGGGGGTTAACCAAGCCCCCCCAAAAAACCAAAACCAGGGTAACCAACCCGCATAAGGGGGAACCCCACCCAAGCAAGGAAAGAATACAAAAATGAGGACAAACTAACCTTGCTTGATATGTGGTGAGTATGGGAATTGCACTCACCATTGTCCAATGATCCCTAACTACCAACAAATGGTAGGAGCCAAGAAGCAGACACTCACAAACCCACCTCAGGTGCCTCCTGCACCACAATCCTAGCAAGTTGTTTTGCAACAAACTTTTTCCAACCAAGGAGTGGTTACCCAAAAATCATATCCTCTCCCCCTAGGTGATGTATCTTTCCATAATTTTTTTATGAATTCAACGTTGCTCAACCTACAAACTTGCGCCAAAGGGTACACCAATGCTGAGACCTCACCTGTCCTTGAAGAGACTTATGTCCCTTCAGAAGTACCTTTGCAGATTCTGCACCCCAACACAGAGAAAATTTTGAGGGTACCTAAAGCATCACTAAGGAATACTCCTCATAATATCCACATGAAGGCTGCTCATAACTATAAGATAGTAGACAACTTATCACAATCATTAGCAACCATGTCAACATTGGAGGTTCTTCAATATTTCCCTTAACAATAAAATGCACTCTTGAATGCACTAGGCACTGTCGAACCTTCTGATGCAAACCTTATGAATTTTTACCTCAATAAGGGTGAACCATGATTACCCTCATTGATCACTTTCCAAGTCCTAGTGGCAGGAAAGAACATCATCATCATCGATGAAGGTGCATCCACATGCGTAATTTCTTCCAGTGTATAGAAAAAATGGGTCTCCCATGAGTTATCCCCATCCACTATCACTCTCCATGCATATGAAGACAGACCATCCCAACCATGAGTATTGTACTAGAATGTCCCCATTGAGCTAGGGGGGAAATGGTGATGATCGACGTTGAATTCATCACAGGGACTTCACTTAGTGAACGTGTCACATAGCTCGTGCGATCATGGGATATTAAAGAATACCCTTAATTTCCAGAGATATTGACCCAAACTCTTTTTGTTGAAACCCCCTCCTAATAATTAAAACCTCCTCCCCACCCATTTTTATACCTCAGTCCTTATAAACCACCCTACCCACCCCCACCTTAAACCCCTCATCCCCCCCAATACCTGCAATATATTGGTTCAATTTTTGATAATTTTAAAACCCACAATATGAACTAACGTGATAGGATATTGGTCAACAAGTGAAGCCCTCGTGGAATTCATCGATGCCCAACTTGTCTACAACCTCCTCTTGGGTCATAGTTACATGTATTCCATGAACGTGGTTTCCTCCTTATTGTTTCATACTATGATGTTCCCATTTAATGGGAAGGTGGTCACCCTTGACCAACTCAGCTGCTACAACCCCCATGCATCTTCCAATCTTGAAAACATATTACCCACAGTAAGCAAGGAAAACCCAACATCCTATGTTGATATTAGTCTCATAGTGTACAAATATATGACCTCCTAGGGGCATATTCAATACCTCCACCCGAAATCCCCACCGCAATGGAGGGACTCATGTGTACCCTTTCCACCACATAACAAGAATCTTCCACACTGTTGAGGCCTGGAAAATCGCAGGCAACAACAGCAAGGGATTCTCCCTAGTCAACTTTCCCAATTAGCCCGTGACTGTTTGGTGTAGGGAATCCGTCCGGTTTGCGGTCCGGCTACAATAGGTCAAGTAACAAAAATAAAAGGTTTTACCGGTTGAGGCCCAATCCACCGTATATATTTTTTTATTTTTTGACTTAAAGTATGATATGCAAGTGCCTATTTATCATGCAAACTTGATAAAGAATGCTAGGAGTATTCACAATGTGATGCGCAGGTTCTTACCTCTCATCTTAAAAATCACAAGCATCTAAATCACACACATAGTAATAAAGTAAATCTAACTATCTACCTATCCCCAGGGAGCCAAATTGTAACTTATTAATGAGTAATGTATATTGTGCATGCATTATAAAGAGAAATTACAGATAGCTGATATTTATTCCCAAAAAACAAATGAACAATTAAAGATATTTAAACAACCAGATAGCCAATTGCTTATGAACAACATTCATTACTCATGGTGGTAATTTCAAAAAATAAACCAGAAATCATTCAAACGAGAACATAGGTCCTAAGAGTATTAACGATCTCAAAGTTAGTGGACAAAAAGCTGAAAATGAAATAGTTCCTCTTCAACCAATCCGTAGCATAACATTTGAACATCCCACCAAACTTTCTCCGACAGGAAAACAGTAATTCTTTATTACAAAAGGAAATAGTTCTTCTTACAATATCTCTTCACTAATCTAACTGGGAAAAAGTCCCCTCTTCCTCTAAGTCCTCTATATTTATACAAAAGAATAAGACTGTTGGGATGACCACAAATAACTCTTGGGATTCCCCAACTCTTCGCTACCAAAATTTACTTTCATTAAGTGTTTACAAAAATTACAACATATGGCAAAAGTGAACAAATGTTCATGAGGAGGGCCCCGCTGGATTATTTAGAAATTTCTTCCATGCTGAAGCCTATGAAGTGATACTTTCAAATTCAAAAGGTTCCAAGAATCGAATATTTATCTCGAATTTTGCAGCCTGGTTCTTGATGGCTTCGATTCTGGCTACACTCAGGTGAAGCTGATTTTCTAATAGCTGCACACTGACTGCGGAATGATCTACCTCATTCCTTCAGGTCTGTTCATCTAAAGCTTTAATGTGTTGTATTCTTCTTTCCTCTTCTTGGTACCTTTTCTACAAAATTTCCACAAACGTGCCACAAATAGGCTGTGGTCCAGAAAAGCATCTATTCTTTGTTCAGCCTCTACCTGGCATCAGTTATAAGTAATCAGAAGTCTTCTAAAGAATTCTGTACATGCCCCTTTTTTCTTTCTAACAGCCTTCTTGAACTCCTCGGTTGTGTTGATGGCAAACTCCAATAAGTCGTAGTCCTGCCTAAGGGCATGTTGATCCTTTGAGGGTAACTCTACATGAGATTCTTCATTGGTTTCTAATATTTCCATCCTTGTTGTCAGAACTTCCAGGATGTCCTGAGATCTGTCAACAAAATATGAGGAGGTCTCCAAAATTTCCTCCAACCGGCTGTCTATCTACAAAACCCTGCATCTTTCCTCCTCTGTAGACACCTGTAGCTGAAGCATCTTGGCTCTTTGTGCCAGCACGTGTTCTTTGAAAGGTTGGAGACTAACTTGTTGTTCTTTGGCTTCCTCTAAAGCTGCTGTCAGCGAGGTAATCTGCTCTTGAAGTTTTGCCTCCTGCCCTTGAGATTGCCTCTCATTTGCCTCCAATGTAGTCTTCTGCAACTCTAGATCCTTTATCCTATCTAGAAGTTGTTCCTTCTCTGCCCTCAACTCTTGATATTCCTGTTGTACTTTCTCCAGACACTCTTGTGCGGTCTCCATAGATTTTCTCTCTATTTGGAGAACCTAAAGTTCAGCCTTTGAAGACTTGATTTCCTTTTGTATGTCTTCAAATTTTCTCTTTAACTTATTGTTTTCTTCTCTTTCCTTTCTCAGGGTATCTTTTAGTTGAGAAGAAGACTTCATTGACTGCTCCAGATCTATCATTATTTTATCTACATTGTCCTTTGAAGCATGGATCAATGCAGCCCTTGCTCTGATAGTGAACCTGGGGTTCTGTCTATCCCGTCTACAATGGCTGTATCATTTATCATCTTACCAAACAGCCCCCCGGTTTCAACCTTCCTCTCGGTTCTCTTTGCTATCCTTTTCTTTTCTTTATCATAAAAGATAGTATTAAAATCAGGTACCTCTTCCCCTTTCTTCTATTCAAAGGGGATTAGTCTAAGGGTGGGGACCATAGATTGTCCTGGTGTGTCGGCAGCGGGTACTTTAGGATCTTGAATGTCGTGGTTTTCCAAGTCCTATGCCTGCCTGTCTGCTATGTCAGAAGCTGATTGTTCTGTCACTGTTTGGGTCAGCTTCATCTTCTCTGCCTCATGCTTCTTCAGCTCCTCATCTAACTTCCTTTTTCTTTCTTCTTCTTCGATCTTGGAAGCTTCTTCTGCCTTTCTGGTTGCCTCTTATGCAGCTCTTCTTTTCTCCTCATCCTCTCCCTTTATCCATCCTTCTGCTTCTTGGGATAATCTTTGAGCTTCTTCATTTCTTTTCCTGGTTTCCTCTTTCTCGGCCTTTTCCTGCTCATCCTGTCCCTTTCCACCTTTGGTGGTGATTTTCTTTTTAAATCTTTTCCTTAAGGCCGTCATGTTTAGTGCACTGCGAAAAATGGACTCTTCTTTGTCCCAGTGGCTGGTGTACTCAAAATGGACATTAGCCTCTTTGCAATGCTCTGCAACCTTGTTACGGGAGTCATTCCTGTGGAAAGGCATTTCCCCAAAATGGAACTTCTCCAATTCCTCCACGAATTCATCAGCCTTCTTTACTCTAGTAAATTTGTAACTCCCTAATCTGAAAGGCAAAGGTGGGTATGCTGCCTTATTATGTTAGAATAAAAAACTTCCTATGCCATCTAGAAATACTTGCCTAACCACCTCTTTGTGAATTACATAGTCTGTGGCATACTTAGGCAGTAGTGAGTGTGCTCTAGAGCCTCCAAAAATTCTGAAATAGAGCCCATCCTTAGTCAAGTAATAATTAGCATACTCTTCAATCACCTGCAATGCCTCCTCCGACATGCAGTCACATTCTTTTAAGACAATAAGGGTATACAATGGCATAATGAAATGCTCACACACCTCCCTGTAGTGGCTGTGGTATTTATGGGCCCATAGTGGCTTGTATGCTAAGTAAATTGGTGATCTCTCCCGGTCCCAGATGCATCTCAGGTTAGGGAAGGGTTGATTGCATAGTATGCAATCAATCAGTATGGAGCTCATGTAGAACTCTGATTTATTTTGAGACACCCCTCCTAACGCTGATGCCATGCAGGCTGAGAGGGTATTGGACACAATATTAGCCCAATTGAAAATGGTCCCCTGTGTTGCAACATAAAAAATTATCGGCACCCACTCCAATTTGAAGCTTTTTCCATGGGCTCTCCCAAAAATCCTATTAAGCATCAAGGCAATGAACCTGTAAGGGGTTCTTAAGCTTGCGGTGTCATATTCTCCAGTTGGCCTGGTTCTAAATTTTTTTCCAGGCAGGAGCATCCTTTTGAGTGTCTCGACGAGATCCATCCTGATGCTTTTCAACCAGTCTTCAGTTAGATATATTTTTGTTTCTGGCAAGTGGTAGGCCATGGCTACATATCCAGGGCTATAGGCAGCATAACCTTGTTTGTTGACATTCTCCAGAATCATGGTGGTCACATCTGCCCTGTGTAGAATCCACCTAATCACTTCAGAACATGGAAAGAGTTCAGGTCTCGTAGTGATTTTCATTAATGAGGATCTTTCTATGTTGACATAGATATTTTCTTCTTCAAACCCAATGTCAGGCACCTCTCGGTGCGTAATCAATCTGTAGATTTCTCCCCACTGATATTCTCGCTCTACACCAATTATGCATTTGGTGTCTTCGTGAATATATTCAACTCTGGTGATGACTTCGGCGTCGGGTTCTTCTTCGACCATGGGAGCCTTCTTCCTTTGACGCTTAGACATCTTAAGTTTCGAGGAATTTCCCTGTCACGTATAAAATTTGTAAATTAGATTCTGTTGGGTCATTCTGGACAACAGTTAAAGATAAGGACAACAATATAAAGTGTTTTTACCTCATCTACGTTAAACATGACTGCAGTTAATAAAAATAAGCAAAACATGTTCAAACTAAATGCTCTCGTCTAAAACTGAAACCAGCTTAGTCCTACAAAGTTCGAGTGTGGGAAAACAAGGTCTATGTCACAAAAGAAACAATCTCGGGCTCTCTGTTGGCGCCATGACCACTACGTTACACGGAACACCCAAGGCACTTAATTTAGAAAATCAAAAGGGGACGCTTTAGGAGATAGCACTGTACATGCTCATTTTACGGTCCATCTTAGACTGGGCAATGCGATACTACCCCAGACCGGTTTGGGTTCGAATTCGACCGTGAACAGGGTCGCTCTAAACAGTGAACTGAAAACAACACCGAGGTCCTAGTGTGCAAGATGCGGGTGACCGGACCAGTGGAAACAAATCCGACATTCCCCAGGAAAGCCATGAAAACCTTCCTCAAACGTCCAAACACAAAATGGGGCAAACTGGTGCAGACAGCGTAACGGCCATCTACACTGGTTTCCCCAACCATCGAGTGCAGGGTAAAAGACCATAATGGCCGTGGAAGAAAACACTATGTAGACTACAAATAAATCCCCTACTAATAGTCCCACCACTCACCTCAGTATATATACATGTCACGACGGGAAACTAAGTAAAAACCCTAACCGCGGAAACAAGAAAATAACTCATCCCATCGAACGGAATGGGATAATGAGTACAAGGGCCTACCTGCTACTGCTGCACGACTGGCGAGAGGAAAATTGTTGAGCTTCCATGATGGAGCCACATAAAAGCGAGGGTACCGACAGCGAGAATCCTGGTTTACTTCGAGTGAAAACGACAGCGCAGAGAAAGTCCAAAAATAACAATAAAATAATAAACTACCCGACCCACTATATATATACCCCGGGTCAACTATGCTAGGCGGGAAAAGATATTCGGGCAGTAAAAGCAAGGATAGGTGAGCATATCAACATTGCCTCCGTAACGTTGGACAATGAAACAGTTGGGAAAACCGTCGAGGCATCGGCAGGGAAACCAGTCGATACTCACATCGGAGCTCGCAAGATTGCAGCATCGGAGCGATAGAAGGATGAAGAGCCGCAACGGCGGAAGCACAAAAGACATCAAGTTCCATAGACCGGCAAAAATCGGAGAAAAAACCAACATGAATTTAACCAAGAAACATCGGTCCCGCAAAAAATAAAATCAAACTATGCTGGAAAGACAATGCTTTTCAAAGCCGCAACGGCGAATGCCGAAAGCTCAAGGATTAGCGAAACAAAATAGCGGGGTCAAAAAAGTTAATGTAATCCTCGGAGAACTTCGTAATGTGCTATCCGCAACTGCGGAAAATGTAGAAACAATGTGTCCCGACGGGATCCCAACAAACAGCCGATTGAGACAAATAAGCGAATAAAGGCATCGGAGAAAACAATCGGACCCGGTTCCTCATGACCTCTCCACAACGGTGGGCGTTTAGGTGACTAAATTTCCGACTTAAACATCCAAACGCTTCCGATGGCAAGGTAAAACTAAAACAAAAATGAAACATCGTTGGCATAAGAAAAATCTTTCCACAGAACATCGAGCAAACTCAAAAGTTGAGCAAAAATGAGTTAAAGGAGGGTCCCAAATTTTTTTTTGAATATTGGGAAATTGTTGCAGCTGCAACAATTGGCTACTACCTGGTGAACCCCAGATTTCTGACTTAACTTCTTCCCAGTAAAATACTATTTGATCGTCTAGCTCAAAAGTTGAATTCTTCTAGATGCTTGCATTCCTAAGCTGGAAAACCCATGCATTTATATCATCGAGAAGCAGTTCATTCTTTGGGAATGGGAACACTCAAAATATTTGAAAGTTCGGATAACTCTTTTGAGGCTTAATGGATGAGATTTATTTTACCTTTGTCTTTAGGTAGTTTCTAGCTTGGACACCACAGGATCACAACATATGGTAAACAATACTATTCCTTTGTTCCTCATTCCCATGCCAATTGCACTTTTGTGCCATTTGAACTTTTGTTCTTTTAAGTCCTCCATCTGCCTCTCTTTCTGAATTTTATTCAGGCTCTTCTATCCATAGTGTCCTTTTGTGTGAGAGAAGAATTTAATTTTCAGCTCACGGATGGAGAAGAACTTTTGGAAAATTCAAATTCATGTTTCTGATACTTTGCTTTGATATGTATTGCTTCTTTAAGGAGTTTTGACTCTTGACAGCCTTTAGGCTTTCTGAAATCATGGCATGGGATCATTTATATATAGTAAACTGTTTACCTTTCTTCCTCTCCATGGGCCCTTTTCCATTACTCCCTGGGACATCTTAGATGTGAAATGGATGGAGCCTCGAAATAGTATTCTAGACCTCTTAATTCTGAGTTATTTACAGGGGTTAAGTAGGCTTCAATGAATGCATGGCCAATTAGGAAAACTTCCTACTAGAATACATTCTATTATTTCAAATGCATAGTCTTTTCCTTAAGATTTCAGTTAATTAAGAACCCTGATGTTTCCCATGCAACCAAAAGTCTGCCTCTTTATTCAAACCAACATAACTAGAAACAAAGCGTTAAGCCAAAACAAACAACATCAATTTATTTATGTACAAAACATTAAATCAAAAGAAAAGAAAATTGTGTGACCACCCCTGAAAATCCTTCAATATAATGAGTCAAGGGGCTAGGCTGTATTGCAGACAAAAGATACCTATCCATGGTCTAATTGTACTATTTTTGAAACCGGAATTATGTCTACTGATCTACAGTCATCCTTATCGGCCTGAGCAAGTTGAAGGAGATCAGGCTAAGTGTCAATCATAGAACTGGCTTTTTCTGAGGCATGATATCTTAGTTCAAGCTCCGTTAGATAATTCCCCAGAATAGAATTAGCAGATTCATTTCCTTCTCCCAACTTAGTGACAGTGTGTTTCATGTAAGGTTCTCTTGAAATTTTGATTTGATTTGGGGTACCCTTAAGAGGTAACCATAAATGAGACCAGTCTGAAGCAAAATACCCCTTTAGCCTGGCAGACCAATCTCGATTCAGAATAAGCCCATAACCATCCAGTATGTCAGCCACCATAATATCAATAAATTGACATATCGTGTTAATTGCAGATAGACGAATGAGAACATTCTTCATTTCCCCCACTACTTTGACACTTGTTCTGTCTAGTTGAACTACTTCCCAGGCTGTGGGATTTGGTTGCCCATTAATCTTTTTGCAAACTACAAGTGGCATAACATTTACCGATGATCCAGAATCTACCAATAAATTATGCACCTTATGATTCAGCACTTATAGAGTCAAAAGGAAAGGTGGGGTTTTAGCTTTTTCTTCCCAAATTGGTTCGACGTCTTCCTCCTCCGGTTGATTTCCAGTGGGCACTTCCTTTTCTGGTTCCTCAGTTTTTTTAGTGTTTTCTTTGTAATCATATGCTTGTCCTTCCATAAGCTTGGCGTGCTTGTTGATTTGTTCTGTCTCCTAGTTGACAATGGTAACTTTGGGTACTTTATCTTCAATATTGTCATTTGACGGTTTTTTGACCTTCTTTTGAAACTTTTTAATATTGGAGATTGTTGTATTGTCTTTAATTATCAATTCCATGTCCTTTGTCATTGTTGGTATGTTCTCAGGTTTAGGAGTACCCTTGTACGTATCAAATAGCCAGACACAATCCCATAAAAACATGGTATCATTATCCTATCTTTCTATGGTCTGAAAACTCTTTTTCTCTTCACCACTGTCCTTAGTCAATTTAGAGTCCTAAGTTGATTCATTACCAATGTCATCGAATTTAGCCATTGATGACAATTCCTTTCAGAATGGGGTTGTTGGTGAAAAGTGGAGAAATTGTCCATCCCTACCTCTGTCAGATTCATTGATGCTGAATTATGTGGAGGGGTCTTGAATTGGTTGTTATCCTCCTTTTTTTTGTAGTAGGGCTTATAAGTTTTCTGAACTTCCCTCTCTTTCTCCAGATCTATTAATCTGTTGGAGAGTTTTTTAATCATTTTTAGCATTCCCTCAAAATCATGTGATTGCTCCTCTTTAGGTTTAGACAGCAATAAGGCTCTTCTCCTGACAGTTTCTTCTCCAGGTAGCTTGGGATAATCTTCTATACTTTCCTTTTCAGCCTCTACTCTTTCAGCCTCTTCATAAGTCTCGACTAATGTAGGTTTAACTTGAGCTTTTGCAAACATAGCTAAATCAGGGCCTAGAGCTGAGGTATAGTACTCAATCAGAACCTTATCAGAAGGCTTATCAGTTGTAGAGAAGTTCTTGAGGTAAGTTGAAAACCTTTGAGTGAAATGATGTACCTTCTCATTCTTTTTCCTTTTTAAAGCACCCAGACCTTTCATTAGTGACGCATGCGTCTTTTGGGCTGCATATTTACTTCTAAAAATCCTTTCAAAGGTGTCCCAATCGGGGATAGAATTTGCAGGCAAACCAAAGTACCAGGATGTTGCTGCTCCTTTAAGGGTATGCGGGAACAATCTATAGACAACATCCTCATATTCCCCAGCCCTTAGCCCTTCTATTACCAAATAGAAACTTTGCAAGTGGTCATCCACGGCAACCTTCTCATCGGGATCAAACTTAGGTAGCAACTTCTCAAAAGCTTGAGGTAGGTTATGCAATGGAGGTGTTAGGTTCAAAGGTGATCTAGCTTTCCAAGATGGCGGTGGGTTGGGCTGATTCACATTTATACCTGCCATGAGTGAAAAAAGAGGAGGTGAAAGCACAGGAGTCTGAAAAGGAAAACCTTAAGGTGTACCCAGGCCTACTTGCTTCCAAGGTTGAACCACTCCCTGTAAGGTCGTTTCTACAAGTTCGTCCAACCCTAAACAACACTGAGTTTTCCGATATAGGAAGGTCTTTCCCCTCATCTTTTCTTAAGTATTTGGGTCAGGTCACAAAAAATGCTTCCAAAAATATCACTAGTGGAACAAAATGGGTTCCCTCGGCCAGCCATGTACTGGCGGCCCTCCTTCTAGCGCCAGAAAACTGTTGATGCCTAGAAAATCATAGGCAACAATAGCAAGGGATTCTCCCCAGTCAATGTTCCCAATTAGCCCATGACTTTTTGCTGTAGGGAATCCATCCGGTTTGCGGTCCGGCTACCGTAGGTCAAGTAACAAAAATAAAAGGTTTTACCAGTTGCGGCCCGATCCACCATATATATTTTTGTATTTTTTGACTTAAAGTATGATATGCAAGTGCCTATTTATCATGCAGACCTGATAAAGAATGCTAGGAGTATTCACAATGTGATGCGCAGGTTCTTACCTCTCGTCTTAAAACTCACAAGCATCTAAATCACACACATAGTAATAAAGTAAATCTAACTATCTACCTATCCCCAGGGAGCCAAATTGTAACTTATTAATGAGTAATGTATATTGTGCATGCATTATAAAGAGAAATTACAGATAGCTAATATTTCTTCCCAAAAAACACATGAACAATTAAAGATATTTAAACAACCAGATAGCTAATTGCTTATGAACAACATTCATTACTCATGGTGGTAATTTCACAAAATAAACCAAAAATCATTCAAACAAGAACATAGGTCCTAAGAGTCAGAACGATCTCACAGTTAGTGGACAAAAAGATGAAAATGAAATAGTTCCTCTTCAACCAATCCGTAGCATAACATTTGAACATCCCACCAAACTTTCTCCGACATGCAAACAGTAATTCTTTATTGCAAAAGGAAATAGTTCTTCTTATAATATCTCTTCACTAATCTAACTGGGAAAAATTCCCCTCTTCCTCTAAGTCCTCTATATTTATACAAAAGAATAGGACTGTTGGGCTGCCCACAAATAACTCTTGGGCTTCCCCAACTCTTCACCTCCCAAAATTTACTTTCATTAAGTGTTTACAAAAATTACAACATATGGCAAAAGAGAACAAATGTTCATGAGGAGGGCCCCACTGGATTATTTAGAAATTTCTTCCATGCTGAAGCCTTTGAAGCGATACTTTCAAATTCAGAAGGTTCCAAGAATCGAATATTTATCTCGAATTTGGCAGCCTGGTTCCTGATGGCTTTGATTCTGGATGCACTCAGGTGAAGCTGATCTTCTAATAGCTGCACATTGACTGTGGAATGATCTACCTCATTCCTTAAGGTCTGTTCATCTAAATCTTTAATGTGTTGTATTCTTCTTTCCCCTTCTTTGTACCTTTTCTGCAAAATTTCCACAAACAGGATGTGATCCGAAAAAGCATCTATTCTTGGTTCAGTCTCTACCTGGCATCGGTTATAAGTAATTAGAAGTCTTCTAAAGAATTATGTACATGCCCCTTTTGTCTTTCTAACAGCCTTCTTGAATTCCTCGGCTGTGTTGATGGAAAACTCCAATAAGTCGTAGTCCTGCCTAAGGGTCTGTTGATCCTTTGAGGGTAACTCTACAGGAGCTTCTTCATTGGTTTCTAATCTTGCCATCCTTGCTGTCAAAACTTACAGGATTTCCTAAGTTCTGTCAAAAAAATATGAGGAGGTCTCCAAAATTTCCTCCAACTGGCTGTCTATCTGCAAAACCCTGCATATTTCCTCCTCTATAGACACCTGCAGCTGAAGCATCTTGGCTCTGTGTGCCAGCACGTGTTATTTGAAAGGTTGGAGACTAACCTGTTGTTCTTTGGCTTCCTCTAAAGCTGCTGTCAGAGAGGTAATCTGCTCCTGAAGTTTTGCCTCCTGCCCTTGATATTGCCTCTCATTCGTCTCCAAGGTAGTCTTCTGCAACTCTAGATCCTTTATCCTATCTAGCAGTTGTTCCTTCTCTGCCCTCAACTCTTGATATTCCTATTGTACTTTCTCCAGACACTCTTGGGCGGTCTCCATATATTTTCTCTCTATTTGGAGAACCTGAAGTTCAGCCTTTGAAGACTTGATTTCCTTTTGTATGTCTTCAAATTTTCTCTTTAACTTATTGTTTTCTTCTCTTTTCTTTCGCAGGGTATCTTTTAGTTCAGAAGAAGACTTCTTTGACTGCTCCATATCTGTAATTATTTTATCTACATTGTCCTCTGAAGCATGGATCAATGCAGCCCCTGCTCTGATAGTGAACCTGGGGTCTCTGTTTGTCCTATATACAATGGTTGTATCATTTATCATCTTACCAGACAGCCCCCCAGTTTCAACCTTCCTCTCAGTTCTCTTTACTATCCTTTTATTTTCTTTATCATAAAAGATAGTATTAAATTCAGGTACCTCTTCCCCTTTCTTCTGTTCAAAGGGGATTAGTCTAAGGGTGGGGACCATAGACTGTCCTGGTGTACTAGCAGCAGGTACTTCAGGATCTTGAATGTCGGGGTTTTCCAAGTCCTGGGCCTGATTGTCTGCTGCATCAGAAGCTTATTGTTCTGTCATTGTTTGGGTCAGCTTCATCTTCTCTGCCTCCTGCTTCTTCAGCTCCTCATCTAATTTCCTTTTTCTTTCTTCTTCGATCTTGGCAGCTTCTTCTGCCTTTCTGGCTGCCTCTTGTGCAACTCTTCTTTTCTCCTCCTCCTCTCCCTTTAGCCATCCTTCTGCTTCTTGGGATAATCTTTGAGCTTCTTCATTTCTTTTCCTGGTTTCCTCTTCCTCGGCCTTTTCCTGCTCGTCCTATCCCTTTCCACCTTTGGTGGTGATTTTCTTTTTAAATCTTTTCATTAAGGCTGTCATGTTTAGTGCACTGCGAAAAATGGACTCTTCTTTGTCCTAGTGGATGGTGTACTGAAAATGGACATTAGCCTCTTTGCAATGCTCTACAACCTTGTTACGGGAGTCATTCCTGTGGAAAAGGAATTTCCCCAAAATGGAACTTCTCCAATTCCTCCACGAATTCATCGGCCTTCTTTAATCTAGTAAATTTGTAACTCCCTAATCTGAAAGGCAAATGTGGGTATGTTGCCTTCTTATAGTCAAATAAAAAAAATTCCTATGCCATCTACAAATACTTTCCTAACCACCTCTTTGTGAATTACATAGTCTGTGGCATACTTAGGCAGTAGTGAGGGGGCTCTAGAGCCTCCAAACATTCTGAAATAGAGCCCATCCTCAGTCAAGTAATAATCAGCATACTCTTCAATCACCTGCATTGCCTCCTCCGACATGCAGTCACATTCTTTTAAGAAAATAAGGGTATACTATGGCATAATGAAATGCTCACACACCTCCTTGTAGTGGCTGTGGTATTTATGGGCCCATAGTGGCTTGTATGCTAAGTAAATTGGTGATCTCTCCCAGTCCCAGATGCATATTAGGTTAGGGAAGGGTTGATTGCATAGTATGCAATCAATCAGTATGGATCTCATGTAGAACTCTGATTTCTTTTGAGACACCCCTCCTAACGCTGATGCCATGCAGGCCGAGAGGCTATTGGACACAATATTATCCCAATTGAAAATGGTCCCCTGTGTTGCAACATAAAAAATTATCGGCACCCACTGCAATTTGAAGCTTTTGCTGTGGGCTCTCCCAAAAATCCTATTAAGCATCAAGGCAATGAACCTGTAAGGGGTTATTAAGCTTGCGGTATCATATTCTCCAGTTGGCCTGGTTCTAAAGTTTTTTCCAGGCAAGAGCATCCTTTTGAGTGTCTCGACGAGATCGATCCTGATGCTTTTCAGCCAGTCTTCAGTTAGATATATTTGTGCTTCTAGCAAGTGGTAGGCCAGGGCTACATATCCAAGGCTATAGGCAGCATAACCCTGTTTGTTGACATTCTCCAGAATCATGGTGGTCACATCTGCCCTAGGTAGAATCCACCCAATCACTTCAAAACATGGAAAGAGTTCAAGTCTTGTAGCGATTTTCATTAATGAGGATCTTTCTATGTTGACATAGATATTTTCTTCTTCAAACCCAATGTCAGGCACCTCTCGACGCGTAATCAATCTGTAGATTTCTCCCCACTGATATTTCGGCTCTACACCAATTATGCATTTGGTGTCTTCATAAATATATTCAACTCTGGTGATGATTTCGATGTCGAGTTCTTCTTCGACCGTGGGAGCCTTCTTCCTTTGACGCTTAGACATGTTAAGTTCCGAGGAATTTCCCTGTCACGTATAAAATTTGTAATTTAGATTCTGTTAGGTCATTCTGGACAACAGTTAAAGATAAGGACAACAATATAAAGCGTTTTTACCTCGTCTGCGTTAAACATGACTGCAGTTAATAAAAATAAGCAAAACATGTTCAAACTAAATGCTCTCATCTAAAACTGAAACCAGCTTAGCCCTACAAATTTTGAGTGTGGGAAAACAAGGTCTATGTCACAAAAGAAACAATCTCGGGCTCTCTATTGGCGCCATGACCACTACATTACGCGGAACACCTGAGGCACTTAATTTAGAAACTCAAAAGGGGACGCTTCAGGAGATAGCACTGTACATGCTCATTTTACGGTCCATCTTAGACTGGGAAATGCGATACTACCCCGAACGTATTCGAGTTCGAATTCGACCATGAACCGGGTTGCTCTAAATAGTAAACTAAAAACAACACCGAGGTCCTAGTTTGCAATATGCGGGTGACCGGACCAGTGGAAACAAATTCGACATTCCCCAGGAAAGCCATGAAAACTTTCCTCGAACATCCAAACACAAAATGGGGAAAACTGGTGTAGAAAGCATAACGGCCGTCTGCACCGGTTTCCCTAACCATCGAGTGCAGGGTAAAAGACCATAACGGCCGCGAAAGAAAACACTCCGTAGACTACAAAGAACTCCCCTACTAACAGTCCCACCACTCACCTCAGCATATATACATGTCACGATGAGAAACTAAGTAAAAACCCTAACCGCGGAAACAAGAAAATAACTCGTCCCATTGAATGGAATGGGATAATGAGTACAAGGGCCTACTTGGCACTGCTGCGTGACTGGCAAGAGGAAAACCGTTGAGCTTCCACAGCGGAGCCACCTAGGAGCGAGGCTACCAACATCGAGAATCCTGGTTTACTTCGACCGAAAATGATAGCGCAGAGAAAGTCCAAAAATAACAATAAAATAATAAACTACCCAACCCATTATATATATACCCTGGGTCAACTATGCTCGGTGGGAAAATATCTTTGGGCGGTAAAAGAAAGGATCGGCGAGCATATCAACATTGCCTCCATAACGTTGGCCAATGAAACAGTTGGGAAAATCGTTGAGGCGTCGACAGGGAAACCAGACGATACTCACATCGGAGCTCGCAAGATTGCAGCATCGAAGCGATAGAAGGATGAAGAGCTGCAACGGCAGAAGCACAAAAGACATCAAGTTCGGTAGACCAGCAAAAATCGAAGAAAAAACCAACACGACTTTAACCAAGAAACATCGGTCCCGCGAAAAATAAAATCAAACTATGCCGGAAAGACAATTCTTTTGAAAGCCGCAATGGCGGATGCCAAAAGCTCAAGGATCAGCGAAACAAAACAGCGGGGTCGAAAAAGTTAATGTAATCCTCAGAGAACTTCGTAATGTGCTATCTGCAACTGTGGAAAACGTAGAAATAACATGTCTCAATGGGATCTTAACAAATAGCCGATTGAGACAAATAAGTGAATAAAGGCATCGGAGAAAACAATCGGACCCGGTTCCTCATGACCTCTCCGCAACGGCGGGCATTTAGGTGACTAAATTTCCAACTTAAACATCCAAATGCTTCCGATGGCAAGGTAAAACTAAAACAAAAATGAAACATCGTTGGCATAAGAAAAATCTTTCCGCAGAACATCGAGCAAACTCAAAAGTTGAGCAAAAATGAGTTAAAGGAGGGTCCCGAATTTTTTTTTGAATTTTGGGAAATTGTTGCAGCTGCAACACACACTTATGGCATCATCAACACCTCCAACTAGTCATGGAATGTAGCAAATATTGAACCCTTTTATACCACCCATGTTCCAGATTCCATTTTTGTACCCCCCACATGATTACACGGAATGTCAGTTATGGCCCAATTAACACATCTAGGACTCATGCTAGGGTTCCTTGTGTAGTACCTTACCCCACCCTTCCTAGAGATGGATTCAAAATCCATATCCCATTATGATATGGTTCCGATACAACAAGTCACCACTACAACTCCATATACCGAATCCATAACACTCATGACTCAACCACCACCAACATTTATAAAACCACAAAATATGTGCATTACTCAACCCAAGCCTAACACCCCTGGAAATGGTAGAAGCATTAATCCCAAGTTGAAATCTCCTCCCACAATCAACCATGCCATTGAATTGTCATCAGGGGCACTTAAACTGAACATGAAGGGTGTCACCCGTTAAATGCTCAAGGAACCCATCATGCATGATACACCTACCATGCAGGTCACCTCCCCATGCGCTTTATGTGGACAAAAAAATAATGCAACAAATCCATGCCACACCTTACTAGGGATGCTAAACTTGCTCAATACACCTGTTAGTATCACACATTCCCCTCAATATAATACTGGGGGTACCTCAAACCCCTCGACCCCTAAGTCTAAATCCTTATGCACCAACAAAGCTTGTTCAATTTGTTCTCAACATGGGCACTACACACACCATTTCCTTGGTCTCCCTCAATTTTGGAATGCATTGGAAACCATTCATCTTACGCAAATAGGAGAGGATCACTTACTGTCCCCACCATTAGAGGTAACTTCCATCAATATGGTTACCACCGATGTAGTTGCACAAATCACATCTCCAAATTTAACACCTTTAGAAACCCCTACATCACCGCAATCCCACCCTTCTCATGCGAGGACCACAACCATATGATTTAGTGCCCCATTTTACATGATGAATGAGAAAATTTCCTTGATCAGATGCGTCTCCATGACTAATTACTCCAACTTAATGTATCCCCACAAGAAACATTACTAGACAAAATTATTCCCATGATAGATGATACTATCAAAGATATATCTCCCCTGGATGGATTACTCATAAGTGAGGATTCATCATCATCTAATGAGGATTCACCCTCCCCCGACAACAACCTTCCCCCAATCCCAAAATAAGCCATACCAGGAACCCCTATTTTTCGACAGAAACATAACTATACCCCATACCCCCTACGACAAGATGTATTTCCTTGGCATAAGTAGAATGTTTCAATTATGCCCCAATTGAACCCATTGTTCATTTCAAAACTTTAGAATTAATACATGTTTTCAATCCCATATATTGAAAATTAAAAAACATCCTTTGTTCCTAATGCAGATGGATGCCAATCAAAACAACTACATTAGTTTCATAGACGGCATGAGTCGATGGTAAAAAAACCTAGCATCCGCTTCTTGGGCCATTTAAACCCCCCACCAAACTCTATACCACACCAGTGGAGTCTGCCTGGGGCCACTTGCAAACAACCAAGCTGAGTACAACGTTTTTATAGGTATATTGACTGATTCCATCCATTTTGGCATAACTCACCTGCATGTCCACCTAGATTCCAATTTAGTTGTGTCACAACTCAACAATGTATTTCGTGTCCTCAATCCCTTTCTATTCCACAAATACCTCTGTGTACGTCTCCTTCTGAGATAATTTAAAATTATCATTTTTAGCCACGTCCCAAGGAGCACCAATGTACTTGCCGATGCAATAGCCATTGAGGTCTTGAACTGGCACTTGATACATCATAAACCTGCATAATAAAATAAGGTTAAATAATACATGCGCAAGTAGATACAACTATGCATGTATAAACCATCTGTAACATAAACCATGTCTTGATCATCAAGCAAATATCATGTATAAGTACCTACTACTATACAATGATAAGAAAAACATATGCATATCAACCTCATAAACATAGACATACATCAAACATCCATGCGAGATAACATGTGTGCCACCGAAAAATGGTATATACATATTTCTCAAAAAATAGTGTGTCATGTACAAACTGGCCCTCACAAGGAATATACAAAAAAATCATGCACATTATAGGAGATACATCATAAAACCTACCTCCGATGTGCTCTATAATCATATACAAAATAAGGGCCCTCAACCCTGAACACAATCATATCATAAAATTAGATCACTCAAGTTGCTCCACTACTGGTCGGGTCTCAAGGATCCATGACGGCCAAAGGTCGCACCACCTCCCCTCTAACTACCTCAGGGTCTGATCTCCATGCTGGTCCTTGTGTCTACTGTGGTCTCTTCCATGAAGGAGACCTATCTCCTCCTCACCCTACATGTGCCCCATGGCATCCGATAGCTAACTGTTGTAGAGTCACTAGCCAACCCAACCCATAAGCCGCTAGGAGATGCATAATCTTAGACATCTCCTCATTGTCCATATCTCTGCTTTATTGCTTGTTAATACCCTATATCATGTCATCCAAACACTGCTCTATCTTGTCCAAGGATATGGCATCCACATCCCCACCAAAATCACCCCCAGTAGGAGCACAAATGCCAACAACACCCCCTACGACAGCCCTAGCCACTCTTCCAGGCCCTCTAAGCCTTTCTCTCTCAACCTGATGTCAACAATGATGCACTCTAGGAGGTGGTGGGTCCAACATCTACATCACCAAGAACAACAAGCAAGTCGTCAATACACATATATCTCAAACAATGTACATTAAAAAATACATGTACAAAACACGATATCATACAAGAACATAAATAGATGGGCCTGTCTCATCCCAACCACTAAGAGGTCGAGGTAGCTCAAGATCATCGGTTTAGTCCATACCCTTCCAGGGATAATCCTCTATTTCCCTGATTTGTTGTAACCACGCCTCTAGAAAGTTGGTTGTATAATAATCCCCCACCTCAACACCCCGTAGGCAGGGAATCACATCACTCCCCTAAAATACCATCCACGACTCATAAGGTCATTGCACTAGTACCAGAACCACAGTCTGCAATGAATATAACTACTCCAAAAACAATGCATAAAGGACACTCCCATGATGGAAAGTCCTCTCCACCCCCCGATGAACATCATCCAACCTAAACATGATTCTCTCCCTAAGCATCGACCCCCACGCCACCTGCTCACCTGCTAGAACTCTCTCCACTAGTATCATCTATATGCCTGAAATCCCGTGGAATGATGTGGACCCAAGGATCCTCAATACCACTACAGCCATGGCCCTCACTCTCAGGCTCACCAAACATCTCCCAAGGATATGTCCACTTTGATAGGAATTGGGATCCCTACCACATTACTAATCGATCAATCCCTGAATAGGACACCCTATGCTCATCCGAGGACGGATGGAATCCATCATCCCAGGACTCAAATTTGTCAATAAGTGGAGATCATGAGTAGTAATATCCAGGTCCTGTCCACCCACATGGAACACCCGTTGGGAGGGGTCACACATCTGCAATAACTCTTTTAGTAGATAGTCAACTAAATGCATGAATGGACACATAATGAACTTCAGGATCCCTACATTGGTCAACTCTTGACTCACCTCAATATCCCCCCATTCATCATCCACTAACTCTTGGTAACTTTGCTCCCTCAACTCCACATCCATATATATATGCACAAACCAAACAAGTCATATGACTTAGTTCTAGTTACCTAAAATGTGCTACCTTTTGGCACTACATGGTGACACAACTAGTGAAAAATCACGCTTAGCACGTCTGACACCCCTTGTCCCATGTAGAACCAATGCATGAGAAAACATCTTCCACAACACCCTTGTGTGGCGGTATTGAGATTAGTCGGGCTAGGCATAGCGCAATATTCCTAGAGTTTCTTACGCTCCAACGCGTCTAGTCACCATTCAAACGCACCGAAAACCTGCATGGAGAACCAAAGGTAAACTGACGCTTTACAAATATTTATCCCAGAATCTCATGTTGAGTCAATACAAGGGTCCCCACTTTTCTAGCATGACCATATGCTAAAAAACTAAAATCTTGCGTGGATGGTTTTGTGAAACAAAACCATCCATACAAGATCCTACCTATCCCCTAACCCTACATCAACTCAGATCAAATTAAAAAATACAAGGGTTAGTCTTACTTGGATCTCGCTGCTCAGAAAATGGATCACTCATATTCTCAGAAACCGCAAAAAATATCATGAGTGAACAAAGAGCGAGTAGTACAAATGATGTTTGAAAAGTGGGCCCCGCCTCCTTTTTGAACCAATTTGACCCAAAATTCAAACCTCACCATGGCCAAACCGCACATCTGTTTGACGAATTTTTCACACCATCATGATCAGCACTCCGAACTCTCCCAAATGGTGCATCCTTCTCCTCCAACATGATCATAACCCCCCATAGCATATTGATACAAGCAACCCCCTAGGTGTGCGATATATTGAGTTGTTACTTATGCATTGTCCATACCTTTTTCATGTCCTTTACTACACTTGGGTACGTGTGTCATGTGTGCAGGATTATAGTCAGAAAACCCAAATCATCGTCCATCGACAAAAATTCAAGATTCTATTATCAGATATTATCATGAAACTTGCCCTTTGGCACCAATATTTCCCTCTATGAAGCATAGCCCTACCATCATCTTGCAAACCATACCATTATCAATGTCTTGGTTTTGATGTGCCATCAACGTAAAAAATGAGAACCACTGGCTTCCTCCATGTGTGTTTTCCCTCAACAAACCTTTATCATAATTGACACCCATGATGCCGATCCCCCCACAAGTCCAAGGAAATGGCCACCCTCAGAAAATAACCTACTTGAAGCCAATTATTCTATAGTTGTGCATTTACCCCCCCACCTCACACATTTTAGCAAGGCCAAATTCCTCATCACCAGTTGTGAAGAAGATTTCACCATGGCCTTCTCATAACTCCATGAGCATCTAACCCATTTGTAATTCTCTTCCATATCATCACCTCCACCGAGACAACAATGGGTCCACCTCCCTCCGAGACAACCAATCCTATTTAGTTATTCACGCAGGAACATTCTGCATGACATTGATTCATGGGGCACCCTTCTTCATGTTTGAAAACTATCCCTCACTTCATTTTGGAAAAAGTTCCTTGATTCACTCAAAACCATGGGAACCTTTTCTATCATCAAATTTACTCCTTGATGCACCCAAAGCTGTGGGAGTCCCACCCATCATCAAATTGGTCCCCCAACACACCCAAAACCATGGGGACCCCAACAATTAGTCTTTATGTATGACTAGATACTAGTTCCATTTACACATGGGAACCAATCAATTCTTTCGGCAATAATCCCCTGGTCGTCTTTGATCGATCACATTGAAGTCTCTCAATAGGGATGATTTTAGTGCGGAATTTGGCCCATGGGTGAAATTAAAGGAGTTAGAAATATTTAATGGGCGAATTTTAATATAGAAAGGTTTTTTTCAAAATTTAATATATTCGTCCAATATTTACTATATAAATAATAGTCCAAAAACAAATCATCCTCCCCCTATTAAGGAGGAAGTGAAAAAATAATGGGTCAAATTTACCTCAAATCTTGGGTTCGCCTCCTAATTTCTAGTAAAATTCATTTCAATCCTCCTTATCCCCTAATTTTCAGTAATTAATACTTGCAATAATTATTTAGCCATCCATATTTTTTTTAAATTGAAGAAATGGTTGTATCCACCAACGGTTTCATATCAAATTTGTTTCATATCAAATTTAGGTTGAAACCTTCATAACCCATCTATTTTTAAAATTGGAGGTTCCTCCATGTTTCATGAGATGAAAACCCTATTCGTTCAAAAGTATAAATGCAGTTGGAGTGGGTTTCACGATTATTTTTTCCGTAAAATGCACTTCCTATATAAATATTTCCCAGCTACATTAAGTTTTGGCATCTCTTGTGGTTTCAAGTTTTTGGCATCTATATAAATATTTCCCAGGTACATTGTCTGATCCATTATTCAGCCAATGCTCAGCTTCCTGAATAGCGCAGTCTTGACTGTCTGACTAACGTTCATACGCACCTAAATTGCTACTGATACTACCCTTACTTTCCATACTAGGTAGGCCATACCTTTCTATTCTACTACTTATTAAGTAGGCCATACTCTTCTCTACGCCATACCCTTCTTTACTACTAAGTCCATTCTACGGCCATACCCTTATACTAAGTCCTTATTAGGGTTCCTAGGGCCAAAGTGATCGAGATGAAGAGTCTGATGAGCGATATCCTGTTCGAGAGCGAGATAGAGATGATGATCTTCGAGAGCAGGTCCATAGTTTTCTTTTCGAGAGCGAGATGAGCATCCTAAAGCGATATATAAGTGGTGTAGTCTGATGCTCGTTAGCGAGATTATGGTGTTCTTGATCGATATTATGGTGTTTCTGAACCAGACGGATTCCTATTTTTTCTGAACCATTGCATCGACCATTGCGGTTATTTGCGCTTCAATGTCTGAAATTTGGAGTTGAAGTTGATGTATCATGCCTGCACAGCCGAATGTAGGATCATGTAGTCTTGCACTTGCTTCGTATACCATACTATTTATTTCATCAGCTTTCTGGTCCGAATAAAGATCCTGCCACAATGCAACAGACTGTAAGATGAAGAGCAGATCTTCGTTAAAGAAATCACGATCGAAATGATTTTGTAAAAACGGAAAATATGCAATGAAATATAGCTGCAACTTACTTGAATCAATTTGAAATATAGCTGCATTAACTTACTTGAATCAATTTGATAACGTTGCAGGCTCCAAACACTTGATGTAAGATTGAGAACTTGTGGAGATAATCTGAAGCAAGACGGTAAAGCATCGTACAATTATCCAAACATTCTCTTTCCTCCATCTTGCATTGCTCATGGAAAGCTCCGCCGGATAGAGATTGAGCGCGTGGATTCTCTGTAACATTGCTGGTCAACTGCATAACTGCAACAAATATTGCCACAAATTAGAAACAAATATCAGAGAAGAGAAGCCTAATTTCATGTAACACGACAGGCGTTAATTCCAATTTCTTAAACATAAATAAAAGCTCAGAAATACAGAAGTAACGGAGCATCAAAGAAATTGTAAAGCGTATGTTACATGATCAAACATCTCGTAACGAGTGAGATATATCGTTGATTGATGATCAAAAAATTGGTATCACCACAGCCAGATCTACTAGAAATATCTGGTGTAGGGTTTTGAGGATGTATTCCAAACTTCAATTATTTTCGAAGTAAGAGCATCGTGAAAGTAAGTTGCGTCATTAAGCTATCGTCATGTGTTGTGTTATAATTCTAACATTGAGTTATCTTCATATAAATATCGTCATGTACTGTTGGAACAAAGCAAGAAGCTTCACACATGAGAAATATTTATGAAGAGACATGCTTTCTCATCGATCATATCTCGTCCCTCATCTCTTATGTCAACTTCCATAGTCGTCGTAGTCTAGTAATCAATCAGAGCTATAATCACGCCGAACTTTATGGAACTCGAATAAGGGCCCAACCACAATGGAATTTGACGGCCTAATTGTCTATCATGAGGTAATTTTTCCGTCAAATACCGCTTCGATATGGCTGTGAAAGTTCCATTTTTTTTTGTTTAAATCTGGATAAGTGAAAAAATATCTGTTCAAGTAAAAGATTAAAATGGGGTGTAATTGTAGGTTGTTTATTGGTTTTGGAATAATATTTCTAATTGTTTTATATTGGTTAAAACTTGAATTTTTTTTCACTCCAAGGAACATTGACTCTAAAAATTGGACGATTTAGGTCGGAATAGATAGGTTTCTTTTAAAATCCAGGTATAGTTGTCAAGAACTGGAATTTTGGGTGCCTTACAGGTCTCTAAGGATGTTAAAGGGTTCAGATTGGACGATTTAGGTTGGAATAGATAGGTTTGTTTTAAAATCCAGGTATAGTTGTCAAGAACTGGAATTTTGGGTGCCTTATAGGTCTCTAAGGATGTTAAAGGGTTCAGATTTGAAGCCTTCTGGAATTTTGGGTGCCTCTGAGGCCTCTAAGGGTGTTAGAGGGTTCAGATTTGAAGCCTTCAATGTCCTTTTAGGACCTATTTTACTCTTTATAGAAGAGCATAGCAATTTTTGCCATTCAAAAATTAATTAATTTTGTATCTAGCCCTTCAATAACGAAATTTGCCATTATTTTGCAACTTTGCAATTGAAGGTTGCTCCAATTTTTTCCTATAAATTTTTTTTAGGCCTCTGCATGATGAGGATGAGACAAAATCTAGAATCACTGCAGATAAGATAGTTCAAGGATCAATTTGGGTTGAGTACCACAATGGCCTATAATGTTTATGCAGGGTCTCTTTTAGTTTATTGCAAAAGATTCAAAGATCAATGGACAACCACAAATATGATTTCAGAATATATTAGTGTTGATGGGTATGATTTTTCTCATTAACTGATGTTTGATGAAAACGTGGTTTAGGTTTATAAAAAATTTCCAAATAATTTTTGACAGCTTTCCAATATTCATTGTGATGGAAAGCAATCCAAGTCTCCGGCGAAGAAACAGAAATGAGGAGTAGAGGAAGATCTCTTTAAGTTTCCAAAAGAAGCTTTTCCATTTTGCAGATATATTGTTTTCAAAAGGAAATCAATGTCTTTAGGAATTCTCTCAAATATACAATAATATTTTTGTGTCGATCTTCTTTTCCATCTACATTGCAAAAGACATTAAAAGGAATTAGTTTCTTTCAACATGCAATGTATTGTGAGCTAGTTGTGTTTGATATGTGCAATTGTTTATATGGCTTAATTATTATTTTTTTTCTCATCAAATAAACAATATTTTACTTGTGTTTTCATAGGTGGTATAAATACTTCATATTCGATTAGGAAACTCTTCTCTCTTTTTACAAAGAGAGTAAAAAAACAGTGAAAGAATATGACGACATTGGCGTCATTATATAGTTTTATACAGGTCCATCTCTTGTACAATGTTGGAGAGTTGGCTTGAAGGGGCCACAATCTATCTATAATTCTTTATAGAATGGAGTAGACTGATGAAAACTTGCCACTGGTTGATTACCTGATTATGAGATATTTGGGATTCCATTTTAGAAAGCATGCCTTTCAAACAAAAAGGCCAATGGGTTGGTTGGGATTACCGAGTGTCAAATTTGGCTTCCTTGCATGGAACCATCAATGCCTTCTATACTAGCATGAGGTGTATTCTTTTTCTAACAAGACTTCATGATCTTTGCATTGTTTCTATTGTAGCTATGCTTTAATAGCAATTGTATATGAACAAGTTCTATTAGTTTGTTGAATTAGGAAAATGTGAATAGGCATGAGGTGTATTCTTTTTCTAACAAGACTTCATGAACTTTGCATCGTTTCTATTGTAGATATGCTTCAATAGCAATTGTATATGAACAAGTTCTATTAGTTTGTTGAATTAGGAAAATAAAAGTATTTACAAATGCGTCCTCTCATTATGTGCTTCGATCTTATGCTTCATTATAACAAACATATTTTACGTTCTCTTTTTTATTTTTATTTTTGTAAGTGTAGGTCATTCACAAGAATCCTCTTGTGGAGAGAGAATATTGACTCATGATGAGGATGCCGTTGAAGATTCATAGAAAAGTAATACTTATGATAGAAATGATCACTCTACGGATGGTTCGAGTGAAGAAGGTGAGGTTCTATATTATGTCTGGTGCTTTCCTAAAATTGAAAATTAGAATAAGTTTAATTCCTCTGTAGGATGATACTGACAATATTCTTCTCCAAATTGTTGCAGAGGAACACAGAGAATATAGGAATTCAAGGATGATTTCTAGAGAATGACTCGAAAGATCTAGTGTTGTTGTTCTACAATCCTCTTTTAGTGAATTTGTTATAGGTATGAGATGATATAGATTCTCTCTTAACCATTATAAATTTGATAAAAAGTATTTTATATTTTATGACCTAAACATTCTTTTGTGCAAATTCTCATAAAAATATTGTTGATTTTAGAAAAGGAAGCCTTTTTGTTTTCAAAGTTAGGAACCACTAAAAAGGGAGTTTAACTGCATAATAGTTTCAACCAAGAATATGATTTCAAATTTCATTTTAACCTATATCGATCATGACCAAATGCAATTTATTTTTTGCAGTTGTGTTTTGATCAATTTCAACCTGGAATTTGGTCTTCCAAAGGTGTAACTGAAGGCAAGACTTTATTTAAGAGATCTCTAGGAGCCTAAAACCAAAACAATTGACCAACAAATTAAAATTTATTGGTCTTCTTATAAATGCTCTATAGATGACTCTGAACAAATCTTCAAAGATGTGTAAAGGGTGTGTCGTGAGTTTGGTAACAAATTTCCAGTGGAATGTATAGCTATGATAGTCTTAGAAGGTGCAAAGATACAAGGAAATCCTACTGAAAATTGCATTTTCATTAAACAATGTATCTTATGTAGAAGTTAAATATTTGGTGACAAATGTATGGTAGGTTGTTTCTAAATTGGATGGAATGACTGATGTTAGACCTTTCCTCTCTTCTTTAAATATGCAACAACACTTGTAATATTAGACTACATATTGTTGCGGCATATATTTTAATAATTAATTAAATCGGTTTGTGTTATTGTATTATGAATCTTTTTTTTCCTTCATTTTATTTTAATATTATTGATATAGACTCTTGAGCTTGAGAAACGCATGGAATCTTGAGAAACACATGGCACCTATTTTCTTGGTTGACATCTACATGCCTCTTAATTTAATGGCATGTATAGTATTGTTGTGATTACATAACTGGTTATCTTATTTTTATACAGTCAAAAAATCAACAAAGAAGAAGTTGTTGGCATTGGGTGTAGAGGGATTGTTATTTGAGGTTTGTGTGTTTAGTGAAAGAGGAACTCACAACAAAAACCCGACTTTGTGCATGGATGCTATCATTATTATGCATGGAATTTTAGTGATTATATTATCAACTTAGCGAGACAATATTTTTACTTTTCTCTACGGTTTGCTTTTTGAGATTGCAAATAATTTAAACATTTCATAAGTGAATTTGAATAGCTTGATGTTGGAAACTTGGTATTTGTGTGGGGATGCTATCATTGTATACATTCTTCTCACTCCTCCACATCTTCTTGATGTGGAGGTGGTGTGATACATGTTTACCAAAACTTGTTGAAATATGTATTTATCCAATATGCATATCATTATAAAACATCAAATATTTTGTTTATAGATCATGATCAATACCATTCATATGATAATGCAAAGGAGAATTGTTTCAAAATTCCATTAAGTAGAAGATTTGAGGTAAATGCATGGTTTTGTTCAATATTGACTCACTTGAGGTCTTGGTCAAGCATGAGTTGTTGGCTAAAAACATTCAAATTTAGATGACAATATTGAAAAAGTATGTTTTTTTCTGGGAATGGCGACATACATTTTGTGAAAAAACAACAACTAGCCATTTGGGTCCACTGAGTTTTCAATTCAAATGTTCTTGAATTTCAAATGTATATTTGAAATCCCTTAATAAAGTTTGGAAAAATTAAATGGGTGCTTATAATGTTTTAAACACAATAATTGTAGATGATTCGAACGAAAAACATACCTTATAATGTTTACTGTTGATTTTATCCCCCTGTTCACCACGGTAATCATGGAACGAAGTGCGAGATCCAAAACCCTCATAGACGAGCCAAAATCTAGGGACCCCAATGGTGTGGTATATAATAACATCGAGTGAGCTGTAACTGAAACCTTCTCCCTGGATTGCGCTCGCACCTATACTATCATCGACAATGATGAACTATCGGAGGTAGAGAATGATGTCTAGACCTTCCAGAACATCACCAAATCCCAAATAGATGCGATTGTTGCTCACCCACCTATCATTCCTTACACATATGTCATCCCCTGGTTGGTTAAACTTTCTAACCCCAACACACAGATGTTTAGGGATGCTAATAAAGCCCCTTTAGTCTCCTTTAAACTAGAATTCATTGCAAAGATGTATGCCCTCAAGACCCCCCAACAGTTACTCATTGAATAATTCCTGAAGAAGTCAATTCCCAAATTCAATCTTGATGAATTGATCAAATCTTGGATGGATGCACCAACTCTTTATGCTCGTAGACCTGACATGTAGTATCCCATTTTTTTGTTCAAAGAATATTAATCACTACTCGTTGCCACGTTCTGCAGACTGTATGGCCTTCCCAATTGCTCATACTTTAGGACTGAATGGGATCCTATAGCCTATCACATCATTTCCACTGGACAATCATTTAGCTAGGCTCAAATACTATCAGTGGTCTTGAGGGATTTTATTTCGCAAGAACAGGAGATCAAATCATCCAAAAAACCCAAGTTTTATCTTTCTGCTTCAGTGGTAGATATCATATGATCCTCCTTTTCCTTCCCCTCCATGAATTGGAAGTGGACAAAGCAAATTCCACCTATTCACATCTATTGTTCAGCCTTGTGGGAGGAAAATTATTTTCCTCTGATTTTTTAGTCTTCTTGAAAAAATATTTGCCAAATTTTTACAATATTTTATAAATCGATGAAAGATTCGTTAGTTTTTACAAATTTTTTTAATGAAGTGAAATATTCTCCAAGATTTTACAACATTATATAATAAAATGAAAGATTCTCCAAATATTTTATATATACATATTATATTATTGAAAACATCGCCTTCAAATTTTATTATATATTGGAGAGGTTCGCCCATTTTTTATACATATAAATCCAGGGGGGTTCTTAAAATCATCCCTATCTCCTGGTACCACAGAATCATGTCTTTGTCCCACTTTCTCAAGTATCATGTCCCTAACAAATCCCTTCATCTGCAGTTTGTTTCCCTCCATCACATCCTCACTTGAAGTATGATAGCGTCAACTCTTCCCCTAGTCTATCATTGATCAAAGGAAGTATGAGTCCCACGCTTATGATCCAGTCTTGTGTTAGTTCAATCAGTCTCACTATCGGTTACATCATGATCTTGGTTCAACAAAAAATACCCTCATCTTCTAATGAATCTTAATCTCTCATCAACACCAACAACTCATATTCTAAGAGTTGAAGAAGTAGCAGTAGTACCTTGGGGTCCCTTTTAATCACTATAAGGGATTTCATTGGTCTAAGTAAGGAGAGTCATTAGTGCTCCTTAACTTGGTATTCTCCTGTATGCTTGACATCAGTACATTTACTCGTGTTGGAATATTCAACACATCTAGACATTAACCTTAATCATTTATTTGATTTTCTAGTGTTTAGACCATTATTAGTTGACCATCTAGTGTCTAGTACTAAGTATCTTGATCACTCCGGACTATTATTTTTTCATTATTAGCCTCATTATCCTTAGATTCCCCCTCTTCCTTTTTTCTAGGAGTTAATGCACTCTCATGCATGATTTTAGGTCCACTTGTCAGTTCCTATAATTTAGGATACCACATTGAGTTAACTGACCTTGTTTTCATCACCTTAGTTAGTATGAGCTCCGATGACCACTATCACTCAATTGAACACCTATTATGGCCCTCCATCATTAGTTAACATCAACTAACTAGATAAGGCGTCTTCTTGGTCTACCTACTGTTGGTTACACTTAGTTAATTGATCTGCTTCAGGAGTTATGACTAGCAACTATGTCTAGTGATTTTTTATATGTTATCTAATCCCTCCACATGTGTGGATTTCAACTATCTATTTAGGCTGATGAATTTCTCCCATTTGAGTGTCTAGTTTGAGAGATGCGTTTAGTTGAATATTGGAGCTTTGCAACATCTTGTGTCCATCTAAACAATATATTTCGGATTGACATTTCTTACTCCACATGATGAGATAAGTCAAGTTCCTTATATGATTTGAAATATCTCTTCGATATCTGGAATGGGTTTTCGATGGAATTTGATTCTGTTGATTGTAGAAAAACTTGTGATTGAATTGGCAACATGACATCAATCAAGTTTTTGAGTTTTTACTTAAGCTTACATACATGATTTGATTTGAGTGTACAACTTCTTGGATTCAAATTTGTTTGAAAAAAATTGCAAAAACCTCTATTTTTTATGATGAACCCAATGATTTCTCTCTTCTCAGTTCTCATTTTTTATTATTATCTTGAGGGTGATAAGTCAGTTGTTCTTGATGTTGTGCATGCTTCACAAGATGATGATGCTCAATATAGTGATATCCTGGAAATTTTGAAGGCTTGATCAAATTTCAAGAGTACTTCTTTAGCACTCCTTGCTAGTGATCTCATACTTTCTAACTATTCATCTATGATGACTGCACAGTTCCTCAATGTTCCTTTGAAGATAGAGAATTTTCCATTGTTTTGGTATACATGGGACTCTTGTTCCAAATCTTTTTTTCTCTCCTATCTATATTCTATTTCGAATTCTAAAGATAAACAACTAGTTGTTGCAGCTCATACACTCTCTGAGTCTCTCTTTGGTTTTCCTTTTAATGTCTTATTTGATGTTTTGAAGGTGTAATTTCAGTAATGAGATTTTGCATTTTCTCTCACTGTCATCCTTCCTATCCACTGCATGATTTTGATTGGCATATGTTCTCAGAGTTTCATGGATGATGGAGGACACAACCATTCACTTGGAGTTGATTTTATCTCACATGGTTTGAAGTCTCAAGCATATCAAGACTCATTTGGACCTGATTTTATGATCCTGTTGAATGAGAACCTCCTTATTCTCTTTTATCATATTATATCAGTTGCTCTACATTGTCCCATAATCTATTATGGAGTTTTCTATGTTCATGATCAATCTGAGCATATTCCTCTTCTTCCCAAGAATAATATCCCTCCATACATCTAATCAAGTTCACACCTACTTGGATTTGGAGCAGGTTATTTCTGGTGTACCTCATGTCCATTCTTGAGGGAGGATTTTCCCCATGGGGTTTTGCCTCTTTCNGGGGGGGGGGGGGGGGGTGATTGGAATATTCAACCCATATAGACATTAACCTTAATCCTTTATTTTATTTTCTAGTGCTTAGACCATTATAAGTTGACCATCTAGTGCATACTCCTAAGTATCCTGATCACTCTGGACTATTATTTTGTCTTTATTAGCCTAATTATCCTCATATTCTCCCTATTCCTTGTTTATAGGAGTTAATGTGCTCTCATGCATGATTTTAGGCCCACTTGAGTCAGTTCCTATAATTTAGGATCCCACATTGAGTTAACTAGCCTTGTTTTCAGCACCTGAGTTAGTATGAGCTATGATGACCACTATCACTCAAACTCACACCTCTTATGCACCCTCCAACATTATTTATCATCATTTATCTAGATAATGAATCTTATTGGTTTGCCTACTGTCAGTTACACTTAGTTAACTGATCTGCTTCAGGAGTTATGACTAGCAACTATGTGTAGTGATGTTTTTATTTTATCTAAGCATGCCACATGTGTGTAGTTCAACTATCTCTTTAGGATCATGAATTTCTCCCTTGGAGATGTATTATAAATGTAGCCTTATTGGTGAATAATAATGATATGGATTTCATACCAATTGAGTTTTCTCTCTTATGTTTTTGCTTCATTATTTTCTCTCCATTATTTTGCTTATCTCTAATGTAATTCTTGTGAGGTTACATTTGATTCAAGATATTCCTATGCAAATTATTGTAACTCACATCATGGGGAGTCATACATATCGAAGATATAAGTACTGTTCACATTTGAAAATAATAGTAGAAACAGATAGGTACATACACTATCTTCAATGCCTCCACAACCCTTCCAGATTCCCATCCCCATGGGCTTCTTCATATTCGCAATAGTTCTACTTCTTCAACACTAGTTCCAGGTTCATGTAATCTTGCATGAATTGAGGCCACCCTCATCCATTCCCACAACAATTTATGAGAGATCCCTCAGTCCCTTCATTTTTTGTATCCACTCTGGCCATTTTCATAAGCATGGGGATTCCCACCTCATTTATTTAAAAACAATACACTGAAAATTTTTACCCTTTGGAAGGTCATTCACTTCCACAAAGTTTGAAGAACTAACAAAATAAATCACATAAGAAACAATGATGCATTATTGTATCTACAGTACCCTTGGAGCATCATGCATCGGGGGGCATCTATTACCATGAAAAAGTTTCACATCTGCGACAATTTTGTGATTCACACAGAAAAGTGTCATCAACATACAACATGCATCTAGACGAAGACATATTCACAATATCCAAAGATCAAATCGAGTCCAAAATAGCCCCAAGGCAGTAAAAAATCACAACCATGCTAGTATAACTCTGTTTTGTTGACTAAATTGTCATTGATGCCAACAAGTGTGTCTTGGTGCTCCTTGAGGATCCCTTGAGGGTTAAATAGTTGTCAATGTCAAAGGAGACCTTTTGACCTTATCCAAGCCCAAGTATGAATCCCTTGGAGACCTTGGGACAATGGAAAAATCCCTGTACACCCTTTAGAGTGTTTAAGTCCCCCTAAGTAATTTGTGTGGTTCCCCAGTTGTTTCTTTGGTTCCCAAGTTCCATAACCTATGCCCTAGTACCCTAGAAAGTGTCCTTGGTGGGTTGAATAAGTGTAGAGATTCAAATATTCCAAATGACCCTTTATGTGGTCTTTTTTGTTTTTAATGAGGTCATGGTACCCTAGGAGAAGTTCATGAACCCACACCTTGATGGTCATGATGATGGGGTTCTTGAAGCACATCCTTGCTTGTAGTGACTTTGATAACCTATTAACAAACCCTAAAACTTTTACCTTTGGTCCCTAAGTGTTTTGAGGGATATCTACCTTATGGCTTGGGGTCTTAGGGTCACCAACATACTAGGGTATGGCTTGCAGACATCAAGGATTGCATAAACATATATGAGATAAATAGGGTTAGTGGAATATGTAGCTTTTTATCGATGGTTGATCCAGGCTTTAGGTTTCTTCCTCAAATGGTCCTTAGCCTTATGATCTTCTATACCTGCAACAAAAATTAATGTTCCTCCATAGTATCCCTTATCGATATATGAAGAAACATGAATAAATTACAATTTCATTTAAGAATAAACAACAATACATATCGTGATTCATAACAACAAAGTCATGCACTAAGAAAATATGGAATAAATACACTCTTTATTAAGAAGTTCATGAAACATTATAACCCTGTCTGAGACAAGCTCCTCTGCAGACCAAGAAACCGAGTCCTCTTTCTCCTCTCTCCAATGTATTTCTCTAGAATAACCTTGCTCTCCAAAATTGCCTCCCCTATCCTCTACCCCTCCCCTCTATTTATACTTGCTGGTGAGGAGAGGTTACGAGGCCTAGGATGGTTAGGAGAGTTAGTGAAGTCAGCATTTCGAACACAACTACCCCTAAACTTATCATGTTTTTATTTTTAAATTTGTCTTAGGGAACGTGCGGGTATGAATAAGGAAACTTGTGACTGGCTCGCGGCTTTTATGCAGGTAACTTGCGAGTGCAACTTTTTAGGGATAACTCGTGGGTTGCATATGGGCTGACCTGCAAGTGACACATGATTTGTCACAAGAAGACCCACGAGTCCAAGGAAAATTCATTTATAAATATTTCTAAGGCTAAAGAAACAAGTATGTATCAAGGCTTCACTATATCTATAATGTTTAAGCTACTTCAATCCACATTTTTCTTTTGTGTACTGACACATTTGGTGTCAGTACTTGGACAAAGAGTTGATGTTTCATGGTATAATAGATGCCCCCTAATGTGTAATTTCAAAGGGTAGTGATGGATGAAATACATTAAAAATATTTTATCTTAGAGGGACTCAGTATCAAGGTCACATAGAAGTACCTAAAACAGACAAATCAAATTCATTTACAAAATCATCACTGAGGATTCCATGTTCAATAATGTGGAACACTATCTCCTTTACAAGATTCATTTACATCATATAATACAGACAACAGGTCCACGTATGTTTTACAAAGGTGGATCAAAGCCACAATAATACAATGATGGATCTTCAATAGTTGGAAATGGTGTCACAGAATCATAGCACAATCTTGCGCAACTTAGGTTATATAGGTTGTAACCCAAGGTATTCGTCCAAATCCATAGAAACCAGTACAAATCCTACCATATGAATATATGAGTTGAATTCGAACATGGAAGGATGCCATCAGAGTGTCAGTTAAAGAGTTGTATTGACAACCAATGCAGAGGAGTGCACCAATATGAGTAGTGAATCCTAAGGTACTATCTTTGAAACTATAGGTATTCTTCTACAAGAGGTACTGATCGAAATCGATTTTGCAAAGAGGAAGGCACTGAATCCTTCAACAGGTCACCTGAGTAACTGGTAGACTGGATAAGGGAATATGTACATAAGATGATCTTAGATATGGAAATGATAGGGATCATGATGAACAGACAGGGAGGTAAAGATCCTTGAATAGTGAGCACAACACAGAGATGACCCAAGACAAATTTATACTTTCAAATGTTACAACTATACTTATCTACCATGTAGGATACATGAACTTCATCCCCATGTATTCAGGACAAGTGGAGGAGTAATGACTCGGAGTGATAGTTGAAGAGAGAAGTGAAAAACTGAGACATGAGTATCGGCAGACTTAAACTAGTTATTTTGTCAAGGATGACTTGCTTCCAACAAACTTATAACCAAAAGAGTGTATTTCTTCCTTTCATTTCTTGTTAAGATTTAATGATTCCAAGAAAGTCAACTCGAGTCTTTCTTCATTTTTGAGCAAGCTTGTAGAAAAGAGACAAAAGTGCTTGATATGTCACCGATCCATGAATTTTATGAGCTGAATTAGTGAATGCTCATTGGTGCTTTCATAGCTTTGAGAGTATGAAAACTCCAAAAAAGACTCTACGTGGATGGTTTTTCATAAATTTAGTCTCCTGAGTCCGAAAAAATTATAAAACAATCCAAAGCAGAACTCTCGTAGCTTCCGAAGAATTAAGGTATACCTTTTTCGTACTTAGTCGAAAAGGTCTGAAACAGGGGTAAACTATCACCCAACCGATGCTCTTTCAAAAGCAAGCATGTAGCCTTAGTTTAACGAGTGTGAAGGAAGGTAATATCACTCGAAAAGTTCCATTTATTTACGAGAATGGGACAGACAATAGTAAACTCGATGTTTGGCATTGAGGTTTAATGAACATGACAATGGCATAAAGAATGCTTGAAACCTTTTTTCATGTTTAGGTCTAGATAACGAAAAGAGTAAATCAAGGTCAAACAGGTTCCTTTTCCATAAGTTTATTCCTCTAGGCCCGAAAAAGAGATAAATCTATACTTGAAGATACTCTTCCAAATTCCGAAGAAGATAGAGTATTCATTTTTCATAAATAATCCATAGGTTCCAGAAAAGGATTAAACTTATACCACTATGAATGATCATTCAGTTCCTTTAACGAGTCTAAAAGAACAAGCAACTCGACTATCTAGTCATGTTTAAGGGGTCAGACTAGGGCTTGAAGATAACTCCATAGGGAAGAAGACTTATAATCAAAGGTAGTTCAGTAAAAGATACAAAATGAGGATCAGTTTTGTGTGAAAAACAACTACAAAGGCTCATGCAAACCAACACAAATGAGGCATTGGAACCGGAATTGATAAGGGGTGTTCTAACTAGGGTAAGAAGAACAACGATGTTTGAAATTAAGAAGTGGTTGCACATCACAGTCCATGGATAAAAAGGAGATCCTAAAGTTCATCAAGGGATAAGGTATAAGTGAAATATGAAAAAGGGAACCAAATCCTATCCTAAATTCAAAGGAAACATACTCCAATTCATCCATGACCTATAATACCTAGGTAAAAAAAACCAACATTAGTTCAAATGACAAAAATAATCCAAACTATATAAGAGTGGGTAAAAATTATGAAATTTTCGTTAATTATTGAACCATTGATCTACAGGAAAATGAGAGCAATTGAGAGGTGAATTGTGTAGTGGAATATCAAGAAATGATCAATTAATTACAATATTAATATTCATTATTTCCAGTAGTATACAATAGTGTTACAATAAGGAGAATATAATCATGTGGATAAGATTCGAATATACCAACTAAACCTAACTGACTGGCTAATTGAGAGTGTCTAAATCACTGCATGGGAGCCACTAGTTTAACTCTTTATGTCTAAATCAGTCTTATAATAAGCTAAACCAGTTAAACTGATGAGGTAAGTAGAAAAAGGTGCCACTTCCCCATGCAACCATGCAAAACTGGTGCTAGAATAACTGAGAGTGATCTAACTAAATGTAACTGAATGTTGACTCAGCATAAATACCAACCTACCACAACCAACTGATGGAGGTTCTAGTTGCACTCAGATTGGCTCCTATAATGTATGGATAGGTCTTAGAGGCACATAAACTCATGCATGGACATGCAGTAAGTGGCAGTTAAAATCTATATGTGTTCCCCACACTCCAGTTCAATAATAATGTCTCCCTAAGTTAGAAAAGATGATCAAATAGACTGCATATAGACAAGGGAGGATTATATAATCCTAACACCCCCATTAATCCTGACTTGGAAAACTTTGGTCCTTTGCAACGAGGCCAAAAGTCACCAATACAATCTAATGAAATTAAATATTCTTAATAAACTAAGGAAAATGGGGAAAACCTCATGGGAACCCCCCCCCCCTCCCTCAAAATAAGTAGGAAACATGAAAACAATCTATACTTAAGAGAACATTTTCCTCTTTGAGTAATAACTTGTAAAAATTTTGCTGCAATTTGTAGCACTATGCAACAACAATGCAATAGCTTGGTTCTTCTGCACAGCAACATCCTAATACTATGCATCCAAACCTCTCAATTTTCTTTCGATCTGATGAATGTTCTTTGTGTTGCTTCTTTCTGGAGGATGAATGGAATGATCAATTTTTTTCTTCTGTGGTCCAAATGGTTGATCATTCACTATCATCAAGTAGCACTTTCTTGGAAGCTTTTTGCACCACTCTACAAACAACGAACCTATGTGAGAGAGTGTAACATGCTCATTCTGATACAGGGACCGTGTTTCCTTTTGTCTTTTGGATTCCCAGCACCATCCCCAGTTGCTTCAATGAGATTTTGGGCCCATTTAGGATTAGGACACATATTTGGGATGGGAGTTGGATCTGCATCTAGATTCTCATGAGGTATAACCTTAATATCAAGATAATGTTGATCTTGTTACTCTTCATCTGAATCTGAAACATGTGAAAAAATATCATCATCAAAAGGAAATGGAAGAGTGTTTATAGCTTCTTGTGCTTCGGATTGTGGTAGATCAAGAAAATGATCTTCTTCAAACTGAACATTGTGCTCTATAATGCAATTCCTAGTTGCAAATTCCATCAATTTATATGCTTTTGCATCCTCACCATATCTCAGCAGTATGCGTTCGCTACTCTGGTATTGGAAGGCCTTTCTCTTATCCATGGGTATTTTGGCCCAAGCTTTGGAACCAAAAACTCTCAAGTGAGAGACATTAGACTTATTCCCATGTAGTGCTTCGAAATGAGTGGCCCCAATGATTAATTTGTGAGGCACTCTATTCTGTATGTATGAAGCACAGTTTACAGATTCAACCCAAAGAGAAGGAGGAAGATTCTTGGCTTGGAGAAGACAGGTTTCCATCTCCTTCAATGATCTATTTTTCCTCTTAACCACACCATTATGATGTGGTGTGTATGGAACTGAGTTTTCCATTTGAATCCCCTCTAATTCACAATATTGCTGGAAATATATTTTAATGTATTCACCTGCATTATATGATCTAATGGACTTGATATTCTTCCTGAAACAATTCTTAATCAAAGCTTTAAAAACTTTAAAAATTTCGAATACCTCTGATTTCTGTTTCATGAAATACGCCCAACAAAACCTTGAAAATCATCAACAAAAGTAAGGAAATACCAGGAACCGTTAATTGATGTTGTAGGAAGTGGTCCTGAAACATCACTATGTATCAGATCAAGTGTAGAGGCAACTCTAGTTTCCTTCCCAACTTCATACGTCTTCTATGGATGCTTACCTACAAAGCAACTAGGACATACTCCATCTAATGTTTGGATGAGAGGAAAGCCTTCAACCATTTTGTCATTGTGTATTTACTGGAGATATTTGAAATTGATATGCCCAAATCTCTCATCCCACATCTTGCTAGTGTTGTTGGCATGAGTCAATAAAGCTGTTGGATGTGAAGCGGGAAGGAAATGGGAGAACTCATATGCCTTCGAGGCATGGTTATAAAACCCTTTTGCTATCGTATTTCCTATATATTTTCCATTTATTTCCACCGAGTCAGACCTGAATGTAACTCTCTTGGGAGATCATGTATGAGTCATGTGATAAAAAGAAAACAAATTTGTTGCAAGATAGGAAACATAGAGTGTATTTTTGAACTCACCGTGTTGTATTTTAATGGAACCTCTCCCAACAAATGGGATTTGCAAGTCATATCCCATATGAATGTTAGGTCCTCGTGATAGAGTGCAAGTGTAGAAGGATTCAATGGAGGAAACCATGTGGTTGGATGCTCCAGAATCAATCAATTAATTTTTTGACTGAGTGAGGCCTGCCTTCAAGGCATGTCATCTCTCATGATCTTCTGTCAGTTTTCCAGCATTAGAATTATTTTCTCCTTGTGGGAGGGAAATATTGTTATGTTTATGTAGTGTTGATAGCTAGTCGATTGTCTTCTTCATGCACTGTCTCTCTAGACAAAAGCCTCTCATACAGTATGGACATCTAGTATTCTCGAGTTTCTTCTTTTTCTTGGAACCTGAGGCTTCAATGGAAGATCTCCGATTCTCCTTTGGCTTTGAATCAGTGGATTTGGGCTCCTTCTCTTTGTGCATCCCTCTGTCTTGCATAATGTTTGAGTCTGACATCAAGAGTGCTTGATTCTTGGAGGTTTGAATCACTCCCATTTGAACCAATTTTTCTTGCTCTTGTATTAAGGACTCAACAAAAGCATCTAGAGAAGGAATCTTCCAATTGGGGAGGGAAGCTCTTCCAGAATGGAATGTAGAGATAAATACTGAGTACTCATAGCCACTCTTGATCAGTACCGAAAAAAAAATGCTGCTCATCTTTCCTCTCTAATCCACATTGATTGCATTGCAGTACTAGTGACTTGTATTTTGTAAAGAATTGTTGAACAGTCACTGGGTTGTAAAGAAATGATCTCATTCTCCAATATATGCCCTCGAATCACATCTACTTTTCCAAACAAATATTCAAGATTATCCCAATATTCATTCGGATTCCTTAGTCCCTCAAGATGGAACAAAAAATCCTGGAAGATATGAGTGCACATGAACCTGAAGGCCTCATCAATCCGATTCAAAAAAAAATCTTATCAGCATACTATTGGGGCTCAGTTTCTATGCCCATTTTCATACTAAACAGACCAAGATTAGGTAAGGCTACCTTCATATCTTCCCTCCAATCAGTGTAGTTAAAGGGTGTAAGGATTCGGGGTACGAGAGTTGAAGAATCCATCCTTCTGTATGTTGAAACAATCAATTCCTAAAGAAGATACGTAGGTACCTGCAAATAATAGTGCAAAACCCAAATCAATTCGCAATCATGTCAGTTTCAAGCCTTTCCACCTCGACATGTACACTTTCTCAGAGTCTATCACACCTGGATAGACTTCTCTGAACATAATTCAGAGGGAGAAAGGATATCATTCCAGGATTTATGTGGAAACTCAACTGCCTCTAGTGTATAATGGAGATGGGACAATAGTTTTTATTATCCTGAACAAGGCTCTGATAACATGTTAAATTATTGAACCATTGATCTAGAGGAAACTGAGAGCAATTGAGACGTGAATTGTGCAGTGGAATATCAAGTACAATGTACACTAAACAAGACAAATTTGAGAGAAATCTGATAATAAGTGATCAGTTAATTACAACATTAATCTTCATTATTTTCAGTAGTATACAATAGTGTTACAATAAGGAGAATTCGAATCATGTGGATAAGATTTGAATCTACCAACTAAACATGACTGAATGGCTAACTAAGAGTGTCTAAGTCACTACATGGGATCGAATAGTCTAACTCCTGATGTCTAAATCAAGTAAACTAGTTAAAACAGTTAAACTGATGAGGTAGGAGGAAAAAGGCACCACTTCTCCATGCATCCATGTAAAACTAGAGTCAGACTAACTGAGAGTGATCTAACTGAATGTAACTGAAGGTTAACTCAGCATAACTGCCTACCTACCACAACCAACTGATGGAGGCTGCTGGAGGTGTTGGTGAAAAATATTAAACAATTTATAACATATCCAACGATTTAATTGTCAACCCAGAGAGAGCGTAAACTTGTTAGGTACAGACAAAATATATGTAGGGGCAGAGTATTGCTAACTTATTCTACAACTGAAATTGAATCTAATTTATGAAAATGGGAAATTGTATGGAAATAAATCTAACCTAAGAAATCATGAAATTAAACAAAGGAAATATAATCTATAACAAAAAACATGTAACAAATTATAAATAGATGTGAGCTCATGACAAATCTATACTATCAATTCATAAGAAAGAAATCACTGAAAATCTATACTAACAATTCATAAAAAAGGAACCCAAAATTAACATGAGAGAATCAAAGGATTTGCATTAAAGCAACATCTCCATTACATAACAATCAAAATCCACTCTATGACTACCTCTAAAAAATATCTAAACTAGTTTCTACTTCCACACCACTAGAGAGGCCTCTAACAAAATGAGGAGAGAGCCCTCCATTTATACATGAATTCAAGATAACTAATCATAATTACAATCCACTTTCCTCTCAACTTATCCCTAAAAATTCTCCAACATACCCACTTTTCTCTCAACTTATCCCTTCAAATCCTCCTACAAATAATCCCTTCAAATCCTCCTACAAATATTAGATGAGATATTATCTCCACATTTCCATGATCTTCTCCTTGAAATTAGCCCACATCTTGAAGATGAAATTCGAATTTGAGGCTAGGTGGTGACTTTTGAGCTTGTTAAAGTCTTCAAATATACCTGTAATCATTACCAAACTCATCCAACTTTAAGGTATAATGAAAATATGTTATTTTTCTCAATAATTAACCACAAATTCACTCAAAATACTCAAAAATAAATGATTTGGGAAATAACAAGGTAACCCATATTTATTCATGAAAATGGTGGATATTAATGGTCTTATGGAAGGATAAAATAGGAATAAGGTGACAAGTGATATATGAAAGATGAATAAAATGTGGTATTTTTGCGAATCAACATTCCCCCCAACTTAACTGGTTGCATGTCCTCATGCAACTATGCATTGATTCTCTTTAAAACTTTTGGCTTTGTAGCTGAGCTTTCCATGATGATGGTATGTAACAGTAAAGCATTCCATGATTTGAAATGCATGAGTGGCAGCAATTTTCCTTATGGTTGGTTCTTGTGTTACAACCATAAGTATAACAAATGTTGGTTCTTGTGTTAACAACATTCACTTGTTTTACTTGTATTTTTGCTGCAATACATAAGATTTAAAAGTATACATGCATTAGAAATGATGAACCATCAATGTATATTAGAAATCCTTTATGAATGATGCCAATATATATAGCATAGTTTGGGAAATACATGTTGGTTAATGGTAAATGAGATGATGAATATGTAAAATGGTAATGAATAGTCCCCCCCCCCCAAACTTAACATGTATTAGGTTTATGAAAAGGAGAAAGGGTATGTATTGAGTGAATTTTCCAAATTCATTCATTTTCTAGCATTTAAGGAATTACATGGCTAAATATTAGAAAACAACATGCCTCCACTTACCCAAAAAGTTGATGAACTTATGTAATAGGAATGTGGCTACTACTGCTGGATCATAGAGTGTGAAGTGAAGAAATATGAACTGCTTCGTTGTATGAAGTAAAAGATGAGAGATGAAATTAGAACTGTGGTACTCTCATATGGCTGAAGTATGTTGTTGTAAAACTGTTGATAGAGTCATGAAAGGTATATAGTCTTCACCTGCTACAAAACCCGATGGTACAATTCTTACCATGCGAATAGATGTGTCGATGTCGAACATGGAAATAAGTCATTGGATTACCGACCATTAATGAATGTCATTAACCAATGCGAGGAAATATCACCATTGATGTCAATGAGTGCCAAGGTACCTAAGTACATCATGCAAAGTGAAAATAAATGAGCTGATGTCGAGCCACTCGCAAGATCTAACGATCAAGGGACATTGATGTATTCCCATGATTGTCAGCAAGAGAACTTTCCATTAAGGCATGCAAGCCTTAAGGTACTAAAAATGAACTCTGGTCTCTATCCCAGATAAGGTGTTGAGGTCGATGGGAAAAGACTTGTTGAAAGGTGGGCCTTAAGGAATCCCACATCAGTCAACACAAGTTGTACATAATGAGTGGTAAGACTATAGATTAAAGATATGATGGTCAAACAGTTTTTATGGCAGGAATAACAAAGCAATGTAGTCATGGAAAGGAAGTTGAATGGTTGTATTCAAAAGAAAAAAGATGAAATGAAAATGAGGAAAATGTGTGCGAATCAAAAAGGTAGACATGCGAGAAGTCATGATGTATAAGGTAGTGAAAAATTAGACTCTAAGATGGATGACGAATAAGCTTGGAAAAAAGGTAAGTAATCATGACATGGCGTAATTGGTTTTTGAAAGGCTTCTTTGTGGCAGCAAAATGTCATGACATACATAGTGGAAACTCAACTTCTTCAAACTTTTAATGGAACATTTTTTTTTGAAAATTTTATGCGATTCTAGAAATTACTTCTGCATGTCATTCGTTCATCTTTGAACCTGCAAAAGGTTAGCATTTTCCTGCAACAAACTTGTGAGAGTATTGAAAATATATGAAAATATGTGCTTAACAAAAAGTTGAAGAGAATAAAAAAAAATGCTTTCATATCTGAAAGTAGCAAGGCATGTTAAGAAACCCTTCTTGTCAAAACCTGTTCTTGAGTAACTTGCGAAAACAAGTTAGCGCAACAGACATAAAATTTTAAGAATATTCCAAGTTCATTTATAATTTTTAACTTTATGGTTTTATTTGTTACCTAATGCTTTTTATTTATTTATATGTTTTTAGTTTTTAATTTTATTTTTGTAATGTTATCATAACCCTTTTATTATTATTTTTGAATTGTTTTTTATATATTTTTAAATTTGATTTAGTTAAAAACAACAAACGATCTATTTTTATGTTTGACCTAATTTTTTTTATTTTTTAATGTTTTTTTTTATTTTTTTATGTATTTTATTTTATTTTTTAATTTTTTTATTGTTATATATATATATACATATTAACTACATATACATACTAACTATATAAGAGAAATTAAAATAAAATATGCTAATCCAATTTCATGCAAAAGTGGGATAACTATGTATTTATATGTATATTAAGTCCAGTGAAAAAATTAAATGTTTGTGGTTTGTGTTTTTTCTAATATATATATATATATATATATATATATATAATTTTTATTACTTTTATTTTTAATTGTTTTGCAATAAAAACAAAAAAGAAATTGGAACAAAAATGGTAGTTTTTACATCCTCATACAAAGGTTAATGCGTCTTTATGTAATGATTGAGCAACAGAGAGAGAGGGTCGACCCCTCTAAAAGCAGACTATCTTAATGATTTGGAATAAAGAAGAGAATGCAAACAATCCTTCACATTTTAAACATATATGAAAATTGGTTAATCAGATAAATGAGTACCTTAATTACAAAGAATGAAAGAAATGCAACTTGATATTGCATAATCATTCGCAGGCATGGTTTATATGAAGATCATAACAAAATTGAAACAAACACCTACCTCCCCCAAACGGAAGATGTGTCAGGTCCCACTATGCAAAAATAAAAAATTAATAAGAAGGCTTAGCTGCAACAGTAGCTCCCTTCGACTTTCAAAAAAAGATAAAATAGACTTTACTCAATGAACTCATTGAAAGGGAAAGGATAGTCTAATGAAATTGTAAATATTTGATTTACCCTTTACATTAAGATAGATTGATTTTGTTAGGTTAGCTACTCTACATTGTTTTTGTTTTGTTTTCCAACATGCAATAACCCTTGTACCGCTTCAAATGTCGTTACTTTATAATTCTTATTAGAAATGGTGGGAAGTTGAATTTATATTTGCCAATATAATGATGCATGACAATGATTATATTTTTTTTAAAAATAAAATTATTTAACCTAAATATAAATCAAAATGAATACTTATCACATCATTATATTTAATATATTAGAAAATAGAAACTAATAAGGAACGAAACCTATAAAGAAACATTTTGTTCCATTATTTATTTTTTCACGGTCGAACACTTCATCCTGCGGTAAAAGTTTGAAAAGTAGGTCCATTGTCACGAAGCTTCTTTAAGAAATCAAAAACGTTTTAATAGAAAAATATAGATAGAAATACACTTTTGTGGCCTTTGATTATTGGTGTTATATTTAGTAGTGGCAGAGCTGATCATAGCAAGCTGCTTTCTTGGTAAGATTAACTAAATTAGATGGTTTATACCTAAGTTTGCTGATATTGTTAAACTTCTAAAAATAATTGTTTAAGAAAGACCAAGAGTTTTAGTGGGATGTCGAAGGAAAGCGGATACGTAAGCCAACTAGACGTTTGTGTTGGCCTGATATGCGTGAGGCCCAGGCTTCAAATTCTACCCAATGTTCTTATTTTTTTTAGTTGCACTTAAGTTAGGATTCTGGTAGTGGTGGATAAGTTGGCTCTATAGTGGCTGGATCATTTACTGTGACTCTGTTTCCCATTGCTACTCTACTCTATAGAATCGTAAGTAATAATAAAAATATATATAGATTTTTAAATGAACACTTCTAAAAAAAACCATGTTAACATACAAGAAAATACAATATGCTTGCATCAGTCATGACCTTGTGATGAGTTATGAGAACATCCCAGATCTGTCTCATAAATTCTTATTTTATTTTAAATAGATGCTTCCTCGACTTCTAGTGAAACCTACTCTTTGCAATATGAAAAACTCTGTCTAGGGGATGAAGCTAAAAATCTAAGACAAATCCATTGTCGATCATAACTCTAGTTTACAAAAATATTGACAGTTTATTTTGCCAACACCATCCTCACAAATTCCTCATAGTTGACTGTGATTTGGTCGTTGCCACCAGCTATGTTTTTTACGCAGCCAAAATCCAAGAAATAATTAGATCAAGAGGCATTGAATGTATCATAAACTGGTTTGAAAAATAATAGATATAAGGCCACTTTAAAAAAACTATTTTTTCACTGTAGCTTAAATCAGTCTTGCCCAATTTTTCAATACAAAAAAAAAAAAGTATTGTTGTGTGTTGCATAACGTGGACTTTGATCCCTTGCTATGGCCATCTAGGTATGCCATTAATATGATGTAACTCACACCCAAGTTACACTTGAATTGTGTTTTTTTTTTTAATTCTTCATCTACAAATAAAAATTAATATAATGAAATAATTAAACACGATCCTAAACATTGCAGCAAGTGCCTGAGATGAAAAAGGAAAGTCTTGGTTACATAATAAGGGAAAACTCACCAGGCACTTCTTCACGTTCATGCTCCTCCATTGTGCTGCCTCCATGGATGTTGATGGTCGAATCCCCTCACTGGGCCCTTCTTGTTCCCTGACATGGACAATGAATTCATTTCTCCCTCGATTTTGGATTAAGCTTGTATTTTTGGGGTATCATATGCATTGGGGGACTAATCAAAGTGGAGGAAGTTATTCAGCAGTTCCAGAACTGTATGCCAACAGAGTTTTGTATATACCACTCGGGAGAACCATTGACCATTGTATCGAGTTAATGCCAGGTACAAGATCGCTCGAGCATCATACGAACTTTATGGACCTGAGATGGTTTAGCTCAAGAGGCAGATTGAATAGTTGTTAACAGCTGGGTATCTCCGCTTGTATAGATTACCAGAAGCCCAGTACTCATAATAAAAGGGATGGTCATGGGATTTGACCCATTACTAGTTGGCTTCCAATGAGATCTTGGTATATACCATTTTAAATATAAAACACAAAGGCAGTAGGGTCGATCCTTCCTGTGATGTGTGATAAGAATCAATACTCTGGGATCTTCTCCTAAGATGTGTGCGCTCATCTGCCACAAAACCTAGCTCGAAAATATTTAGGAGCCAATTTCCGGAGGTAATCATTCTAAAATGACCTGCTTTAGCTGGGTATTTATTTATTATTTAAGTTGGTTAGCATCAGAGCGCATAGTGAGCTCCAATCTGTTGGGATACGGCGATCTTATCGCTTGGTTTAAACCAGACGGTTAGCATAAGAGCCAATGATGTGCATATGCTTGGCGTGATTGGTAAACCATAAGGATTCAGCGGTTGAAACTGCCTGAAAGGGTTAGTAAAATAGGCATCCACTACACAACCGTCGGAGGATGAATTAATCATGTGACATTCTAAGTGCACTCACCAATATTTTCGGAGCATATATCTAGGTTTAAACATGATGGCAGCCTTCTCAGGAGCAGATCTGGGCGAAAAGATAGGCACGATATCTTTTATCTCTTCTATTATGCGTAGGACCCTTTCATTGACAATCCATGATATCCAAAGGGAAATCGTGAATAGCCTTGAAAGTCTGTTTCTTATCTAACAAGCTTTAGATCTACAGGCATACTTACTAGCGATCCAGCATCTCTAACAATTAGTCAATCGTTTTATTGATTTCATTTTATGAGTTATATATATATTTTAAAAAAGTGTTTGATATTTACGGGTTTAGTTTCTAGGCTAGGCAAAGAGATAGGCGTAGGTGGTCCGACTCGAACCAGGCTGACATACTATTGCAGCCGAAATAAAAGACTTTTCTTTTGCATAGTCAACTGAAATTCAGTGGAGCACAAGTGTGGAAAGAAAAATTTTATGTTTACAAGTTGCAAATGAAAGGCTGAAAGGCTAAAGCGTTTGAGATTTACAACTATTTTTTCTTTGCAGGTTCAAAACATGTTCAAAACAGGTTCTATTTTTAGGTTCTGTTATATATATATATATATTTTTAAATTTTTTTTTTAACTTTTATATATACACACTAATGTTTATTTGTTTTAATGTTTGCAGGTGGGGTGACCACAAACAAAAACAATTTTTTTAATTATTACTTTTGGTTTTATTTTTAAAAGTTTTATTTTTGTTTCATTATTTTTATAGAATATTATTGTTTAATTTGTTCATGTTCATAGGTCTAGTTAAATTTTTTACAAAAAGTTTTAATAATTTTTTTAAAACTAAAATTAAAATTAGGAAAGTTAAAAAAACTTAAAAAGACAAAAACAAAAAATTTAGAAGAGTATAAAAAACAAAAGCAAAGAAACATTTTTTTTTATTTATTTTATTTTAATTTATATATATGTATTTATTTTGTTTTTCATTTTAAAATATTCCTAGATTTAGAAGATGCAAACTAGATTTTTTATTCCTAACAAAATTAAAGGGTGAAATTTTTATTTTTTAGATTTAAAAAAAAACAAAAAACAAACAAAGAAACATATTAAAACTAAAACAAAAAACTATATAGATTTTTATTGTTTTTTATTTGTTTATTTAATTCTTTTATTTTATTTTCTAATTGTTCATAAATTTATAAGAAACTTAATTCGTAACAAGATTAAAAATAATAGTAATTAAGACTATTAGAAATAAAAAATTTAACAAATAGAAATATTAAAACAAACTAAAGCAAAACATCCCATATGCTAATTTAAATTGAAAAAAAAAACTAAAATCTACCTACTTTACTGTAATTGGAATTTTAAATCATTTAAGTGTAATGAAATTTCTAGTAGAACCATACATGTAAAAGAAGTAAATGAACGTTTACATATGATTTTATAAAATGAAATCTAATATATTCAAAAATATGTGGAATTAGGTATTGTGAATGTAAGTTAACAAAGTAAAAATGAAAACAAAATTAATCTAACCTAACACTTACTTGGAACCATTCTACGATGCAGCTCTCGTTTGCACGATGATCACCCCAGATCCCTTCTTCATCCTCTTCAATCTCCAGTTCGAACAAGTGTTCTTCATCTGATATGCATGATTCTTCCAATGTCAATTCTTCCTTGTTTTCTTCAGGAAGAGGGATTTCATCCTTGATTGCTGTCAAGGTCTCGTCTTCTTGAGAAGAGGAGATCCCAGCTTTTGTTAGGATCTGAGTGAGCCGCTTTAGGACTATGCTCACCATTTTACTGAAATCAAATCAAATGCTAAAAAGAAAAGAGATGAAAAATGAGTACATGACAAATGCAACAAAGAGTACGAAATGGGTTAGTACAAAATGATTAAAAAACAGAAATAAAAAGTGCACAAAAATCTGTACAAAACAAGAAATGAACAGATACAAAGTTAAAAGCAAGTTAGTATGAAACAAAGGCTAGCCAAAAAAATGAAAGCAATCCAAAATTTACACTACAAAACTGTAAATGAAAAAGAAAACTTGCATAAAAAAAAACTCGCATTTGCAAAAAATGAAAGAACACTCTTGCAAAAAAAGAAAGCACTTTGCAGAAAAATAAACACGCTTGCGGAAACAACAAGGCTTTGGAGTGACCCACTAAAGTGGATGCGTCTAGTTGTTACACCACGAAAATTCTGTAGTGAAGTTGTCCTTGCGTCTTACTGTTTCCCCTCCCTCTTTCTACGAAAAAAAACGAACTATCTACCTATCTAAACTCTGATCCCTTTTAGCACCTCCCCAGCAATGGTGCCAAAATGTTGGTGAAAAATATTAAACAATTTATAACATATCCAATGATTTAATTGTCAACCCAGAGAGAGCATAAACTTGTGAGGTACAGACAAAATATATGCAGGGGCAGAGTATTGCTAACTTATTCTACAACTAAAATTGAAACTAATTTATGAAAACCGGAAATTGTATGGAAATAAATCTAATCTAAGAAAGCATGAAATTGCATAAATTAAACTTGGTAAAGAAAGACTGAAATTAAACAAAAAAAATATAATCTATAACAAAAAGCATGTAACAAATTATAAATAGATGTGAGCTCATGACAAATCTATACTATCAATTCATGAGAAAGAAATCACTGAAAATCTATATGAACAATTCATAAGAAAGGAACTCAAAATTAACATGAGAGAATCAAAGGATTTGCATTAAAGCATCATCTCCATTACATAACAATCAAAATCCACTCTATGACTAACTCTAAAAAAAATCTAAACTATTATCTACTTCCACACCACTAGAGAGGCCTCTAACAAAATGAGGAGAGAGCCCTCCTATTTATACATGAATTCAAGATAACTAATCATAATTACAATCCACTTTCCTCTCAACTTATCTCTCAAAATTCTCCAACATGCCCACTTTTCTCTCAACTTATCCCTTCAAATCCTCCAACAAATATTGGATTAGATATTCTCTCCACATTTCCATGATCTTCTCCTTGAAATTATACCACATCTTGAAGATGAAATTCGAATTTGAGGCTAGGTGGTGACTTTTGAGCTTGTTAAAGTCTTAAAATATACCTGTAATCATTACCAAACTCGTCCAACTTTAAGGTATAATGAAAATATGTTATTTTTCTCAATAATTAACCACAAATTCACTCAAAATACTCAAAACTAAATGATTTGGAAAATAACAAGGTAACCCATATTTATTCATGAAAATGGTGGATATTAATGGTCTTATGGAAGGATAAAATAGGAATAAGTTTACAAATGATATATGAAAGATGAATCAAATGTGGTATTTTTGCGACTCAATAGGAGGCACAAAGAGTGGCTCCTATAATGTAGGGATTGGTCTTAGAGGCACATAAACTCATGCATAAACATGCATTAAGTGGCATTTAACCTCTATATGTGTTTCCCACACTCTAGTACAATAATAATGTCTCCCTAAGTTAGACAAGACGATTAAATAGACTATATTTGGACACGAGAGGATTATATAATACTAACAATTTTTACTACAAATAGCGGAAATAGTTTAAAAAAACATTACATTTAATTTTTACCCTATTAGTGCAAGTTTTACCTCTTGTATTCAATCGGTTCATGTGATCAATCCACTGGATGAAACTTCAATTCGCAAGTTGCAGGTACTTCATATCTCCCTCTTCTTTGATTTTATGCTTTTAATTATTAAATCCCATGCATTAGTTTATGTTTTTGGCCTCCCTAAGGGAACCATGCAACACTCGCGGGTGGCCCACTGTAAATTTGTGAGTTCACAAACTAATCACACATTTATAGTGAGGAACCCGTGAGTGGCTCGCGCTATCCTCACTAGACATTCATGAGTTCTACATAGTGAAGGTTTTTGAAAACTTTAATGGTAAAAATGTTGCATTGGCAGGCCAAGATGGTGCTAAAGTGGCAGGAAAGATACCATGAGGATATGGATAGGCTAGCCATGGGGGATCCAATGAAATTTTATTCCCTCCGAAGGCGCGGATTGTTGAAATTCTACCGCACTTTGAATAGGAGATCCTAAGTGTGACTACTGGAAACATTGGTACAGTGATGGGATCATGAACTTGGCATGTTTGATCTTCAGGGTGAGACCCTAGAGCTCACTGCAGAAGACATTTATTTTATTACCAGATTGTCTCATTGAGGGGCACCTTTGAACTTGGGCGACACTCGCCATGGGGTGATCCCCTTAGCGTAAATGATTATGTCAATATGTACTACTTACCTGGCACAAAGAAACCGGGGACACAAATCCCGATAGCATAGATCACCAAATTCCAATTGAAAGTGATCGTGAGCACTATTGTTAGAGTGGAGGGGTCATTTTATTTACACTTAGCTACAAGTACCCACATGCACATAACAGTGGAGTGTCTACAAGGTGTGAACTTTGACTGGTGTTTAGGAATGGTCCCGACCATGAGGAAACAACTTTCAGACTGAAGGACAGGGAAGAAGAAAAACTTTGGTTATGCAAGTATTTTAGTTGCATTATTCTTTGAGAGGATACCTGCCCCAAGCCCTGTAGTTACACTTCCACCCTCCCCTCCCCGTGAGCCTAGACTTACATGGTGGGGGGATGTATTCCTCTTCCAAGGTGGTGGTGAGATCCAGGGTGGCTACAATGACGATTTCTATTCATGGTGGAGCCTCCATGTTCCTGATCTGGAGCAATTCCCATATGTAGGCTTGGTATTTTGTGGCGATCTTAAGTTGGCTCTCCCTTCTAGAGAGGCATGGGGAGACATGGGTAAGTCTTTTACTTTTTGAAATATTTTATTTTTATGAATTTTCATTCATAATGTTATATACATATGTATTTATATTCGAGTCTGAAATGTATTTTGATGCTATGCAGATGTTGGATCTTTCCGGCTAGACGAACATCCCAGGACCTTCATACGACCAGTAGACAGTGCCAGAGATGAATATATGCTTTGTATTGTGGAGGGAAAGTTGACCATGATTACCCATGATATATTGACACTGAGGATGGAGAGAATTCCTATGGCCATGCATGGGCATGTCGTAGGTGTACCTCCATCCTTGTTATTCCTTCTCTGAAAGGTGTCCCAGGTTTACCTATGTTACCGAGAGGTCATGGAGGAAAATGCAGCTGATAAGGCTGAGGGGCTTCCAAAGTTTTATCAAATGAAGAATTACGATACTATTTTATATTTTTGTTGTATATATTTACTAGATATTCGGACCAGAACTCGATGTGTATGGACCTACTTTTTACACACACACACACACACACACATATATATATGGATGGTTGCTTACATGTGTCTCTATGTATCTGTGTATTTATTTTACAAAGTGTGTGACAAATTCTATTCTAAAATGTAGTTAGAAAATGCATTAGTAATAGTGTTTTGATTTCTTGAAATGTGCTGATATATAATATGTTCAAAATTTCTTTCAAGTAACCTAACTCGCAAAAACTGACATAAAATAGTAGGGTGTCTCACCTGGTAGACCCCATTGAGTTGAGAGACCACTAACTGAGAGTCGAGTCTAACATCCAAGAAGGCTATACTATGCAAAACAACATCACAAAGAATCTCAATGAAAGCATTGTACTCAACTACATTGTTAGTTGCAGGACCTAAGCAATTGCCTCCTAAGGCAACTAGTTGTCTTGTGGGTGCATAAATTACCCAAGCGAATGAAGCCAAGTTGCAAGTGTGACGGTTGGTGCCATCAGCGAACCCTACGAACCACTCCAAATACATCTGAAACAACACCAGAATACATAAGAAACACTAATCACTAATGACCATTTACAGAATTATACAATTATAATACAAGAAAAGGCATAATGCCTAGCCATAATACTTTTTCAAGTAGAATGTGTTTCGGGACTTCGACGACTTATTTCCATCATAGTCCACTAACTCATACACACACTTCTTTAGAAATTTTGACACAACGTACGGGCCTAGCCACATAGATTTAAACTTTCCTACCCCTGAGGGTTCCTTATCCTAGTCCCAGACAAAAACAAGCTCTCATTCAAAAAAAACTGTAGGTTTAATGACTTTTTCATATTGGTTTTTCACCTGTTGTTTATGTGTTTCGTTTGTTGTGAGCGCATCTCTACGTTGCTCATCTAAATGTTATAGATGCAGCAAACATTTCTCAATCTTAGTAGTATTGGGAAGTACATGAATTCCAATCTTCAAGGATGGTATCTCGCATTCCACCGACGTGACTGCTTCCAGAGCTAGAAGGGTGAAAACCCTATGGCAGTATTAACATTCGTTCAATATGCTCAAAGTGTTGGATACAACATGATGTGCCAGTTTGGCCTACTTACATTAATATTTCTTTTGAGAATGGTTTTCAAAGTTTTGTTTACTGCTTCTACTTTCCCATTCGCTTGCAGGTAAAAGGAAGACGAGTGGTCTTGCTTAAAACCTAGCGTAGTTGTCAAATGTGCCATCATCTTATTTTGAAAATTTATGCCATGGCCAGTGACAATCTGCTTCGGAATACGAACCTTGAGATAATTTGATTGAATAAGAAATATTCTGTCATCTCACCATCGAATTTAAAGGTGGGCATTTCCTCTTCCCACTTCATGAAGTAGTCAACAACGACAATGATATACTTGTGCCCCCCAACAAACACTGAGTTGCAGGTCATGAAATACACCCCCCACTTGGTGAAGGGGCCTATCATGATGATGGGTAAAATAGGAGCAGGATGTGACCACATATTTATGGTGTAAAGATGGCACGAATGACAACGTTTTACTGCTTCTACACAATACTTGAAGATGGAAGGCCAAAAATAACTGGCACGCAAGATATTTTGGGCCATTGCTAACCCAGATAAATGACCCCCACATGCTCCGTTGTGAGAATCATTTAGGACAAGATCAACCTCCTCATGGGTGAGGCATCAACGCAAGATGGAATCTACCCCTCATTTATATAAGGTATCACAAATTATGAGGTTGTTTTTCGCATTTACTCTTAGCTTACGCTGATATTCCCATGAGAAGGCCGCATGACATTTCAAAGTCTGGAGATACACTAGGATATCTTTGTACCAAGGAACAGAGGTTGAAATCAAGAAAATTTGATCATTTGGAAATCGCTCATCTTCTATCACTACACTTTCCTCGCTCAGGAACTCTGAGATAAGTTCCACGAATACTAGGGACTTCTTAGACTTGGCGGACTGAAAATCTAGGTCAAACTCCTGGAGAATGAAAATCCACTTATTAAATTTTTCCCCGATTATTCATCAGGATAATACATATTGGAATGGATTTACGTCCACAACCACAATGGTTTTCCTTAACATAATGTAGTGTCTCAATATCTGGACGATATAAACTGTCGCCAGAGCCAACTTCTCCACATGTGAATACCTCAGTTCAAGTCCAACCAAAGCGTAACTGAGATAATAGATAACATGCTCCTAGAGCTTGTCATATTCCTAAACTAAAACTACGCCTATCATAGACTTAGATGCAACCATATACAATATGAATTCCTTCATGTATTCTGGTAGGCGCAAAAGAGGAGCGGATAATAGTGCTTTTTCAAATGCCTCGAAATATTTTTAACCGAATTCATCCCATAGGAATGGGGTGTCCTTGAGCAAGCGCACGAAACCCTTAGTGATATTGGCATAGTTCACAATAAATTGACGGAGAAAGTTTGACTTTCCAGTGTATAATTTGTAATTGTCTAATGGTTCGAGGAGGAGGCAGATTAGTAATCACCTCTACTTTTAATGGATCGACTGTAATACCCTTATTGGAGACTATAAATCCTATAAGTCACTCAAAATTGACGCAGGAAAACACACTTAAGGGGATTTAAGTGGATCTTGTATTGTCTGCATCGTTCAAGAAGTAAGCAAAGATGATCCGGATGATCCTTCCTCTTTCGAGAATGGGCCGAAATATCGTCTAGGTATGGTTCAAGAATTTGCTTAATATCATGGAAATCAAAGTTCATTACACACTGAAAGGTTGCCCCGACATTTTTCAAGCCAAAAGGAATCTTTTTGTACGCGAATGTACCCTAGGGACAGATAAAGGCAATTTTATGTTGGTCTTCGGGTTAAATCTAAATCTGGTTATAGCCCAAAAAACCATCCATAAACGAGAAAACCTCACTACTCGCACATGTATCAATAATATGATCAATGAACCAGGTGGGGTAGTTGTCCTTAGTACAATCCTTATTCAAATATCAGAAATATATACAAATGAATATATTCCCTTGTTTCTTATCGACTGAAATGGTGTTGTATACCCATTCCGTTAGAGAGATAGGGTAAATAAAACCAGCTTTCAGCAATTTTTCCACTCCAGCCTTAACGGCTTCCACTTCCCGTGGATTAATAGGTCTAATATTTTGTCGAATGAGTTTAATGTTAGGGTAAATTCTGATTACATGCTCCATAATTGATGGGTCGATGCTTGGCATATCCTCGTAAGACCAGGAAAAGACATCACATACTTACTTAAATAAGGTTGTATAACTGGCAATTTCTTCAAGTGAATATTTTGCTCCAATATGCACATTTTATATGACATTGGGTTTCATAGAGATATGAATCGGAATGGTGTTGGAAATTTTTTCCTTGTTCCCCTCGGTAAATACTCTCTCCTTGGGAAAATTATTCATAGGAAGATCAATACCTTTAGCTATTCTCACATGGAACTCCAAATTTTCTATCCTGCTCAGGTTTGGAAGGAAGTAGGACTTGTGATGTAGATCTTCACAAATTTTCTATGGTCCTATCATGGTTTCCATAATAGCTTCATCAAACAACAAAATCATATCTAAGAAGTCATAAGAATAAGTTTAGTTTTATGCCCATGCAGGAAAGTAAGCTTCATCTCACTCTTCTAATATTGGAGGAGTCGTGATGGAATCGCTAGTAGCATCAAATATAGCTTGATAGGCTACTTTTTCTACTGATAAGGGCACTTGAGGTTCATCTTGTGAAGGGAGGACCCACGGGTCAATTCTATATACCACCACATAGATGATCTTGCCTACGCGTGTTTTCCCTAAGTAGTTTATAGGAGTGATCATATCAAAAGTTCCCATCAATGATGTATACATCCCAACTCCCAAAATTTTGTTTGTCGGGCACGGCTGATCAATCAATGATACATTGGACTATGAATTCTCCATATGACCTTTTCGAGTAAATGTCAGCTGGCCAACAGTTACCAACTTTCCTTTGTGTGGAAAAATAAGGACTTGAAAAACACGCAATGGAATATCACACATTGCATAGGTCCAACTCCTCCCCAAAAGTAAATTATCGTCCAGAGGAGCATCAACTACTTCGATTTCCATAGAGATTGCTTTCCCTGCCAGTTTTATTTCAAAAGATGGCAAGATGGGAGCAATAAAGTGCTTGATGGGACCAACTCGAGGGATACCAGAGTCTTTCAACATGAAATCGACTTCATACATGTGGATGCACCTTTGTCTATCACTATTCTTCCAATAGTTTTTCCTCCATGGACAACATTAATGGAAAAGGCCACATGGTAAGGTAGGCATCATTTAACATCAGAAATATTGAACTTAGCCATTAGGCTTGCAGATTCCATACTGTCGATGGCCACCAGAAGTGCATGTCGCTGCAAAGGAAAAATCTGTAGCACTTCTAAGGTGGACGTCGCACAAGGAGTTTGGGCCAAATATTCTACCACTGAGTAGTTTGAAGTGACCCTCATGTTAGAGTTTTGAAATGTATTTTTGAAGACACCTTTCGGTATCTTCAATATAGTATCAACCAATTTATCAATTGAAAGTGGGGTTGATGTTTCAGCAGTTAGCTTGTATTTCTGTTGAGCCTCTGATTCATAATTCTTAGCTCTAGTCTGTAATAAGGTATGGGAAAATTCCATATTGATATAAGATTGATTAGTAGATGGAGCATTTTGTGTGCCCCCGACATTTTTTAGATCACTAGAAGTTGTATTCTGTCCTTAGGGACATAGATCCTTTAGGATGACCAGTTGTTTTTGTTTCAGCAACTTCTGTGCTTGATCCATTAAATGACATTGATAGGTCAAATGGTCTTCCTGGAAAATCTTGCAAGGAAATTTGACTTTGTTATTTTCTTCCCCCCCCACAATGATTGTTTATGGGATTCTGCTTGTTTTTATTTCCCTCGCCCTTATTACCCTTATTCTTATTCCCTCTGGGCTCCAAATTTCCCTTTGGGGTATATTTTGCAGTATAAACATTCACACTATGGGGTGAGGGAGTGGCATCCTTGGTCACCTGTACTACATATTGTTTTACTGAGAGTTCATGGATCTGTTTAGCCAATGAATTTACAGTCATTGTGTCAACTGAACCCACCATGCCATCATCATGTGGTCCAGGATTAGGTTTAGAAAAGTTCGTGGTGGGCCTTGGCGCCTCATGAATAATGTCATAGAGAATCCCAGATTGGGAATATATCAAATCCAATTGTTGGGCCTTGAGTATGACCTTATCCTCCGAAGTCACTCCCGACATTGAAACATCTTTTGAAATATACGACAATAAAGAATTCAAAAACCATTCCAATAAGAACTCAAGAGGAATATTGGCTTTAATAAGCCTCTTTCTCCTTCTCCACTCCTGAATGTGGTCAAATATATGAGTGATTGTTATGCCAAAAGGTCGACAGAAGGTCTGTACGGTAATCATACCGGAAAAGAAGTTGAAAGTGGTTCAAGAAAATGGTTGCTAAATCAAGAAAATTGTCGTAAGTGGCCGACGAGAGTTTGATATACCATTTTACCACTACAGTGGTCAGAGTTCGTTGAAAAATCCTCATCCGAATCGATTCATCGTTTAGTGAGTTGGAGGAGAACCAAAAATGGAACGTCGAGACATATTCACCCGGGTCCTCACTAGTTTTCCCTTCAAAATTAGGAGTATCAGAAGGTAATTTAATCGGAACCAGTGGCTAAGTCAAATCGTGGTGCACAAGTTCAGTCATGATTTTTGATAAGTCTGACAAGTTTAAAGTTGTTAGAAAGGGTAATATGGGCCAAGCCGAAGATTTATATTAAGGAGTTTGGGGCGAGGAATTTCCCGCACCGGCATTCTCAAAATAGAGTTTGGGGTTTCCCCCAGCCACTGGCTGTGAAGAACTAGCAATGTTTTGAAATGGATTCCACCACAAGGCCAAAGGATTACTGACCTAAGGTGTGGTGTACTACGTTCAACTAATTCCAGTTGAAGTTGGAGTTGCATATATAGGAGATGTGATTCCCCCACTAAAAAGTGAGAAGGGAAAGCTACCAAAAGGTGCATCCAACACTTGACTAGAAGTCTGAAAGATGGAACCTGAAAGGGGTTTAGAACTCTAGATGACACACATGCATAAGTAGGAGAAGGACCTACATAAGGAGTGGATGGAGGAATGTGTCCCCATACCATGGAAATCCTTGGATGAATGAAATGGAACCACTAGGACCACTTTAAGTGTTTTGAAATAATGAAGAAGAAGTAAAAGGTACAATGGGTATTCTAGTGACCACAATGCTAGATGGACCAGCAGTGTGTGAAGGTGTCAATGGATTAGCCACTCAGGTACTTGGAGACACCGAGGTTAATGAATTAAATTTTAAGGAAACTACTGGTGCAATAGAGATACTTGGCCTAGGTGCACTCATCGGTGAAGGAGAGACTCTGCTGGACATCATGGATGAAGTGGGTGTCGATATATCCCCAGACCTTTTCGTGAGAAAGACATAACATAACTCAAAGGATTCAAGGAACACCAACACTAGATGGACTGAACAAATGAACTTGCACTAAAACATGATCTCTTAAATCAGTAAAAGGTGAATTGTAATTCCTTGCAAACTCTTGAGCTTACAAATATTCAATTTCCACTGACAAGGGATTAGTCTGAGTATAATGAATTTTAGGTTCCCATGGAATTTCACTGACTCCTGTCGATTCAAAATAATCGTTTGTATCTAATCTCTTCCTTTGAGGTGGTAGTGGGGGCTCTACTGTTGAGAGAAGAGGAAGGATTTGTAACCTTTGAGACCTACGAGGAGGTTGATCCTCCAAAACTAAATATTTAAATCACACAACTAAAGGCTAGGCTAGATCACAAGCAGTCCACAAAGCACACACTAAAAAAATCCTAAGTATCACAAACACAAAAAGGTAAAAGATACACCTTCGAAAGGATTGTTTGGGATGATTAGGTCCCAGGACAAACTAGTGAAGATTAGAGAATAGTTACTTGGGGTCTCGTGATAATTTTTCTGGGTGCAAGCGTTTGAATCACCAAACCGCCCTCCCAAATTTTAATCTAGGGTTTCCTCCCAAGTCTTCCCTAGGTACACTGGTAATAACCTTCCACCGTCACCTGTGAACGAATCCTAAAGTATGGATACATAGGCTAGAAAGCTTACAACAAGAATCTGGAAGAATAGTCACTGGTCTAACTAGTGGGCATCGACAGGGTATCTAAGCCTAAAATTCAGATAGAATTGGCATCGCATGGGGCCCAAGGTGGTACTAAAAGAACCCCCACACACACAACAATCCTGGTTTATGATCGAACAAAGTATTGGAGGGGTATCTCTGCAACTAAGTCCTCACACGAACTCATGCTTAACTCTCATTTTAGAGGAGCTTTCCAGTTGATCTCTTGCAAACTTGGATTTACCTAGAATATAAGTGACTAAGTATGATTTTAAGCGATCTTGGATAGTTGAAGATGACCGAGTCCAAGATCCTAGCCTAAGCTAGTTGATGTAGACCCTGGAAAGAAAATGTTACTAATAGATTTTAATTAATAGCATTCTTTTTAAGGTTATTATTACTCAAGGTAGTGGAAGTGCAACTCATGGTGTTACGACTCAACTGAAAGAAAAAATGATGTAAAAAATTTCAAATACAAATGCTATTCAACATGATTTTTCCTTTTCTGAAATGAATGAAATTTGCTTAAGAACTTTGAAAACCAAAGTATTTTTTTTAACTTTATCTTTTTTTAAATAATAGAATACCAAGAGTACAATGAGCCTATCTAAGACTGATAATGCAACTACAAATTATTTGTTTTATTTTTTATTTCAAAATCAAAAGCTAATGCAAACTGAATGAAGCTAATCAAGTCATAAAAAATAAACATGTATAAATCCAAGAAAGAGTATTCATATCCTATAATCACAACCTTGACAAGCACTACAAATCTGGGACACAACCCTACTTGGGATGAACTACTGACTTTTGGAAACCAAGTATATCAAAACATTGGCAAAAGTGAAAAGTTTAGACTACTACTAAATCAATGAGATGCAGGAAAGCAGATGAGAGAACTGACAGAGGTCAAGAACTCATAGAACCAGTTACACTTCAACCAATAAAGCCAAGACGAAAGACCTAAACAAAATATTTCACATGTACTCAACCTAACCTACTCAACATAAGCCTTGTAAGACAAGGTATAGTGAAATGCACCAGGAAACAGATCAACGTAGGCCTAGGAAACAACCCTAAAGAAGTAGTTAAATGCCAAAAATGCTAAAAAAAGGGAAAACCCTAGAGATTGGACACTATCCTATAGGAACTCACGGCTTTCTAGTGGAAAACCACAAGTCACTCGCGACTGTTACTAAGGAAACCCATGAATTCAACTAAGAACTCGCGACTGTAACTACAGGAACCCACGAGTGGTTCTAAAAATTTTCAAAAGAAAAAATTCAAAGACTAGGAATCCTAAAGGTCTAGAAGGATTGACTGAAGATCAGATAATTGCAAATCATGATAGAAACAAAAGAGTAAAAAATGGACTGAAAACTTGATTGGAGAGACCCCAACACAAACTATACTCCCCAATGGAGTCACCAGTTCTGTTGTGAGGGATATCTACCTTATGAATTTGGGTCTTAGGGTCACAAACATACTAGGGTATGGCTTGTAGAAATAAAGGATTACAGAAACATATATGAGAGAAATAGGGTTAGTGGAGCATGTACCTTTTACAGACGGTTGATCCAAGCTTTAGCCTTCTTCCTCAGATGCTCCTCTACCTGTTGATAATTTAACATGCAACAAATATTGTTGTTCCTCCATAGTATCCCTTATCATTAGATAAAGAAACGTGAATAAATTACAATTGCATTTAAGAATAAACAACAATACATATCATGATTCATAACAACAAATTCGTGCACTAATACAATATGGAAGACATACACTCTTTATTAAGAAGTTCAGGAAACATTACAAACCTATCTGAGAAAATATCCTCAGCAGACCAAGAAATTGAGTCATCTTGCTCCTCTCTCCAATGTATTTCTCCAGCATAACCTTGATCTCCAAAATTTCCTCCCCTATCCTCTACCCCTACCCTCTATTTATACTTGCTGGTGAGGAGAGGTTACGAGGCTTAGGATGGTTAGGGAAGTTAGGGAAGTTAACATTTCGAAACCAACTTCCCCTGAACTAATCATGTTTTTATTTTTAAATTTTTCTTAGGGAACTCACGGAAGTAAATAAGGAAACTCGCGACTAGCTCACGAATTTTATGAAGGTAACTAGCGAGTGCAACTTTTTAGCGTTAACCCATGGGTTACATATGGGTTGACCAACTAGTGACACACGACTTGTCACAATAAGACCCGTGAGTGAAAGGAAAATTCATTTATAAAGAATGGAAAGGCTGAAGAAACAAGTATGTATCAAGGATTAACTTCATCTATAATGTTTAAGCTACTTCAATCCACATTGTCCTTTTGTGTACCGACACATTTGGTGTCAGTGCTTGGACGAAGAAATGTTGTTTCATGGTACAACACTAGGCCCACAAACTAAAACTTGACCTTATGATGTATGTCTTTTCCTTAAAAGACTAATGATACCCTTTTGAGCCCATGATGATGTCTTTGAATCCCTCATTTTGTGACCCTTAAACCCACCAGCCATTGGTTGTAGTAGCATAAAAGTATTGAGTGAAAAATTCATTAGAAGTCGGCCCCAATAAGTGTTTAAATATTAAAACAAAATTTAATTTAATAAAACATTTTAATCCTCCTTGAAGTCGGCCCTAAATTTATCTCTCTCAACGCTTATAGGTGTATAAATACAAAAATGATTGCCATAAATTGCATCACCAACGAATGCACTAGCACAAGGTGGACTGAGGAAACCTACACCCAAATTATTCCACAGAGATAAATATTTTTTTTGGGGTTAAGACATAAGAACAGGTCGAGTTTGTACAGTCTATTGGGTAGTGAACAATTGACATTTTTGAAGTTATTGCTACCTTCTTTACAGTATGAATTTATCAGTATGAACAGTCCAAGTTCTCATGCTTGTACAGTGTGAGGTTTGGGTGCTTAACAGTGGATTGGATGATGATCACTACTCCCCTTTTATATGCTTGAACAATACCAAATTTTTTATCAGCATGCACAAACCCGATTTTGTGGAAGGTTATTTGCTGACCTTATACCATCAAACAGTCTTTTCAATAGTCCCTAGTTTTATCAGCCTACACAAACCCGAGTTTTGATGATATAGTGATTTCCTTGGAGATAAAAAAAAGTCTGAATTTGAAGTCTACTAAAACACATCTTCAAGTCTAGGGATTGTTTTGGTTGCGGTCTTCTACAGTGACATACTCAAATAGTGAATAGACAAGGTATGTATGCAACCAATGAATGTGTATAAATGTATGTACATGTATGTACAGTGAAATGAGTGTACATTAATAAGAGTATGTACAGTGATGTACATGTAGTGGTATATTTATATGTACAGTGAAGTGTGAAGTTGTAATCTATACTCTATGATGATGTTATGATTATGCATTCCTATACACTGTGATGAACATATATGTTATGGTGTGATGATGCTCTGCTATGAACTATGATTTGATACACTCTATGATGATAATGCATGAGATGATGATGAACACTCTATGATTTTGGTGCATCCCTATACACTATGATGTACACACTATGATGATGATGCATTCTATGACGCGATGATGCATTCCTATGCACTATGATGTACACTTTATGACGATGATTCATATACTATGATGATGATGCATACCCTGTGATGATGATGCTACTTGATGATACACTATGATGATGCATGCCTTATGTTTAGTGAAAGCATATCAGAATTACTTGTTCAATGATTGTGTATAATGAGGTGTACAATGATGTACATGAAGAATGTGTAGCAGTGAAATGACATATCAGTATACAATTATGATTTGGTAGTGATCAGAGAGCATAGGTTATCAACAACAAGTTCAGTGGTTGGTTTGATAGGTCCACAGGTTCAGTCCTCTTTTTCTTCAGGGTGGTAGGGTGGATCTAGGGCTCACAATCTTGTGCGTTAAGCTGTTGTAGCATCTTTTCAGTTGCAGCTAAAAAATCCTAGAAGGTTGTAGCCCCTTCTAATTGTAGATGGAAAATTTGTATTAGATTTGTTTACCCCGGTTTTTTCTGAGTCAAATTTGTTTTTAAAAATTCTTTCATGGTTTTACCCCCCGGAATTGGGTTTCCACATCAAAATATTGTGTATTGTGCATCTTGTTATTTTCATGTACATTGATGGTATTCTATGATTGGTGATTAGCAACTTGCTCTTGATTAATTTTTTTATTATTGTACAAATATCGATTCACCCTGTAGAAGTTCTAAATCCTTGATGGCATAAGGAATTTCATAAACTGGCTAAGGATCTAGGCACACAATTAACCTCACAGAGAATTGTAGAGAATTAGCATAATGAGAGAAGAAGAAGAATTAATGAACACACATTAATGAATGATCAATAAATGATAATTGATATTATTACATAGTTAATACATCCTTATAAACGAAAAAGGATTTGCATGAAGACAACTCAAGCTAGCTCATAAAGCAGGCTTACTAATTAAGCAAATCCCCCATAGGTGTAAAAAGTTGATCCCAAATCAGTCATGGAGCTCACGAATTAGAAAAGTGGCTTAGGAAAGCTAAAGAGTGATGGAATGACAACTCATACATGCTTTTCCAAGGAGAAAAGAGTGGAGGATGAAGAGGACAAAAAACTAGTTCACTTCACCTAGTCTAGCTTTCCTATTTGCCTTAAAACACTGAAAAAGCAGGCAATAAAGTAGAAAAAGCAGAAGGGTGCCTAGGAGGCCAGGAATAAATTAGAATTGATTCCTAGAGGTTTCCCAAGCGCTACATGAGTCAAATAAGGCAAGTTTGACCACTATGGATAGGTAAAAGACAACTTGCACAAGGTGGGACACATGAACTAGGCTAATAAGACAAAAATAGTTAAATTAATGTCTAAGGTAGTAAACTATGGGTTGATTATTCTAACACCCCCCCTTAAGCCTGAATTATGAGAAATATATAAGAAAAATATAGGGCCCAACAATAAAGCTATGGTCACCCTTTTTACAATTTATGTTGTCCAAAGAAATGAGGAAAGAGGCAAAACCTCAAGGGGAAAATCCTCCCTCAAGAAAGGACATGAAAAGAAATACCAAAAATGTTGAACTGCTGGTGTTTCTACTGCTCCAAACTAAATGCTGATGTCTGGAGGAATCTTCTTCTTGGGAAGAAGATAAATCTGCTCACCTGGATCAAAGACAGCTGTAGGATGGAACCTGGGACCATGTAGAACAACTGAAATCCAATGATGTGAAGGCAATATTAAAGGATCTTGAGACTTGTAATCAGCTCCAAGATGATGATATGACTTGAAATTCGAACCAGTAGAGATGAAATGAGCTCCATATAGGTGAAATAATTGTCCAAGCGAATGTATCATGTCTCCATCTTCATTTACACAGAGAGGATGTGTGCAAGTGATCATGTAGGAACATAGAGAAGACATGGGATAAAAGAGTGTGAATGCATGGGATCCATGGGTTGATATAGCTTCCAAATAATCCAAGAGATCACAAATAAACACAACAGTAGACTCATGGGAATATACTGGTAAAGAATCCTCTATGGTAGAAGTATGAGAGGAGGAAAGATAGTGATGTTCAAAATATTCAAGGAGGCTCTGAGAATGAGTGCCAAGAACAAAGGAGGAGCTGCAGAAGCACATGGGATCAAGTATGGTAAGTGGAAAAACACTGGAAGGAATTGATTTGGCTAAGCATTCATCCTGGAAATCACTGGGTTGTGCACCATCAAGAAAAGAGGCATGCACAAGGTGTGAGAGGTCTGGCATATGGATCTCAGAATCCATGACAGAAGACATAGAGAACACTGAATGTGTGATTGAATCATCAATAGAAATAGCATCTCCATTAGTCACTTCTTTTTCATCAACAACATCATGAGAAGATGAATCAAGATCTTCTACTTCAAAAGACACAGAAAAAGATGGCTCTTCAATATTTGCTTCTTGATTGAAAGAGGAAGCATTCGAATCAAAGAGAGTAGTAGCAACATGAACTGTATGAGAAACTTCTTATTTATGATCAACTTCATCAGAGACTGTAGAGTTCAAGACATCTTGAGAGAGAGAAATCATTGAGGAGCTAGAGGCACTCTCCACATAGCTAGAAGGATCCTCATTATCCTTTCCCAAAACTCTATCCAATGTTGTCCAGAGATCCTTTGGGGAATCAATAGAATCAATAAGGTAGCGCATGAATGGAGAGATTGATAGGCACATAGCTCCAATTTCTCTGTCACAGTCATTCAACCAGTCACTTGGCTCTTCAAAAGATTCTTCACCAGCTCCAATAGATATCTCATAGAGACCTTGTCTCTTTAGATATGAAATCATCTTCAATTTCCACTCTGAATAGCTTGTGAATGGAGAAAGAAGAGGAACTAATATTCTTGAATCCATTCGAAGTTGAACCTGCAAAATAAACCTGCAAATCTGGAAAGGAGGATTAATTAATGAACTCTCAAAGATCTGATATCATGTAGAGCTTTGATATCCTCAGCTCTAATTGCATGAAGAACTTGAACTTTGAGAACCTTAGCTCTGATACCATGTAGAAATTATAAATCCTTTATTGCATAAGGAATTTCATAAACTGGCTAAGGATCTAGGCACACAATTAACCTCACAGAGAATTGTAGAGAATTAGCATAATGAGAGAAGAAGAAGAATTAATGAACACACATTAATGAATGATCAATAAATGATAATTGATATTATTACATAGGTAATACATCCTTATAAAGGAAAAAGGAGTTGCATGAAGACAACTCAAGCTAGCTCATAAAGCAGGCTTACTAATTAAGCAAATCCCCCATAGGTGTAAAAAGTTGATCCCAAATTAGTCATGGAGCTCACGAATTAGCAAAGTGGATTAGGCAAGCTAAATAGTGATGGAATGAAAACTCATACATGCTTTTCCAAGGAGAAAAGAGTGGAGGATGAAGAGGACAAAAAACTAGTTCACTTCACCTAGTCTAGCTTTCCTATTTGCCTTAAAACACTGAAAAAGCAGGCAATAAACCAGAAAAAAGCAGAAGGGCGCCTAGGAGGCCAGGAATAAATCAGAATTGATTCCTAGAGGTTTCCCAAGCGCTACATGAGTCAAATAAGGCAAGTTTGACCACTATGGATAGGTAAAAGACAACTTGCACAAGGTGGGACACATGAACTAGGCTAATAAGACAAAAATAGTTAAATTAATGTCTAAGGTAGTAAACTATGGGTTGATTATTCTAACACACCCCCCTCTCAATATTTCAATAAATACACACTACAATGTGCATCTCCAGAACAACACCCGCGCTACAACACATAACTTCCTTTGATATCTGTGTGTATGACACAAATGACGATATCTCACACACCAGAGGCACATTGAGGGATCGTGAAAGTTCCACTTACTCAACTAAATTTGTATTTGGTATTCCACACACTTGGTTTCCTTAAATGGCCTCTTAGTGTACTTTGGATTCAATACATGGTTCATTGGGTTCACGCTATGATCTTGTTATTTCTTGGACACCTCTTGGCCTATAAATGAAGGTCATAGGAATGTTTATTATAAGAAAAATTTTGAGCAAAGTTATGTTGATGGAATTGTGATTGAGCTTCCTCTTAACTCACCTCTTCCCTCTTGCCAAGCATTTCCAAAGATCCATTGCTTCCTTCCCTCAAGAGGAAAGTTCTCTTCTCACATTTGTTTCCTCAACCATTCTACAAACATTGTTGGAAAAGATAAGCCTTCCTTAGGAATATTTTTTCCCTCCTTTTGTATCTCACATCTCCAAGGTGTTGTACTAGCTTTACCTTTGGGAAATATACAAGTGGTTTGGATCACATTGATTGTTGGAGTTTTCATCCTCTACTCCTTTTGTCATTTTGTTTAGTTTTGTTATCCTTTTCTTGGTTTTATTTTATTTCCCTCTAACAATCTATTATAGGATCACTTGGGTCACAATCCAACCACTAAGAACGGGATCCAAATACTAAGGATTTGTTGTAGCCTACAAGTCCTAGCCCCATCCCAAAGTGGGAAGGAACCCTTGTGCATTATTTCCCACAATAGGGGGCTCCCCCCCCCCCCACAACATTTTAGTAAAAATTCCTTTTAAAATGTTGTAATTTCATAACATGATTTGGTCAATAATGGGATATTTACAAGCCCATGGATTTCGGTAGCTCATGATATTTTCCCATGGTAATCCCTCTATAAAATAAATGAATTGTAATGTGGTTGTGTATTGTATGTATTGTATTGTGAGAGAGATTCTGTGAGAGAGTGAACATGAAGTTGCAGCAAATGTGATGCAGGTTGTATCCCTTCATTTTGAAGGATGGTATAGTAAAAATTACTTGCAATTTTCATGTGGATGTATCCCATGGTGGGTGAACCATGTTGTATTAGTGCCTCTCTTGTATTGTGTTTATGTGTTTTATACTTTCATGTTGTTTATGTTATTGCTATGTGATCTTGTTTTTCTAAGACAAATGTACATTGTTATCAAGAATGCATAAAATCAACCATTTTCAATGTTGATCATGGGACAACATTCTTCAAAATACAAGGAAATTAATGGTTATTTGTCATGCCCCCACCCTTCTACCAAAGAGAGGACATGATTATAATGATATCTAATATGGGAAATTTAAGTCTCGTGATCATGATAATAAAATGCATTAAACATAAACATAAACAGATGCATAATGCAATCTACAGTGGAAGCAAAATTCATTCAAGCATTCAACATGTTCAACATATTTCATTAGGAAAATACAAATGCAGAGATTAAATACAAGAGATACTTATCTTGGAAGAAGCTTTCCTCGCAACCATCTATGTCGCTGCAACGTACCACGCAACCATAGGCCAGTGCGCTCATCAATATATCAACAACATTTCCACCCCCAAGTTGGGCATGATTCCCATAAGGAATAAGGGAACACTAGTAGACTCACACATAGCCAAGAGTATATCAAAATTCAGCCAAGCCAAACTATAGTTTGGGTTTATCAGGATTCTAAGGAGCTGGAAAGGTTGAACTACTAAGCTAGTGAGCTCAATCATAGAGCGATGGACACCTGTACCATATCGGGCTTGACTCCTAAACCATCTACACACCCAACACAAGGAAGCATCCCCTTTTCTGCTACACAGTCCCTCATGCTATGCCTTCCATTCCAGTGCTATTCAGCGTGTGCAAAGAAGAAAACCAACCCCTTTAGATCTGTCTATGAGGTTCCTTCCTACACTAGGTTTATCAAGATAGTTCAGACCTCATTTCCAGTCCAAACCAGTTCATACCAAAACAAAAGATACATACATAGAAAAATACGAGTTTTGGGCTTGATGAAAAACGTCATGGGAGCCAAAATCGAAAATAGAAATTGGGGGAAAATGACCCAGCCTATGCAATTCATTTCCAAAAATGTTATGTGGCTTCACGTGGGCCAAAATGACTCCCTCAGTCCTTGAAATCATGGATCTGTACCCCCCCCCCCGCCTTGGTTGTGCAACACTGAAACATGAAAACCCCAACTGTGGAGATGTTGAAACAACCCAAACATTAAGGATAAAAACCTAGGAGGGTTCAGCTACATGGGAGCTCAATGTGGGTGAAGGGTGGATGCTAAAAAACGTCCAGCATCTCTCCAGAAACATGAGGAAGATCAACTGCATGAGTGCATGAGGAAAATCCACTGCGTGAGTGAGGGATGCAGCTGCCTAAGTGAGTAGTTCCTTTTTTTTCTTCCATGTGAGGGTAATGGGTGAATGATCTCCCCTTTGGGTATGTGTGTGGTCAAAGGCTTATGGCCCTGCCCAAAAATGACGCTTTCCCATACCTCCCAATCCCCAAGGAAATAACTGCCCTAACTAACTCCTTGGAGAATTAAGTGGCTGGTGAATAAGCAAAGAAAGATGGTTGACAGCTTGATGGGTTCTCCCTTTGACACTTGGCTTCTCCCCAATGGCTTAAGGTTTTAACATCCCCCCCCCCCTTATCGTTAGGAAAGCATGCCCCCATCTCTTTAATGTTGCATTGACATAGCTGGTTGTGGGTATTTTAATTAAATTTCATATTTACATGATGTCCAAAATTATAATGTTCCTAGCTAGCACGAAATACCATCGGCATCGATTTTAATCACTGAAACATAAAATACTAAATTGATGGTGGGAATTTTTCCTTTAGCTCCACACCATGATTAAATAAAATATTTACATCATATACATCTTAATGCAATCGGAGTCAAAACCGGGGTGTTACATTCCCTTCCCTCTTAAACAGCACTGTCCTAAGTGCTTTACAAAATTGAAAAAAAATGCTACACTGGTACCACCCTCAGTGCTCCACGGAATTGAACAAAAATGGATGTGCCAATCACATGGCATCCTCCAGCTTCCACATAGCCTCTTTAGGACCATAATGCTCCCATTGCACCTTTACCTATCCTATTGCTAGATTCTGGAGCATTGTGACCTTCCTGTCGAGGATGTACATTGACTCGATTTGTAGCTCTCCCTCGGGTTCCACCTGAATCACATCCCAATTTATCACATGGTTAGGATCATGTACATATTTCTTAAGCAAAGAAACATGAAAAACATTATGAGATCTAGTGCTAGCATGAAATGCAATTCTATATGCAACTAACCCTATTCTTTCAAGCACTTCAAATGACCCACAGTATCTAGGTGACAACTTGGCACAACTTCCAAGCTTCAAGGAAATCTTCTTTTCCCTCACTCTGAGGTAAACATGATCCCCAAAACTGAACTCTCTATTCACCCTATGCTTATCTGCATAGCTTTTCTGTCTGTATTGGGCTGCTTTCATATTCTTCCTGATCTTTACAACCTCCTGCTCCATCTCCTTTAGAAATTATGGCCCAAGCACAATCTTGTTCACTGGATTATCCCAAGTCACTGGTGTCCTACACCTCCAGCCATACAAAGTTTCATATGGACTGATCCCCAAGGATTCTTGATGTCCATTGTTATATGCAAATTCTACCAGGTGTAAATAATCTTCCCACTTGGTTGATTTGTCCATCACATACATGCAAAGCATGTCTTCAAGCACCTGATTCACTCTCTATGTCTTCCCATCAGTATGAGGATAGTATGCAGTGCTGAAGTTCAGCTTTATACCCAAATCTGCAAACAACCCCTTCCAAAAATTGGAAGTGAACTTGACATCTCTGTCAGAGACTATTTCCTTCGACAATCCATGCAATTTGAAAATCTCCTTCATAAAGATTTTTGCAATGTCATCAGTCTTATGTGTGGACTTAACTGGTATTAAATGTGTTTCCTTTGTCAACTTGTCCACCACAACCATGATGGACTCATGTTGTCTCCAAGTCATTGGCAATCCTGTAATAAAATCCATCGAAATAACTTCCCAGTTCCATTATGGGACTAGAAAAGGCTGAAACAAACCTGCTGAGTATTGATGCTCAACCTGCACCTGCTGACATTTCATGCACCTTGAAATATATTCAGCCATGCCCCTTTTCATTTTTGGCCAAAAATACTGTTTTTTGGCTATAGAAATTGTCTCATTAGAGGAAATTTCAACTCAAAATGGGCCTTTTAACTTTGATTCAAATTCCATGTCATCATGTGTTATCCAATGAAATTGCTTTAAATTTGAAATACCGTATAGATCTTAAACACTTTTTTAATATAATTTTGGGGATAGGTATCATAAAAAAAACTACTTTTTTTGTTTGTATTTTTGACATATCTCCCTGTGTTTTTAATCAAATTTCGACCGAGAGAGATCGTTGGATGCAGAATTAAATTCCCCATCCAACAAGTACCCACTTGGCATACTTTTGACAGACCCCGCTACCACAAAAATAAGAAATACCTGAAAAAACGTGATGATGATGTCATCATCACATTTTTTCAGGTATTTCCTGTTTTTGGGGTAGCGGGGTCCATCAAAAGTATGCCGAGTGGGTACTCATTGGATGGGAAATTTAATTCCGCATCCAATGACCTCTCCCGATCGAAATTTGATTAAAAACACAGGGATATATGTCAAAAATACAAACAAAAAAGTAGTTTTTTTCTTTTCTTCCTCCAAAATTAATAAATATTATTTTATTATTTTAACTATTATTTTATTAATTATTTTTAGGAGGCCCATTTTGAGTTGAAATTTCCTCTAATGTCTGATATCTTGGGTGACCAGAATATGGAGCTTAATGGATCTCATCCATAACAACTCTCCTAAAATATGCTAAATTTGGAATATAAATGTTGTTCTTATAGGTAAGAAGTCCATCTTCTTCCAATTTATATCCCTCGTACTTCTTTTCAAGGCTTTGCTGCTACAACTTGTCTTTTACCTGCACATACAATTCATCTTCAGCAGTATGACTAACAATCTGTTGTCTCAAATCTGATTGGAAAATACTAAGAGATACCACATGCATTTCCTGCACCTTCAGGTTGAGTGCATCGGCTACTTTATTATCTCTTCCTTTTATGTGTTTGATTTCAAAATCAAGCTCACATAAAAACTCCAGCCATCTCGATTTCCTAGAATTTAGAGTAGGTTGATTAAACAAATACTTCATACCACAATGGTCTATCCTTAGCTTAAATCTTCTACCCATTAAGTAATTCCTCCATGTCTTGAGAACATGTACTATGGCTACAAGTTCTAGATCATGAGTGGCATAGTTCTTCTCATGCTCCTTCATCTTTCTTGACTCATAACATATCACGTGGTTGTCTTGCATAAGGATTCCTCCAAGCCCTTGACCACATGCATCGATACACACCACAAAATCTTTTTCTGGGTCTGCAATCTTCAAGACTGGTGCACTTATGAGAATATTCTTCAACTACTGGAAGATTTCCTCACACCCTGGTGTCCGTTCAAACTTTATTCCCTTCTTTTACAAAGAAGTGACTAGATGTGCAACCTTGGAGAATCCTTCAATGAATCTCATGTAGTATCCTGCAAGTCCCATGAAAGATCTTACATCTATCACATTTCTTGGGGTAGGCCAATTCATAATGGCCTCAATCTTCTCAGTGTCTACATATATTCCCTCATCGGAGATAATGTGACCCAAATAATGAATCCTACCTTTATAGAAGTCACACTTGCTCAACTTTGCATACAGCTTATGCTCCCTGAGCAATTGCAAAGTCATCCTCAAATTCTCTTCATGATCTTCCTCATTCTTAGAATAAATAATAATGTCATCAAGCAAAACAAGAACAAACTTGTCCAAATACCTGCTGAAGACACTATTCATAAAGCACATAAATGTAGCCGGTGCATTTGTGAGACCAAATGGTGCCAATACAAACTCATAACGTCCATACCTTGTTTTGAAGGTTGTCTTATGAATGTCTTCATCCTTGATTCTTACCTGATGGTAACCAAACCTCAAGTCAATATTGGAAAATACCTTTGCTCCTCTCATTTGATCAAAGAGGTCATCAATCCTTGGCAAAGGATATTTTTTCTTCACAGTGAATTTGTTCACCTGTATGTAATCAATACACAACCTGAGTGTACCATCTTTCTTCTTCATGAACAGAACTAGTGCTCCCCAAGGAGACACACTCGGCTTGATATACTTCTTCTCTAACAACTCTTGCAGTTGCATCTTCAGCTCTAGCATTTCTGGTGTACTCATTATTTAGGGTGTCTTGGACACTGGTGATGCTCCTGGAACAATTTCAATAGTGAAATCAATGTATCTCTTTGGAGGAAGCCTTCGAATCTCACCAGGAAACACATCCCTGAATTCTTGCAACACATGAAATTCCTCCAACCTAGGAGTTTCATTTCTGTTGCCTCCAAAATATGAGTTGCATACAACTGGAAACCTTTCCTACAGAAATTCTTCAACTACATTGCTGAAATATTCCTCATAGAAATCACCTTTTGAATGCCTCTTACAACTCTTGGGTTCCCTTCTTCATCCATGCATTCAAAAGTCTTATTATAATAGTCAAGCTTTACCCTGCGAGCTTCTAACCAATCCATTCCAGTGAGAACATCATATGAACCAAGTGGTAGAACATTCATATCTACACAAGTGACCAATCCATTCATAACTAATGGACATTTCTCTACCACTTCACTAACCTTTCTCTTAGTTCCAATGGCTAGCTGAACTAACCAAGATTTTCTATGATTTACTTTCTTAAAAGAACAAATCTCCACTACTCTAGGAGTAATGTAACTGTGAGTAGAACCAGGGTTAATCAAAATAGAAACAGATTGCTCAACAATCTTACCTACAACTTCAACCACAGTTGATGGTAATCTGCCTGGAGGTCCTCTAGTGCTGCATAAATCCTAGGGACAACCCTTGCTACTTGACCCACTATTTCTGCTTCTTGAATGTTATAAGTTGGACTTGCATTCTCATTCTCAAGTGGACAATTCCTACACATGTGGGGTCCTCCACATTTCCAACATTGGAGTGGTTCTCTGTTATGTTGTGGTTCTCTGAGATTTTCTCCTACCACTTTGGTCGGCTGCTTCTCAACTTGGGATTGTTGCTTCTGTTGATTCTTGAAGTTAGAAGGTTTGAAACCTTTCTTCCTTTGGTCAGACTTCTCATTATTTTTTTCCTTCCATGTCTTATGATAACCAGGTTCGCATTTTCTTTTCTCATAGAAATACTTAGCTTTCCTTATTGCCTCTTCTAGATTTCTAGGTTCATAAAACTCAATTCTGTCCTTGTAAGACTGAGGCAATCCACTGAGGAAATGATGGATTTTCACTTTTTCATCTTTGGTGTACCTCACATACCTCAACAACTCCAAGATCTTGTTTGCATACTCTTCCATGGTCTGTTGTCCCAATCTTAGCTCATGTATTTCTTTGACCTTATCATCATAGTACCTTTCAGAGAGGTACTTCTGCTTGAAATACTTCTGGAACTATTTCCATGCAATATTCCTTTCATTAATATTCTTTACTTGCCTAAAGTACTCCCACCATATGGATTCTCTTCCATTCAAATTGAATATGGCTGCCCTAGCCTTCATATTTCCAGAGTAGTCTTGGACTTGGAAATATTTTCTCATCTCAAGAAGCCAAGCTTCAGCTTCTTGACCATTCTTTATCTCACCATTGAAGGTAGGAGACCTTGCCTTCTTAAATTCATCACGTGAACGGTTCTGGTATTGCCTCTTTTTCTTATTATTGTGAGAAGAAGAACTTGAAACACCACTGGATCCTTCAGAATCATATGACCCAATCGGAGATCTCTTTCTTCTTCTAGCAGTGCTTCTACTTCCTTCTGGTCTTACTGTCTGGTCCCTAGATTTCATCTGCCTTTGGATGTCTGTCAAAATTTGCAGCATGGCTGCATTCAACTGATTCTACTCCTCCTGAGACTTAACCAATCTTTCATTATCTGCCCTATAACTTTGCATCTCCACCCTTAGGATTCTCATGGTGGCTGCAAAATCTGGGGGAGTATGTTGAAATCTTCTCCCATTATACTTTGTCTTAGTATTTCTCACACGGAGTTTCTCCCCCATAACATCTTCCTCATACTCATTGGGTTTCTATGCATCATCATACATGTCGTAGGTTCTCATGGCTCAGCCAAACCAACTTTACCGAACTGCATTATCTGGAATGATTCCTTTGAAGGTGACTATGATTCTGCAAAATGTGTTAATAAACACGATTGTTAGCTGCATAACATTCACAAGAATTTATACATCACTTACCTACATTTGGAAACATCATACATTGCCAACTTTGTCAAAACACAGAAATTTCCTTCACAACAACTGTCTCATGGGGATGATGGGGGTTAAGGGGGCTTGCCCACTTGTGGCTTCATTTTCATGCAATCTGGCGCATAACCTCACTGCCATTCTTCATCTTTATGGCCCCTGCAATTCCACTGAAAACCTGTTGAATTTCCCTGTTTCGAAGCAACTTAGCCTTTCCATCTGATCGATGAATTCACCCTTTTTCCTCTGAAGTATCAATAAAATTCTCCAAGTTTTCCCGACACGTATAGACAACTTCACCCGATTCCTTTTGATCGAACCATCCGTTGCATAGGAAAAAATTCTGACTTTCATCTGATCGCTCTTTCTGCTGCATCGGAAAAATTTCAAACTTCCTTCTGATCGGTCTTTCCACCATGTCATAAAACTTTCCAAGTTTCTCCCGATCGGGCCTTCCGTCATAGCAGAAAACTTTCCGACTTTCTCTCGGCTAAGCCCTCCGTCGTTTGGAGGAAAACTTTCTGACTTCCATCCGATTGAGACTTCCACTACGTCGAAAGACTTCCAAGGTTTCTTTCGATGGATCCTTCCACCTCGTTGAAAAACTTTCAAGGTTTCTTCTGATGGATCCTTTCGTTGTGTCGAAAAAATTTCCAAGTTTCTTCCGATCTGCTCAGCCGATGCATCGACAAATTTTCCAAATTCTACCAATTTTCCCATACTTAAGATTTTTTGTAAAATATTCTTCTTCATTTTATTCTTCTTCCTTTTTCGCCAATATAAAACGGCTTCCTTTTCCATTGGTGAAATTCAGGTGGCTTCGTCCACTGTGTCGGCGAAAACCATACAACACAGTCGACGAATCGGTTCGGCTTCGCCCGACTCTCCTTTCGGACATCGTCGCTTCAGCTCGTCGACTTCTTTTGGCAATGTAGCCGACATATCAACTCGACTTCATATTTCTCAGCCGACATAGGAGAATACTCCAACACTTAGAAAAATTTTAATTTTTCTCTTCCTACCTCTCTACACAGAGGTTGCTTCTTCATGGCCCTCGGAGGCCCAAAGCTGCAACATGAACTCTAATACCACACTGTCACGTCCCCACCCTTCTACCAGAGAGAGGATGTGACTATAATGCTATCTAATCCAAGAAATTTAAGTCCCATGAACATGATAATAAAATGCATTGAACATAAACATAAACAGATGCATAATGCAATCTATAGCAGAAGCAAAATTCATTCAAGCATTCAACATGTTCATCATATTTCATTAGGAAAATACAAATGCAGAGATTAAATATAAGATATACTTATCTTGGAAGAATATTGCCCCGCAACCAGCTATGTTGCTGCAACGTTCCACCCAACCATAGGCCAGTGTGCTCATCAATCTCTCAGCAGCACTGCCACCCCCGAGCTTGGCATGATTCCCCCAAGGAATAAGAGAACACTAGCATACTCACACATAGCCAAAAGTATATCAAAATTCAGCCAATCCAAACTACATATTGGGTTTATCAGGCTACTAAGGAGCTGTAAAGGTTGAACTGCTAAGCTAATGAGCTCAACCACCCAGCTATGGACACGTGCACCAAATTGGGCTTGAATCCTAAACCATCTGCACACTCAACATAAGGAAGCATCCCCTTATTTGCTACATAGTCCCTTAGGCTATGCCTTCCATTCCAGTTATATTCATGGTGTGAAAAGAAGAAAACCAACCCCTCTAGATCTGTTTGTGAGGTTCCTTCCCACACTAGGTTTATCAAGCTAGTTCAGACCCCATTTCCACTCAAAACTAGTTCAGACCAAAACAAAATATACATACATAGAAAAATACAAGTTCTAGGATTGATGAAAAACATCATGGGAGCCAAAATCGGAAATGGATATTGGGGAAAAATGACCCAGCTTGTGCAATTCGTTTCCAAAAACTATGTGGCTTCACATGGGCCAAAATGACTCCCTCAATCCCTGAAATCGTGGATCTATCCCCCCCCTTCCCTTCCCCCCCTTGGCTATGCAACACTGAAACATGAAAATCCCAACCGTGGAGATGTGGAAACAACCCAAAACGTTAAGGATAAAAACCTAGGAGGGTTCAGCTGCATGGGACCTCAACGTGGGTGAAGGGTGGATGCTAAAAAACGTCCAACGGCTCTCCAGAAACGTGAGGAAGATCAGCTGCATGAGTGCATGAGTAAAATCCATTGCGTGAGTGAGGGTAATGGGTGAATGATCTCCCCTTTGGGAATGAGTGTGGTCAAAGGCTCACGGCCTTGCCCAGAAATGATGGTTTCCCATACCTCCCAATCCCTAAGGAAATAACTACCCCAACTAACTCCTTGGAGAATTAAGTGGCTGATGAATAAGACAAGAAAGGTGGTTGACAACTTGATGGGTTCTCCCTTTGACACTTGGCTTCTCCCCAATGGCTCAAGGTTTTAATATACCCCCCCCTTATCCTCAGGAAATCATGCTCCCATCTCTTTAATGTTGCATTGACATAGCTGGTTGTGGGTATTTTAATTAAATTGTATATTTACATGATGTCCAAAATTATAATTTGCTTGTCTAGCACAAAATACCATTGGCATCGATTTTAATCATCGAAACATAAAACTCTAAATCGATGGTGGGGCTTTTGCCTTTAGATCCACACCACGATTAAATACAATATTTACATCATATACATTTTAATGCAATCGGGGTCAAAACTGGGGTGTTACATTATTTACCTCAATAATGTTGAGAAACATTTGTCTAACATGATTTCGAGTTGTACAGTAACATTGTTTTCCCTTGTTTGGTAGTGCTGCCCCCCACCCTTCCGAAGAGAGGGGTGTTGGAAGCATATTTCAATATTTCTAAGAAGATGTCAATGATATGAGCATCATCCCCTAACTCATCTTGTTGGATTGCATGTAATACAATTCCCTTGATGGAAGTCATATCCTATAAAAAATCATCCATACCAACGTCTATTTCATTGCAAAGAAGTGAAGTGACTAGTGTTATTGTAGACATTTTGAATTGGTGACTTGGGATGTAGTGGGAATTAAATAGGTGTTTGATTCAACCATGCTTGGTATGCTTCATCTCCTAGCTGTGCTAGTTTAAAAACATTCTCTCAATTTGACATCATAGTGGGGTAAATGGAAGATGGTGGACATATTGTTCATCATCATAATTCTAATTGCAAAATATTGAATATTACATCAATGATATTAGTAAACACAATGTATTTAGTATATTTAAACATTTTACCAAATTATTCTTAGGAACTTAAATTATTTTTTCCAACATTACATGTGCAACCAACCACTTTATATACTAAAATTTCAAACAAAGTAATAAGTTTATATTAATCCCATTGAAAGTAAAAAAGTACAATTACTTAATGATATTTTTCTTATACCTCAAGGGGACATATAAAGGTAGTCTCAATGTGAGGTGTCTTTGAAAAGCAGTTGTGGGTATATGAAAGTTATAGTTTATTAACAACTCATCACCAAGAGACAAACTACTTATTGCATTAACACTAACAAATCTACTTGTTTTCCTTTTCATAAAGAACTCCTTGTCTATGAAATGTTCCTCAAATGAAAAATTTGCATTTAATAATGAGCATCTAGAACCATTTATGAACCTTGAAATGTTTCCATGAGTGCATGGACTACCATCTATATATAACAAGTTATTCCTATTAAAGTTTCTAGAACCATAACCGTTCATGCACATACTATACATGGAAATTCTATGTTTGTATTTAACAATATTCAAGTAATCAAACCAACTATACAAAGGACCATAAAATTGTATAAGTACTACTAATTGTTTGGGAGGAATTGACACACTTGAAAGGAAAACCAACCCAAGAAATTGCAACATATATTTTAGACATAGAATTCATATGAATATTACAACAAAAGGAGAATTCAATCCAAACATTAGTCACAAGCAGAGAAAACAACCAAGCACCACATAAAGCATGGTTGTGAGAGGATTCATATTTTCTTTGTAGATGGATAGAGAGAGAGAGAAGTCATCACCACCCTCCAACAATTTAACCAACCTTGGTGTTCAATTCTTTCTCTCAACTCGTACAACTTATTGGATCTCCTAGTAGATATGTTTTAGTCAGTATTCATATCATACTTTGGCTCACTATAACTATTGATTGACTAAACAAATAGAGAATTGTTGGTCAAATTAGGATAAACATATTTTCTTTGCCTTCAAACTTTTCAAAAAGGGAGCATATGAAATTTTTATTATGTATCGTTTGTATAATGCCTATTGGAGTTTTTAGCGTAGTGGGAGGTATTAGACCATCAATATTGGGTATTTAATCCTTATCATAATGGGATATTGTGACACATTGAGCATTCTCATTCATCTCTTTTCATTTTTAACAACCAAATACCATTTGGGTGTTATAAAATAAACTTCTAGTTAACGGTGAAGTCCCATTGGACTAGGATGGTGGTTAGAAGGTGTGAGGTTACAATTTGTGGGTTAAATGGCTCTCCATTTTCCCCTACTAGCTTCTTGCGATATCATTGCCCTGAAAAATTTGAGGCATGATTATTCGCATGCACATGCTTAAATAACATAAATTCAACTAGATAATCAAAATTTAAATAAAATAAGAACGAACTGCAAATGATAGGGGAGAACTTGATGAACTACGAAAAATATGGAATGAGATAGAATCTAAAGGATTTTACCTTCCTATTCAGTGCATCAGCTACTTTAGTCTCTCTTCCTTTTATGTGTTTGATTTAAAAATCAAGCTCACATAAAAACTCCAACCATCTCGCTTTCCTAGAATTTAGAGTAGGTTGATTAAACAAATCCTTCAGACCACAATGGTCTATCCTTAGCTTAAATCTTCTGCCCATCAAGTAATGCCTCCACATATTTAGAGCATGTACTATGGCTGCAAGTTCTAGATCATGAGTGGCATAGTTCTTCTCATGATCCTTCATATTTCTTGACTCATAACATATCACGTGGTTGTCTTGTAGAAGGATTCCTCCAAGCCCTTGACCACATGCATCGATACACACCACAAAGTCTTTTTCTGGGTCTGCAATCTTCAAGACTGGTGCACTTGTGAGAAGATTCTTCAACTGCTGGAAGCTTTCCTTACACCTTGGTGTCTATTCAAACTTTATTCCCTTCTTTTACAAAGAAGTGATTGGATGTGCAACCTTGGAGAATCCTTCAATGAATCTCATGTAGTATCCTGGAAGTCCCTTGAAAGATCTTACATCTGTCACATTTCTTGGGGTAGGCCAATTCATAATGGCCTCAATCTTCTTAGGGTCTACAAACATTCCCTCATTGGAGCTAATGTGACCGAAATAATGAATCCTATCTTTATAGAAGTCACACTTGCTCAACTTTGCATACAGCTTATTCTCCCTGAGCAATTGCAAAGTCATCCTCAAATTCCCTTCATGCTCTTCCTCATTCGTAGAATAAATAAGAATGTCATCAAGGAAAATAAGAACAAACTTGTCCAAATACCTGTTGAAGACACTATTCATAAGGCACATAAATGTAGCTAGTGCATTTGTGAGACCAAATAGTGCCACTACAAACTCATAATGTCCATACCTTGTTCTGAAGGTTGTCTTATGAATGTCTTCATCCTTGATTCTTACTTGATGGTAACCAGACCTCAAGTCAATCTTGGAAAATACCTTTTCTCCTCTCATTTGATCAAAGAGGTCATCAATCCTAGGCAAAGGATATTTTTTCTTCACAGTGACTTTGTTCAACTGTCTGTAATCAACACACAACCTGAGTGTACCATCTTTCTTCTTCACAAACAGAACCGGTGCTCCCCAAGGGGATACACTCGGCCTGATATACTTCTTCTATAACAACTCTTGTAGTTGCATCTTCATCTCTAGCATTTCTGCTGTACTCATTATGTAGGGTGTCTTGGACACTAGTGCTGCTCCTGGAACAATTTCAATTGTGAAATCAATGTCTCTCTTTGGAGGAATCCCCAGAATCTCATCAGGAAACACATCCCTGAATTCCCACAACACATGAAATTCCTCCAACCTAGGAGTTTCATTTCTGTTACCTCCAAAATATGAGCTGCATACAACTGGAAACCTTTCCTACAGAACTTCTTCAACTGTATTGCTGAAATATTCCTCATAGAAATCACCTTTGGAATGCCTCTTACAACTCTTGGTTTCCCTTCTTCATCCATGCATTCAAAAGTCTTATTATAACAGTCAATCTTTACCCTGTGAGCTTCTAACCAATCCATTCCAGTGAGAACATTATAGGAACCAAGTGGTAGAACATTCAGATCTACACAAGTGACCAATCCATTCATAACCAATGGACATTTCTCTACCACCTCACTAACATTTCTCTTAGTTCCAATGGCTGGCTGAACTAACCAAGATTTTCTATGCTTTACTTTCTTAAAAGAACAAATCTCCACTACTCTAAGAGTAATGTAACTGTGAGTAGAACCAGGGTCAATCAAAATAGAAACAGATTGCTCAACAATCTTACCTGCAACTTCAACCACAGTTGACTGGTGATCTGCCCGGCGGTCCTCCACTACTGCATAAATCCTAGGGACAACCCTTGCTACTTGACCCATTGTTTCTACCTCTTGAATGTTGTAAGTTGGACTTGCATGCTCATTCACAAGTGGACAATTCCTGCATATGTGGGGTCCTCCACATTTCCAACATTGGAGTGGTTCTCTATTATGTTGGAGTTCTCTGGTTTTTTCTGTTACCACTTTGGTCGATTGCTTCTCAACTTGGGATGGTTGCTTCTATTTATTCTTGAAGTTAGAAGGTTTGAAACCTTTCTTCCTTTGGTCAGACTTCTCATTATTTTTGTCCTTCCATGTCTTATGATAATCAGGTTTTCCTTTGCTTTGCTCACAGAAATACTTAGCTTTCCTTATTGCCTCTTCTAGAGTTCTAGGTTCATAAAACTCAATTTTGTCCTTGTAAGACTGAGACAATCCACTCAGGAAATGATGGATTTTCACTTTTTCATCTTTGATGTACTTGACATACCTCAACAAATCCAAGAGCTTGTTTGCATAATCTTCCATGGTCTGCTGTCCCAATATCAGCTCATGTAATTCTTTGATCTTATCATCATAGTACCTTTCAGAGAGGTACTTCTGGAACTGTTTCCACGCAATCTTCCTTTCATTAATCTTCTTTACTTGCCTGAAGTGCTCCCACCATATGGATGTTCTTCCATTCAAATTGAATATGGCTGCCCTAGCCTTCATATTTCCAGAGTAGTCTTGGACTTGGAAATATTTTCTCATCCCAAGAAGCCAAGCTTTAGCTTCTTGACCATTCTTTATCTCAACATTGAAGGTAGGCGACCTTGCCTTCTTAAATTCATCACGTGAACGGTTCTGGTAACGCCTCTTTTTCTTATTCTTGTGAGAAGAAGAACTTGAACCACCAGTGGATCCTTCTGAGTCATATGACCCAATAGGAGATCTATTTCTTCTTCTAGCAATGCTTTTACTTCCTTCTGGTCCTACTGTCCGGTCCCCAGATTTCATCCACCTTTGGATGTCTGTCAAAATTTGCAGCATGGCTACATTCAGCTGATTCTGTTCCTCCTGAGACTTAACCAATCTTTCATTATCTTCCCTGTAACTTTGCATCTCCACCCTTAGGCATCTCATGGTGGCTACAAAATCTGGGGGAGTATGTTGAAATCTTCTCCCATTAGAATTTGTCTTAGCATTTCCCACACGAAGGTTTTCCACCATAACATCTTCCTTGTACTCATTGGATTTCTATGCATCATCATACATGTCGTAGGTTCTCATGGCTCACCAAACCAACTTTACCGAACTGCACTATCTGGAATGATGCCTCTGAAGGTGACTATGATTCTGCAAAATGTGTTAATAAACACGATTGTTAGCTGCATAACATTCACAATAATTTATACATCACTTTCCTGCATTTGGAAACATCATACATTGCCAACTTTGTCAAAACACAGAAATTTATTTCACAACAATTGTCTCATGGGGACGATGGGGGTCAAGGGGGATTGCCCCCTTGTGGCTTCATTTTCATGCAATCTGGCGCATAGCCTCACTGCCATTCCTCATCTTTCTGGCCCCTGCACTTCCACTGAAAACCTGCTGAATTTCCCTGTTTTGGAGCAACTTAACCTTTCCATCCGATCAACGAATTCACCCTTTTTCCTCCGAAGTATCGGCAAAACTCTCCAAGTTTTCCCGACACGTATCGACAACTTCACCTGATTCTTTCCGATTGAACTGTCCACTGTGTAGGAAAACTTTTCGATTTTCATCCGATCGCTCTTTCCACTGCGTCGGAAAAATTTCAAACTTCTTTATGATCGGTCTTTCCGCCGCATCAAAAAACTTTCCAAGTTTCTCCCGATCGAGCCTTCTGACATAGCAGAAAACTTTCTGACTTCTATCTGATCGAGTCTTCCACTATGTCAGAAAACTTCCAAGGTTTCTTCCGACGGATCCTTCCGCCTCATCAAAAAACTTTCAAGGTTTCTTCCGATGGATCCTTCCGCTACGTTGAAAAAATTTCCAAGTTTCTTTCGATCTTCTCAACCGATGCATTGGCAAAATTTTCCAAATTCTACCAATTTTCCCATACTTAAGATTTTTTGTAAAATCTTCTTCTTCATTTTCTTCTTCTTCCTTTTCCACTAATATACAACGACTTTCTTTTTCATCGATGAAATTTAGGTGGCTCCGTCCACTGTGTCGACGAAAACCATACAACACAGTCGACGAATTAGCTTGGCTTCGCCCGACTCTCCTTTCCGACATCGTCGCTTCAGCTTGTCAGCTTCTTTTGGCAACGCAGCCGACGTATCGACTTAACTTCATCTTTCTCAGCTGACATAGGAGAATACTCCAACACTTAGAAAAATTTTAATTTTTCTCTTCCTGCCTCTCTACACAGAGGTTTCTTCTTCATGGCCCTCGGAGGCCCAAAGCTGCAACATGAGCTCTAATACCACACTGTCACATCCCCACCCTTCTACCAGAGAGAGGACGTGACTATAATGCTATCTAATCCAGGAAATCTAAGTCCCATGAACATGATAATAAAATGCATTGAACATAAACATAAACATATGCATAATGCAATCTACAACATTCCACCCAACCATAGGCCAGTGTGCTCATCAATCTCTCAGCAGCACTACCACCCCTAAGCTAGGAATGATTCCTACAAGGAATAAGGGAACATTAGCAAACTCATACATAGCCAAGAGTATATCAAAATTCAACCAATCCAAACTACATATTAGGTTTATCAGGCTGCTAAGGAGCTATAAAGGTTGAATTGCTAAGCTAGTGAGCTCAACCACAGAGTTATGGACACCTGCACCAGATCGGGCTTGACTCCTAAACCATCTGCACACCCAACACAAGGAAGCATCCCCTTCTCTACTACACAGTCCCTCAAGCTATTCCTTCCATTCCAGTGTTATTCATAGTGTGCAAAGAAGAAAACCAACCCCTCTAGATCTGTTTGTGAGGTTCCTTCCTACACTAGGTTTATCAAGCTAGTTCAGACCCCATTTCCACTCCAAATCAGTTCAGACCAAAACAAAATATACATAGACAGCAAAATACAAGTTTTGGGCTTAATGAAAAATGTCATGGGAGCCAAAATCAGAAATGGAGATTGGGGAAAAACGACCCAGCTTGTGCAATTTGTTTCCAAAAACTATGTGGCTTCACGTGGGCCAAAACGACTCCCTCAGTCCCTAAAATCATGGATTTGTTTCCCCCCCCCCCTTGGCTATGCAATGCTGAAACATGAAAATCCCAACAGTGGAAATGTGGAAACAACTCAAAATGTTAAGGATAAAAACCCAGGAGGGTCCAGCTACGTGGGACCTCAACGTGGGTGAAGGGTGGATGCTGAAAAATGTCCAGAAACTCTCTAGAAACATGAGTAAGATCAGCTGCATGAGTGCATGAGTAAAATCTATTACGTGAGTGAGGGTAATGGGTGAATTATCTCCCCTTTGGGAATGTGTGTGGTCAAAGGCTTACGGCCTTGCCCAGAAATGACGGCTACCCATACCTCCCAATCCCTAAGGAAATAACTACCCCAACTAACTCCTTGGAGAATTAAGTGGCTGGTGAATAAGACAAGAAAGGTGGTTGATGGCTTGATGGGTTCTCCCTTTGACACTTAGCTTATCCCCAATGGCTCATGGTTTTAATATCCCCTCCCCCCTTATCCTTCGGAAATCATGCCCCCATATCTTTAATGTTGCATTGACATAGCTGGTTGTGGGTATTTTAATTAAATTGTATATTTACATGATGTACAAAACTATAATGTGCCTAGCTAGCACAAAATACCATCGACATCAATTTTAATCACCAAAACATAAAACACTAGATTGATGGTGGGATTTTGCCTTTAGATCCACACCACGATTAAATACAATATTTACATCATATACATTTTAATGCAATCGGGGTCAAAATCGGGGTGTTACATTATTTACCTCAATAATGTTGAGAAACATTTGTCTAACATGATTTCGAGTTGTACAGTAACATTGTTTTCCCTTGTTTGGTAGTGCTGCCCCCCACCCTTCCGAAGAGAGGGGTGTTGGAAGCATATTTCAATATTTCTAAGAAGATGTCAATGATATGAGCATCATCCCCTAACTCATCTTGTTGGGTTTCATGTAATACAATTCCCTTCATGGAAGTCATATCCTATAAAAAATCATCCATACCAACCAATTTTCATTGCAAAGAAGTGAAGTGACTAGTGTTATTGTAGACATTTTGAATTGGTGACTTGGGATGTAGTGGGAATTAAATAGGTGGTTGATTCAACCATGCTTGGTATGCTTCATCTCCTAGTTGTGCTAGTTTAAAAACATTCTGTCAATTTGACATCATAGTGGGGGAAATGGAAGATGGTGGACATATCGTTCGTCGTCATAATTCTAATTGCAAAATATTGAATATTACATCAATGATATTAGTAAACACAATGCATTTAGTATATTTAAACATTTTACCAAATTATTTTTAGGAACTTAAATATTTTTTTCCAACATTACATGTGCAACCAACCACTTTATATACTAAAATTTCAAACTAAGTAATAAGTTTATATTAATCCCATTGAAAGTAAAAAAGTACAATTACTTAATGATATTTTTCTTATACCTTAAGGGGACATATAAAGGTAGTCTCAATGTGAGGTGTCTTTGACAAGCAGTTGTGGGTCTATGAAATTTATAGTTTATTAACAACTCATCACCAAGAGACAAACTACTTATTGCATTAACACTAACAAATCTACTTGTTTTCCTTTTCCTAAAGAACTCCTTGTCTTTGAAATGTTCCTCAAATGAAAATTTTGCATTTAATAATGAGCATCTAGAACCATTTATGAACCCTACAATGTTTCCATGAGTGCATGGACTACCATCGATATATAACAAGTTATTTCTATTAAAGTTTCTAGAACCATAACCGTTCATGCACATACTATACATGGAAATGCTATGTTTGTATTTAACAATATTCAATTAATCAAACCAACTATACAAAGGACCATAAAATTGTATAAGTACTACTAATTGTTTGGGAGGAATTGACACATGTGAAAGGAAAACCAACCCAAGAAATTGCAACATCTAGTTTAGACATGGGATTCATATGAATATTACAACAAAAGGAGAATTCAATCCCAACATCAGGCACAAGCAGAGAAAACAACCAAGAACTACATAAAGCATGGTTGTGAGAGTTTTCATATTTTCTTTGTAGATGGATAGGGAGAGAGAGAAGTCATCACCACCCTCCAACAATTTAACCAACCTTGGTGTTCAATTCTTTCTCTCAACTCGTACAACTTCTTGGATCTCCTAGTAGATATGTTTTAGTCGGTATCCATATCATAATTTGGCTCACTAAAACTCCTGATTGAATAAACAAATAGAGAATGGTTGGTCAAATTAGGATAAGCATGTTTTCTTTGGCTTCAAACTTTTCAAAACGGGAGCATATGAAATTTTTATTATGTATCATTTGTATAATGCCTATTGGAGTTTTTAGCGTAGTGGGAGGTATTAGACCATCAATTTTGAGTATTTGATCATTAACATAATGGGATATTGTGACACATTGAGAATTCTCATTCATCTCTTTGCATTTTTAACAACCAAAAATCATTTGGGTGTTATAAAGACTTCTAGTTGACGGTGAAGTCCCATTGGACTAGGATGGTGGTTAGAAGGTGTGAGGTTACAATTTGTGGGGTAAAGCGGCTCTCCATTTTCCCCTACTAGCTTCTTGCGGTATCTTTGTCCTAAAAAATTCAAGGCATGATTATTTGCATGCACATGCTTAAATAACATAAATTCAACTAGATAATCAAAATTTAAATAAAATAAGAATGAAATGCAAATGATAGGGGAGAACTTGATGAACTACGAACAATATGGAATGAGATAGAATCTAAAGGAGTTTACATTGATATTATAACTTTTTATATTTTCACTTGAGTGAAATCAACAATCAATATGTGTCTACTTTTTTAAAATAAAGTTTGAGCAGAATATAAACATTTAACTTCAAATAGACTTTTGAAACCATTTTTTAAGTATAAGGTGAAACACCCACATAGGATGAGTAATTAAGGCACGAGGCCCACACAAGACGCACCCACTTATCCCTTGAACAACACAAGAATGATTCTCATCCAGGAGCCACTAAGAGCCACCAAGAGCCACCTGGATTCTGATGGACATGAGACAGATGCACTCCATGAAGAGCACATGGATCATTACATACCACTTAATGACTCAACAACCCAAATCAAGAAACCTTATGTGGATGTACCAGGACATATGCGAAGGTACTGTGTAAAGGATAATGCAGTATACCAACATGAAGGAGCTGGATATCACCCAAGTATAGGAGGATGGGCTAATCATGGCAGTAGAATCAAGAATGAAATTTGAAATGGACATGGAAATCACCACCATCTTCATTATGGAGGACGTGGGTGAATTTCCCCATTTGAGCAAAAATAGAGGAACTCATAGCGGAAAGTTGCAACACACCAACATCAAGGTTTGGATAATGTCGAGTTGTAGGGGAAAAAGAAATTCATTCCTTGAGCTACAAAATCCTACTAAATACCAACTTCGAGAGGCTTCAACAACAATTCACTAAAGGTATTCCATCCCTCATGCTTGCAAAATGGAAACTAAAAGGGAGAAACAAAATATTTGGCAGGGGACGAAATTATTACAAGAATTTGAATAAATCAAGGCATTGGACAATTTGCTTCCATACCTATGGGATTCTCAGTCTAGTAAATCTCTCTATGACTGTTTCCTCGTAATGTTCTATATAAATAAAATTATTCTCGACTGCATTCTTGTTGAACATTGAACGAAGGATGGCATATAGGAAGAGAAGTTATGACTATTTATAGACCTAACATCATACTCCAATATTTTGAAAACCAACTTGAATTCCCTTGGACGTCTCCTGGGGGTTGATTTTATCCCCCAAACACCTACAACTTCCATAAACCCTTCCAATTCCAAAGAGGAAGAAGAACAGTTAAACATGGAAAATCAATATTTCGAGAAGAATAACGTTGTCATTCAGGAAGGTGAGGTCTTTAATACTATGGAGAGATGGATACAAACCCCAAGAGACATCCAAAAAATAATTATGTTATATGAATGTTCCATGGTCCTGCACTGGGTGATTAAATCATTACTGAAATAGGTTATGGTGGAAAGAAATATGGAGATTGCAAACCTCAAACATATGCTAGCATCTCTCAAAGACTAAAGGACTATCAACAATATCATGGAAGGTATAATGTATATCATTGTGAGACATCTAGAGCTAAATACTGTGCAAAATATCTCTCTAATTGGGAGTTGTTGTGACATGCCATTTGTCATCGAGAATGATGCAAAACACGGATAATTTTAAGGAACCATACTTATTTAAAAGTGTATAAATGTTGGCGAATCTTACCAATTCTTAAAATGTCAACAATAAAATATCTGGGGATATTTTTCTAAAAATATTTCAATTTCTAAGGATTTTATACAATTTATATAATAATTTAGCAATTTTTAGAGTGAAAAAATTTTACCCCATCAAAATCGGGAGAAACAGGGCTTCAAAAAATGCAAATTGGCGAATATTTTTTTGGAAAAACCATGGAAAAATATCCCATGGGCTAAATTTCACCCCTAAAATTATCCTTGAATTGCAAAACCTCCTGCCATGTAGATGGTCCTTATTCCTCAAGGTTTTTAGGTTTTTTTTGTATTTTTGACATGCATAACTTTTTAGTAATTCCCAAGTAAAAATGTCAGTTTATGATCCATGAAATAATTCCATTATAGATACTCAGTCAAGCTTCTTCTTTTTTTTTGTCAGCAACACTGAGGCCATAACAAACATTAGCATCTCATAGACCCTTTTCTTTGGCCTAGTCTCACCCAAAGGCAAGTTATTGAATATTTTTTTGTGATCTAATGTAATATTTTGTCATTTCAAGTTAATACAAGGCTACTACTAATCTTACTTACAATGTGTGTGTGTGTGTGTGTGTGTGTGTGTGTGTGTGTGTGTGTGTGTGTGTGTGTGTGTGTGATACCCACCTTAAAGTACATCCGACACCACATTGCCTTAATGGACATTTGGAGTTCTATCTAAGTGAGACACTCTCTGACGCATCCAACAAAATACCTTTCAAATGATAAGGATATTTACTCTATTGCACAATCCTATTGAAAATGGAATCCTTACATTTGAGCAAAGGAAACAATCATCCAAACTAATGACAGGCCTTTATAATTTATGCAAACTTGAAGGCCATGTGTAAACAACCACCATCAAAATTGGTCCATGTACCTTCATCAAATGCACTTGAAAATTAAGTATAGGAAGGGAAACACCAATCAAGTTGTATGTTGTCTCACCAACCTCTACTTTTGGCACTGAGCACAATCCTCAATTCCCTTGAACATGAGACTTTAGAGTGGCCACAACTATATGGAAGTGGTCATGAGTTTGTTGTTACATATCATACACTAGTTGGATGCAAACAAGTTCCATACCTTTACCTCCAAGATGGGATTTTATTCCATATGGTCCATCTTTGTGTTCCTCCAAGTGATCACGAGATTATGAATTATAGGTGTACTTCAATTGGCTAGTAGGGAAAATCAATGTGGAGAAGACAATGGAAGTACTACATAAGTGTTTCCACTAGCTAAATATTTGATGGGATGTTAGTATATATTTCAAATCGTACACTACTCATGCCATCACTAAACCTACAACCAAGAAGTAGGGACTATACACTCCTCTACCCAGTCCAAATAATCCTTATGAGTCAATGTCCATGGCTTTTATGTTAGGTCTACCATTAGCAAAGCATTATAACAATTGTGTTTTCATGATTGTTGATGGATTTTCTAAAATGGTAGTTTTGGAACCCTACAAGAAGAGTATCACAACATAAGCCACTATTAAGTTCTTCTTCGAGCATGTATGGGTTTCCAAATACTATTTTCTCCAATAGGGGAAATAGGTTCCTAAGTATCTTCTAGTCCAACCTTTGGTCCATGACGGTAACAAAGGGTGAAACACTTTGACCATTATAGAGCTCAACCCTAACTACATTGAGGAGACTATTCTAGACCTAATCAATGATAGTAAGTTGAAGAGTACCCACCAGTAGAATATACAAATCTTTTGAGTTGTTAAAGTAAGGAAACTTATTTACTAGGAACCATATCCAATAGAAGTTCCCTTGTTTGGTATTGAAAATCAACACATTAGAGAACATTTTATAGTTAAGGAGAAATGCCTAATCTAGGTGGTCCTCAAGGGAAGTCTCAAAAATGGTTCTCATATTATAATTTATCATGTTGTGAAATTCCAACTCATCTTTAGGACCTTCTTGCACATTTTTAGAATTTCTATTTCCCAACACTATATCATTAGACTTGGTATGCAAAATATCTTCCAAAGAGAAAAAGAAGACTTCAAATGAAGGAACAAACAAAAAGTTATGATCTTGACAATGGTCTTTTTTTAGTGTATAGCTTAGCAATGCATGCACAATTAGTTCTAACTTTATGTTAGGGTTAGGTATCTTGAATCTTATGGTTTTTAACATTATTATAAAATGTAGTTTTGATCTCTTGTTATGGTTATTTTGAGAATGCGCATAGACACAAACACATCTCTTCTCAAGATAATTACCACCATTCTATCCATTGTATTTGTACATCATTCTTTTATTAATATAATTTTACTTTTATTGTATCTTTGTGACATTCTTTATGTTAACACTAACTTCCATTTCATTCTCAATATAATTCATAGGGTATGAAATTCCTAATTCAATATTTATATATTTATATACAAAGAAGCAGCACCACCATTAACAATATTTCCACGTCATCTTAAAGAAACGTTGTCATATTAATACAACTCGTATCTTAGAAATAATTTGGTCAACCACATTATTATAATAAACAAGCTTACTAAGTTTTGAACCCAGATCATCTTCATTGCAAGCACTTTGGCACTGCCACTAATAAAAAAATCTCCAATAACAAACTTTATAACAAGTAAATGAGAAAGACAAATATGTGTAAATGAAGAAAATGGTATTCAATAATATTCTTTTTAAGATGATGACCATTCAAACTCCTAAATAATCTTCTTTAATTGTGACAATTCTATACAACTTTTGAAGTGGATACCCTACCAAACATCATATCCTAATGTTTTGGTCAAGGATTAATCTCCATTAATAAAAGATTTTGAATTTTTACAAATAAATATTTATATGCATATGTCACCTTCATTTTTGTTTAGCATTTAAAATTTATAAATATTTGTATGTATATGTCGTATTCAATTTTGTTGATAATTTATTAATACATATGATTTATATAAAAATCATTTTCTCAATCAAATTTTTTTTAAATACCATCATAAAAAATACTTTAAATGTCTCCATCATCTTTATATTCCAAAACAATAATATTTATGATTTATATAAAATTCATTTTCTCAATCAAAAATTTTTTAAACACAATCATAAAAAATACTTTAAATGTCTCCATCATCTTTATATTCCAAAACAATAATATTTATGATTTGTATAAAAATCATTTTCTCAATCAAAAAATTCTTAAAGACCATCATAAAAATACTTTAAATGTCTCCATCATCTTTATATTCCAAAACAATAATATTTATGATTTGTATAAAAATCATTTTCTCAATCAAAAAATTCTTAAATACCATCATAAAAATACTTTAAATGTCTCCATCATCTTTACATTCCAAAACAATACTATTTATGATTTGTATAAAAATCATTTTCTCAATCAAAAAATTCTTAAATACCATCATAAAAATACTTTAAATGTCTCCATCATCTTTACATTCCAAAACAATAGTATTTATGATTTGTATAAAAATCATTTTCTCAATCAAAAAATTCTTAAATACCATCATAAAAATACTTTAAATGTCTCCATCATCTTTATATTCCAAAACAATAATATTCATTGAAAACAATGTTGTCTTAATTTTCTAGAACATTAAACATCAAGCTCCAAACTTTTACAACAAAATAATCATCCCAAAAGACATATAACTTTTGTCCCCAATTATTCAAAGGTATGGCATCCATTGATCCATTTATTCCTCTTCATTGATTCAAAGGCCATCCCTCATCCATTTATCCCTATCACCAATCCATCTATTCATATCTTCAAAACATTTACCATCTATTCACATTAATATCATAATTTTGTATTTCCTCTCACCAATCCATCTATTCATATCTTCAAAACATTACCATATTCACATTTAATTCATAATTCTGTAAAAAGACAAGTGGATGCAACTTGGAGATGATTTTGCTTAATAACAAGCGTCAATGGATGGAGAGAATATTATAAATAAATGCAAAGTTTTATATATAAACAAGTTTTTTAATTTAATAAAAGCAAAAAATTAAATAAATATAAAAATAATAATTTAATAAATATTATTTTTATATAAAAAATTAAAGTTTAAATTTAATAAATTAAAATAAAAACATTTTTATTAAAAGACAATTATTTTTATATTATACTAATATATAACAATTGTTTTTTAAAAATAAAATATTTTGGAACAAGTGAATAGTTAGTTACTCCGCAACATGGATGTACGAATGGATATACATTTAGTATTTCCATGGTACCCAAATCAATCAAACATCATTTAAGGTTCTTATACATCTTTGTCATGAATGTATGATATTTAACTACTATTTTGTTTTATTAATATCAACATTATCGACTCACATATATATATATTCTATGGGTGAGATGTCTTGTGGATCTCCTTTAATTCTATGGTCGGACTCGTCATCCATGTAACTTATTACAAGATTAACTAGGGGTGTCTCTGTTATTTGGAAAGGCTTCATTAGCACTATTCTTGGTTTGGCAGTGGATTAACTTGGATGGTGGGAAATGGTGAGAGCATAAGGGTAGGCGTGGACTCGATCTCAGGTATGGGCACATGTTTTATATTGCCTCAGGATCTCCGTAATTATCTGAAAGATTACGGGATAATATCCCTGGCTCAAGCCAGAAATTATTCAGTTGAAGCCCAGACCTACTGGCTCACTGCTTCAGACCTGGATCTAGGTGGAGAATGGCACATTATTTGGAATGAATATGTTAAGGGGCTGGAGCATGGGAGGATAAGACTCAGGTCCTTTCCAGATAGTTTTCTTTGGTCATTCAAGAATTACTCAGGATCTTTAACTGCAGCAATGGCATATGAGTGTGTGGTGGATCACTTTAAGGAGCCTGATTCAAACACTTCTCTTGTTTTTCAGGTTCTATGGAAATATAATATTCCTGAAAAAATCCGATGCTTTATATGGCTTCTCTTAAAAAATAAAGTGTTAACTTGGGATCAGCTCATTAAACGTGGCATCCAGGGTACTAGTCGTTGTCTGCTCTGCAAGAAAGATGAAGAAACTGCCCAACATCTGTTCTTGGACTGTCATTTTACTAAGAACACCTTTGAAGCTGTTTTCGAACACTTTGACTCCCGAGCCTTTAAAAAAGCTTCTACGGGAGCTTCTGTGCGATTGTATATGGAACATTGGGTTCGTGATCACTCTTTGGACTATCCCAAGCTATATCTGTCATTTTTCACCTTATGGTCTATCTGGAAACATCGGAATAATTATATCTTCGAAGGGAACACTCCAGCGGTCTATCCGGTCCTCCATCAAATTGAATTACTCTTTCATACATACACGGTGCCTGTTAAGAAGATTAAAAACAGAGTGATTGGAATGCCTCCAAAGATTGCGTATCCTTGTGGGTATTTTGATGGTGCAGCTGCCAAGAACATAGCGGGGCAGGTTTCATTTTATATATGAGCAGCTCATACAGTATTCATTTCTCCATGGGCTGTGGCAAAAGTACTAATACTAAATCTGAGCTGATGGCTTTATGGGCTCTCCTCTCTGTCTCAAAGATTATGGGAATTCCTCTACACTCTTTATATGGAGACTCCCTTGTCATCATATCATGGGCTACAGGAAAAGGCACACTAAACTTACCTCATCTGAGACATTGGTGTGATGATATAAGAGAATTATTACATAACTTTCTGGATATGATCATGAAACACATATATCATGAGCATAACCAGATTGCTGACAATCTCTCTAAAAATGCACTCTCTCTTGATTCAGGTTTTGGGAATTTCCAGGAATTTATGTTTGACAAGATTACTAATCAAGGTAATTTTCAGTTATATTAGCATGTGCTGGTCTCATTAAGCACTTTTTTGTTGTCATTAATTGGGATCTAAGCAATCCCATGAAGAGACTCTCAGTCATCTTCTTATGCTCATGATTTATGTTGCTTCTGCTCATTTCAAAAAATTGATAAAAATCTGACCTGTCTATACAGGAGTGATGATAAAAGCCTGCAATACAACAGGCTTGTGTCTCTCTAACCATGGTATGATGACGGGGACTTGCCTTTGTTAAGAGGACCCCCCTTGCTGAATCTATCTATGAAGAACGTCTCTATGACTGAATGTATATAATGATCTTTGATTCAATAGAATAACAAGATCTGGTATTTTTTCTGCTGAAAAAAAAAACTTATTACAAGATTATTTTATACCAATCACACTATAGACATCCACATCAAAGTATTTTGGAATATAGCAATCACATCGTATATGTTATTTATGTCAAAGTAGTTTGGAATATAGCAATGACATCGCATATGTTATTTATGTGATACATTTTAAGATATTATTTGAGTGGAGTATTTTTTTTAACTAAGCCGAAGGTGTTATTTAAGGAACACAATGTGTTCTTACTTTAGCATAGTTTTTTTTTTTTTTTCTCAGTCGAAAAAATCACGGTCTTGATATTCATATTAAGAAATGAATCAAAGGCCATCATAATGAGCCTCCCCAAACTGGGAATTACAGAGCTATTATCCGAGCTATGCTTAGCAAAAACATAAAGGAGCTTACATAAGCAAAATGCTGCAAACAAAAACTATTAAGGCATAAAAACACTTCCACATAAATTGGGCCTCAAATACATCAATACTGAGAGGAGCTAGAAACCAGAGATATGACAAAGACATGCCAAACAGTCTGTACTGAGAGGACAATGAGAACCCAGAGAGCTGATCCAAGGAGTGCCCACCCCTTATACTAGAAAAGTTCAGAGAGACAAAGTCTCTGTGTGCCAAAAAATGAGTCAAGCTCATGCACATACGCTCTAAAAGATCTGGCATTCACCACACTTACTGATAGAACCATCCATAATTTCGAAAAAAACTAAGGATCCCAGGGGTCAAATATAGGGCATCCTTGGATAAACTATCTGCACTCTGATTGTGCTCCCGATAGACATGGCGGATGTCCAACCATACAAAACCTTCCATAAGAGTCCTAATGTTGTCACACCAGTGATTCAGCTCTATTGAGGAGAGAGAAGCTCTTTTATTTGCCCAATTTATAATAACTGTGGAATCACCATAAATGCGCAAGAAGGGGAGACCCATTTTTTGTGCCACCAAGAGTAGAATCCAGAAAGCCAAGAGCTCTACTCTAGTATTTGTTGAGGGCCCACACCCCAGCATGAAAGTGAGTGAATGAGAGCTATTGATAACAATACTTACTCCAGGTCCTCCCTGAGAGGCTGTAGCAGCCCCGTCAAAGAAGCCACGGGGGAAAACCAGATCTGACCTAGCTCCTAGAGCTCTGATTTTTTCCTTTTTTGCAGGTACAGAAAAGAGATTCATCAAGTATTCGACATGAAATAACAAATCAATGATGGAAGCTTGCAAATCCTCAAAAATGCACTTATTGCGAGTCTTCCAGATACACCAGCATGTAGGGATCAAGAGATATCTGCACTTCGAGTGTACTGAATATCGCGTGCATTAGAACTTGAACTAATCAAAGATTGAGCCTTCCTCATAAGGATCTTCACAGTGATAGATCCCAGTGAGTTTTGTCCATACCGAGGAGGTGAAAGGGAAGTCATTGAAGATATGGTTAATGGACTCATCAGAACTGAAGCACAACACAGATCTGCCAGGGCTAATCCAGCCACGTCTAACAAGGTTATCCCAAGTCAGGATACTATTATTTAGTGCTAGCCAGAAAAAAACATTTGATCTTCAGGGGAAATATGCCATGCCAAACCTTTACCCGATACAGATCACTGGGAGGATCCAACAATGAGCAAAAAATCAAGTCATAACCCTATGCCTCCATGACCATACCATCCTTCTTGTTATTAGACCAAAGAAGTTTATCCAGCACATGCTTAAGTCTTATACCACCAGAATCTAGAACAACAATGGATTCATTCCAGCAAGTAGCACATGTTCCTCCCAGCTCCAGATCCCCAGCATGTAGCCAGTAGGACCGAGCACCATTAGTAAAATTACGGGCGTCCTGAAGGGTTGTAATACCATAATCAACAAGATATTCGATCAGTTCATGAGGGAAAATGGTATGTACAGAAGAGCCAATAATGGGATTAGATCCGATATGTATATTTAAACCATTTCCTACTTGCCAACCCAAACCACTACCCATCCAGGATAGGGTATTTAAGAAACCATTCCAGAAAATCGAAGTCCCTCTCACCAATTTTTTTTTTAATCTAAGCCATAACTCCACAGTCTGATTTTTTAGATATTTTGCAGAAATCACCTTGTGCCAAATACCCGTGCCCATAAGTACTAACCAAAGACTTTTCAGACACAGAGAAATCTTGAACCACTCCTAATTTTTAATACCCCACCCCTCGAGCCCAATTGGTCTAGATAGCAGCTGCCAGTCCACCAAATGATAGTGCTTGCAAGAACTCAAGGAACCCTGTAGAAAGTCAAATAGCAGTTGTCTTAACTTTTTAAGTATAGATTTAGGGACAAGAGCGAGGGAAAACCAGTAAACCGACAAGATGGTGAGAACTGCACAAATGAGAACTAGTCTTCCACCAAGGGAAAGAAGTTTGTGAGCCCAGTGCAGGATCCTTTTTTCAAATTTCTAGATCAGCCACCACCAGTCTTTTACCAAATATCCCAGTGGCTTAATATAATATCCTAGATATTTGAAACCATTTGAGATGGGTTCCATTTTACAAGGTAAAAAGCTTTTTATACTTCTTTAAACCCCCAGCTCCAGTTCACTGAAGAGGAAACCATATTTTTCAAGGCTAATGCACATACCTAAAGCTGCATAGAAGGTATCCAATATGACATCAAAAGCCCTCCATTCATCAATAGTACCCATTCCGAACATAATTACATCATCCACAAAAAGGAGGTGGGTAAGGGTCATGTTTGCCGAGATCTGAATACCTCGAATCCTTCCCTTTTCCCTTGCATCATTTAGTAGTAAGATGAGCCCTTCAATCACCAAGATGAACAGAAGAGGGGATAATGGGCATCCCTGCTTTTTCCCCCTGGAGGCAGTGAAGAAACATGAAGGTGAGCCATTGATCAAAATGGAAAAATTGACTGATGTGAGACAACCCATAATCCAATTGACTCCACTCAGTGGAATACCAATCTGGAGCAAAATAAGATGGAGATAAGACCAGTTTACCCTGTCAAAATCTTTGACCAAGTCCAATTTTAAGACCAGGGCTTTGCTATTCTTAGTCTTCAAAGTATGAAGTGCTTCCTGAGTGATACCAATGGGCTCAATAATATGTTTGTTTTTAAGGAATCCAATCTGCTCTGGAGAGATATTCTTATCCAAAAAGGGCTTTAGCCGAAGAGTAGCAATCTTTGAAATAAGTTTATAAACCAAGTTGCAGAGCAAAATAGGCCTGAAGTCGGAAAAGGTGAGGGGCTTCTCCTTCTTAGGAATCAGAGTGATAAAGGCAGAGTTTAGTGAGGCTTTGACCCTACCCAAAATCATAGAGGATTCCACAACAGCTAATAAATCACTACCCAATAAGTCAAGAAAATGGAGAAAGAACTCAATAGGCCAGCCATCAGGGCCAGGGCTTCTATCCTTTTTAAAGGACTTCGGGACCCCCTCAATCTCCTCCAGTGAGATGTTCGAAGTAAGGGTATCAGACTCATCCACAGAAACAAAGAAAGGAAAAAGATTGATGACACAACATTAGTCTAAAAGTCATCTTTGAAGATCTCTTAGAAATGTCTAATACCCAAATCCATCAAACTTTTATCCTCATCTACCTAGTTTTCCTCTTCATCCTACAGAGCCCAAATGGATTTATGGTTCCTATGAGCCGAAGCTATGGAGTGAAAATATTTAGTATTGGCATTACCCAACTCAGCCCACTTAGACCTGCTCTTGAGTTTCCAGATCAGCATTTCATGAGCAAGAATCTTAAATTTTCTTTCTCTTAGTGCTTGGAGGGAAGCAGTATCTTCTTTGTATAGAATACATGTGGGGTGAGAGGATAGAAACCCAGTAATCTCTTCAATCACTTACATATAATCCAATTTTAATTGGAGAGTCCTATCTCGAATCCAAACTTTGACTTTCTTTTTAAGGATCCTAAGCTTATGTGCCAGACAACTCATGTCATTCTCAGAAGGATCAACAGTCACAGAACTCCAACAAACTTTAACAAAGTCATAGAAATCACTATCAGCCAGCCAGGCCCTATTGAATTTAAAAGGGTAAATACTGACTGAGGAATCCACATCCCATTCCAGACAGATAGGATAGTGATCCAACACATCCGAAGGTGTAGATCACACCCGATGGTGATGAAGGTAGGGTATAACTGAGGAGGTTGTCAAGAATCTATGTAGTTGTTTATTGATACCATTTTCCCCAGCCCGACCATTTCTCCACGTGGGTCCTACAAAGGTGGGAGCCAAGTCAACCAGATAATTGTTATCAATAAGCTTGGTGAAGAAATGTGCAAGGGGGTCTAGATGAGCATTTACCCCCCAGATTTCATCTACCCCAATTGTAAAGTTTAGGTCCCTAGCCAAAATAAGGTTAGGTAACTGCAGCAAGCCCCCTGCCTCAACTCAATTCTAGAAAGTATCGCGTTCTCTATAGGGGCCATAGCAGTTGAGGATTGAAAAGGAGACGACAGAGTTCCTGAAATGTGCTTTTACCAGTATCCCTGCTAGGGTATCAAAGGCTTTACAACGAACAGAGCATGGGTTCCACCCCATCAGCAAGACACCAGACATCCCCACAGCACTTGTGGCACAGAACTCCCATCCAGGAAAATTTTTAGAAAAATCCAGAAGAGTAGGATAATGGCTACACACAGTTTCTTGAATCATAATCATATCAGGAGACAGAGAGAGAAAGAGAGTAACAAGGGTTCTTTGTTTGGCTAAACCCCCAAAACCACGAACATTGAGGGATAAAATCCACATTAAGAACCCGACGGAGAGGGTGACATCACTCGAATTGCTCTAGAAGGGGGAACAACATGGCCTCTCGCAGCATTCTTAATCCTAACATACATAGGGATAGCAGGTGGGGATTCAGAGCAAGGCCTGGGAGCCACCAAAGGTTTCTTTTTTGGTTTCCTGACAGTAACATTTTAAAACCTAATAGAGTCTAGGGGGAAATTCGACGAGGAACTAGGAGTAGAAGCCATAAAAATAGAGAGGTACTTCATGAGAGAGGGGTCAGAGAAAGAAGGGGGCGAGAAAGGGCTGACAGGAGGGGATTGAGAGGGCGTATGGTTTCCCAGTCCAGGGATGGGGTGGAATTCTTCAGGGGAGAAGAGGGGAACATCACAGGGAGACGAAGGAGGTGGCACTGAAGCATGTGGGGAGAGGATTCCCTGCTCCACCAGGGATGGCTCCACTGTATACCCCCGAGGGGTATCCTCCGATTCACTGAGGGGAGAGGGAAGGAGTGAAGCTACAGAGAACGGTTCAACCAAAGGGATACCCAGAAAAGTCCCAGGAGGAGCAGGGATGCCCGAAGGTTTAGTCAAAGAAGCACTAGCAACCAAATTCTCAATAATCACTAGATCATTATCAGAGACTTCGCCAAATAGGGATAAAGATTGATAATACTTACCCGTCACCAAGCAAGGGCTCGTAGACTGTCAAATCGTGGGGCTAAGCAAATCCTTCATTATCGGAGAGGGGGAATCGTCTGAGTAGTCTATATGAGTAGGGCTTTATATGAGTAGTCTATATTCCTAAGTTATTGAAATTTTTTGAACCTTCTGCACGCACTACACCATTTTGTCTACCTTTCTAACTATTTGTTTTTTTCCTAGAATCAATTAGGGTGGAATCTCAATATTTATCGTAAAAAACCAAGATGGGCAGGGTTTCTGAATAATATTTTATGAATTGTTATTGGATTTAAATCTCGCATCCTTTGGAAGCCTTCCCTATCTTTGGCGAGGCACTTGCCAAATGGTGTTTGAGAAGGATTCTATTCATGTTTCTTGTAGGAGCCAGCTCATCCATACAAACTTAGGTTGGTTTACTTGTAGCTGGAGAGTTTTCCTTTGATCGCTTACCACTTTTACTCTCTTTTGGAAATGAGGGCTTCTTGTATCTAAACTGGAGAACATATTGGCAGTGTCACAAAACTCAGCTTGATGAAAACTTAGTGAGGTTAGATTAAGAGTTTGACTTGGAGTTTATCTTGATATACAAGTTGTTCCAAGTAACTAGACATGGAGTCATCACTCCCTTTAGTGCACTACCATTAAGCTGAAAATTTCTAGATCGAGGCCATTGCTTCAAGAAGCGCAAAGATGTGAGAGAAAATGACTTTCATGGAGCTACCACGCTTTTGGGAAATTTCAGACCACATCATTACCATACTTGGGCCCAAAAGTGCTCTTGATTTTTACACAAGAACCAAATGGGAGATATGTCATGGCATGAGAACAGGACATGTTGCCACAATGACTAGGGAAAAACTTTTGTTGCACACAAGGAAATCCAATGTGCATTCATGATGCCATTATTGTTATTAATACCATAATAAAAAATTTCAAATGGAGAACTTTCTCTCTTTCATTTTCTTACCACTACACACACATATATTTGTTTCTTGAGAAATAGGTTCATCTCACTTGCTTCAACATTAAGCATTCCAACTGAGGAAGCTAATACCTTGCCAGCACCTAATGGATGTTCATCCTCTTCTTCATTTTTTTTAATGTAGGGTGATATTAACTACCCACCACTGTAGTGGTTGGTAATCTGTAGAACTCGGTGAGAATGGATCTTATGACCTCCTTGGGCATTACTTTTTACTGGAAATAGTCAAACCAATTGAGATAAATACTATGCGGCTAACCTTTTGTGTGTAGAATGTGATATATATGAACACATAAATATCGTACACATGTGCATATTACACGCACATGATCTTAAAGTAGCACTATTATTTTTTTAATGTAGCGCCACTAAATCCTAGATTCCCTACTCCGAGGGTAAGTAGTGTATTAATCAAAATGGAAATCTATCCAAATTCTTTTAGAGAACATATTGTTGGTACCTTTTACGATTGTCTCACTAAATGTAATATCACCAAGTGTCTACATAACACCAACCTCTTATTTTCTTTAATCACACTAAAATCTTAGCACCTATTTTTCACAAATAATTCAAATCATCAAAATATTGATTCATACAATCAAGAATGTGTTCATCACAATATACAACCATAGACCTTGGATCCCCATTGGTTTGGCTAGAAAGTAGGTTTTCTTGGATGAATACTAAAATAATTCCGTAGTTAAATCAACCAATTTCTTGTTCCCTCCTTGATAAAACAACCCAATATTTTCCCTTAAGCCCCCACAAAAAATGTATTAATATGCCCAACTCCCAACTCTTTGTTGTTCTTCATAACTCATTTTGTCACTTAGAAAGGCCCATTATGCATTTCATAGGAGAAGTACCTCCAGGTTTTGATAACTATCACATACTTTTTGGAATTGTGACTAGAGTGATTGCTTAAACAATTTCTCATCCTTCTAGGATAATTTTTAGTTTTTAGTAAGTGGCCCTCTCTCTTTCTTTTGATTTTTAATCTCCATTTCAATGACAATTAAAACCTTTGTAATTTTTCTACTTGAGTTGTTCATAAGGAGGTTGGTTTAAAGGTAGATATTGGGTGGAAGATTAATCTTTTAAAGGTAGACATTCGGTGTAAGATATCACGGGTTAGATTCCAACCTATACCAATAATAACTCGTAAAAAAAATACTACTCTCTTTTTCACTTCATCACTGTAACAAACTTAAATAATAACAACAAACAATAATAAAATAATAAAAATAATAATAAACATCAACATATATATATATATATATATAATAAACAAATAATACTAATTAATAATGTCTTTACGAAAAGACATGACTATTAATGAAAGGGTAGTCCACCAAAATATAAATAATGGACCCTCAATTGTAATTTATAACTTATCTATCAATTTATACATCATTTTATATCTACGGATATGTGGGTTATTTCAGAATTTACGGGTTCATTCTGAGTTAATTGAGAATATCCAACTATGGATGTTACAGTGGTATGAGAGCCAATCCAAGTCTTCCTTGAATTAGGTCTTTGACCTTAGATAAAAGAAAGAGAGTTAAAAAAAAAGTAAAAAACAAAAAAACTAAAATAAGGAGGAAAAACAAAAAACAAAAAAAAGGGAAAGAAAAAAAGTTTAAAAAGAAAAGAAAAAAGGGTAAAAGTGAAACCACATGTGGTTTCTTAAAGTGGGTTTGGGTTTGAATATAAAAGTGCATAATAATAACTACCAAGAAGCAAGTGAGATTTGAACTTAGGTGGGTAAGGTAACACTTATTCCCCCCAATGACCCAATCTACTCGCATTTTACAAAACTATTGGAAAAAAAGAAGGAGATATTGATTAAATTTCATAGAAAACTCAAGAATATGGATTTTAATGTTGAAAAGAAGGAAAAATTTTCTATCACCTTACAAAGAAATGTTGCAATACTATTTAGAATTAAAGGGAAACTTGTAAGGAAGGATATCACCATTTCTATTGCACCTGCTGAAAGTAATAATTATATTAGTACTAAATTCACTAACCATTTAGTGATTCCTAAGTCAAATATAAGGGAAAAGCTAGACTTTTGGGACAGAAAACAAATTGAAATAAGTGGCTTACAACTGAATGTTGGAGATTATATGGTCACATTGAAATTCATTGTGAGTTCCTTATGGAGCTTTGACGATGACATAATTTTGGGTTTACCTTGGATAAAAACATTGAGGACTTTCATCTTAAATGCAGAAAAGAAATTTTTGACATTTTCCTATAAGCAAAAGAGAATGACATTTCAAGATATTATAATGAAGCCATATATAGAAGCTCCGACATTTGAAAAATTCAAGGACATATCAAATATGATTTCACAGGGTAGTCAGTAGTCAAAACAAAAGAAGTAGAAAGAAGTTGGAAAGACTGTCGCTAGTAAGGATGAAGAAATTACTCGTTTGAAGAATCATAGTCAAGACTTGATCGCACAGATTTAGAAATTAAAAAAGGAAAAAAGATCGCAAGAAGAAATCCAAGATGAATTCCACCAAAAGGAAGTGGATCTCCAAAATGAATTCAATAAGAATCTATTACAAAAAAATGAAGAAAATTCTCGCTTAAAAATTTTGAATCAATGGTTGACTGAACAAATAAAAAAAATAAAATCTGAGAAGTTAAAAAAATCCTCAGATTTATTATCAACCAGTAAATCGTGAGAATCACAAACAATTGAAGTTTCTACAAAGGTTCCACAAATGGCTCGAACGCCTTATCGTCACCCAAATCACATAATTCGATACAACCAACATCAAATTAAAGCAGAAAATAAATATCGTTCTTCTTATAGACAAATGAACTACAACCTTGAAAATGAACAAAAACAACATCGATAACTTTTATGGAAGCCCAAATTAAGAAGTTCTATACGAGCAGGCAATCATCAATCAATTCCAATGAAGGTTGATTTGGGATGGATCACTTCCCAAAAAATGCAACATGTTAGTTCAACAATCCGAAGATTATACCACCTAGTTTCATCAAGCATCGTAGTTCCAAGCTCACAACATCATGAAAAGTTGTTACGAGCAAGATACCAAAGTCATACAATAAACTATGCTTTGAGGACAAAGCAATTATAAGGGAGAGGCAATGTAACAAACTTAAATAATAACAACAAACAACAATAAAATAATAATAAACATCAATATATATATATATATATAATAAATAACAAATAATAATTAATAATGTCTTTACGAAAAGACATGACTATTAATGAAAGGGTATTCTGCCAAAATATAAATAATGGACCATCAATTATAATTCATAACTTATCTATCAATTTATACATCATTTTATATCTACGGATATGTGGGTTATTTCAGAATTTACGGGTCCATTCCGAGTTAATTGAGAATATCCAACTATGGATGTTACAATCACATCTACTTTTTTTTCTTCCTTTCGGCATTTTATTGCACCTTCTGGGGCAATTGCTAGTTTGAAAATTTTCTTATCAACGTTATATGATATATTTTTTGAAAAGATGACATCAATAATATTAATACAATCAATATTTATATTGATAAAATTGTAAGGGGTGGATATGTTTGTTAAGAATTTGAATCTTGGTTATTGTTAGAAAAATCACTTTGTCACTAAACCATAATTTAATGGACATTCTACATTAATAATTAGTGTATTTATTGACTATTATATCCAGTAGTCTTAAAATAAATTATTTTATCAAAATTACAAATTTTAAAGTGCCTACAATTAGCTTATTAACAAAATTATTTAACAAAAATTAGACATATTCATAGTACACCAATTTTTTTTTTCATTAATTTTGGACATTTTTTAATTTCATTAATTTTCCTTTTTTTTTAATTTTTTTTAACAAAAATGATTACTTTTTTTATATCATAAAAAAAAGGTCTTAGCTAGATAGAAATACCTTTGGTTACAAAACTTGCTCTTTAGAAACTGAGCAAAACTAGTTCAAGAAGTTCTCTCATGCTTAAAATAGAATTTTCTAATACATACAAACGATTTGTCAACTTCCAACTGATATTGTAGATTTGACTCGTGTAAATTCTAAAGTAAATACCTAATATCAAAATACATTTCATCTACATAACAAAAAAAAGGTGCAAGGTCCATCATCCTGGTTCATCAAATCAAACTGAGCTAATCATTCTTCAAAGGAGAAAGGGTGAAAGAGAGATCCTCTTCAGAACTTTTCTCATCTTCATTGGTTCTTCCAGCACTCAGATAATCAACAGTAAAGACTCGTGTGATGTTACGTGACTGAGAAATATCATACTATTGAACTTTGCCATGTAATTTAATGATGGCATGGTCCAATTTCCTGTATTTCTTCTTTGAGAAATCGTTTTCAATCTCAACATCTAACATTTGCTTAATTTGAGTTTCAAGAAATTCATGAGTGATGTGATGTAGTAACTAGTCTTTGTTCCCATATCTTTTGTCTCTTCACAAGATTCTTCAAAATTATATCACTGCATTCATCAATGCCCTTGTCTTCTCCATGGCCTTTATTTTGCATAGTTTCTTTGCTTATTTTCAAAGTATTGTCCACATAATGAAGAACCTAAAATCTTGGAAAAATAATGAAGAACCTAAAAATTATCAACTTGGTCGAGTAAGACAAAATAAAAAATTTCCTTAGAACTGATGAGCAGAGACAACTGAGGAATATATTCATGATGTTGCACCTATTGGAAAATACCAGGACCTCCAAACTGATACTCTTTCATAGAAATGACTAAAATCTTATAACACAAACAACATATGCTTTTTAAGAAGGTTACAAATTGTGACACCAGTAGAATTACAAGTTCTAAAAGGACCAAAGCTTTAAATCTGGCCTTCACTTCAATAAATTCACATCAATAAACATTCAAAATCTAAGCTGAATAAGAAAGGTCTAAACTTATACCTATACTGGTCCTTGTTGCGCTATCAATATATCAAATAATTACTTCTTTCAAACAACTACTGACTCTACCCAACACAAGCTTTATAAAAAACAAATATGGGAACAAAAAAACACTGAAGCAGCTTATACTGAACTAGATTTCGACAATCTTGTATATAACTATCATCTTTCTGCCCATATATTAGACATCCTAAAGTAGGAGTGCTTGGAGTAACAAACTCATTAATTTGACACTCAATTAATCTATCAAACAACGTTTCACCAAAGTTTATAATAAGAACAAGAGCTCAATTTCTACATTCAAAGGCACTATAAAACATATAAATTTTATCATCTTCAGCTACTGATCTTCCCTCATCAACAACCTCTGTGTAAAGTAAAAAAACATTAAGATTCTCATAATCTTGGTAAGACCCTACCTCAAAACCGCCCTAAAGAAGATGACTAACCCAGAATCCACTGATATCCTATGCATTCAACATAGTTGATAGCCAATTGCACTCTAGAGGGTTCCAGTTCAATGTGATAATTTCCACAAATGGTAAATTACCTTGTTTAATATGAATTCCATGTTGTTTAGCTCTATCCATATCTTGATATAGACCACCCATGCTAAAATTGTAAAGGAGATTGACTAATGCAAACCCATGAATTTCCTTCTCTCACAAGCGATTTTAAATTCATTTATCATAGTATTAATGAACCTTGCCTTGATACAGACCACCCCGTACTAAAATTGTAAAGGAGACTCACTAATACAAACCGTGAATTTCCTTCTCTCACAAGAGATCTTAAATTCATTTATCATAGTATTAATGAACCTTGCCTTGATATCACACATTTTCTCAATCAAATGCATATGTAGAGGAGAATTATGCCACATGTATAGCCTTATAATGCATTTATTTAAATCGAATCTGGTCCAAATCAATGCCAAACAATTGTTATAATTATGTAATTTTATCATTAGCAATATGGAGGTTTATGGGATACCATAGACCTAAATCCACTCCATTAATAAACAAAATTCGTTGGTGAAAATTACAAGCTATTTTAGCATAGAAATCGGCTTAGTATTTAAGCTTCTAAGGGCATGGTAAACCTTTATCAATTTGAACTCTGTTAATAATTACAAGATTCCCCAAATTGTTGTAGATATGGGCCCATCAATTGGAGGTTTTTTAGATTTGAGATAACGAATCATATCAAAGAATATCCAAGGATTTAAAAGTGGCTTATGTTGTTTTATAATCCTAACTTCAACTTTTATTAGAGAACCATAGATTTTGTTTGATTATTAGGTGTCTCTCCAAGACTTAAGTATAGTATTGCTTCCTTATTCTTCCGAGGTCAAAGAGTACCTTCCACCCAGCGTTCAAAATTGAACCCTTCCCACCCCTTCCAAAGGGTTCTATCCCTTCCCATAAGTGCAGAGTTAAAACTTCCCTTCAAAAAAAATTAAAATCTGAATTTTACCTTTCCAATTAAGAAGGGCATAATTCATATCAACATTTCAAAAGAAGGGCAACATTTGAAATTACCCATCCATATAAATTTCTCAAGATGTTGAAATTCCTATGCTATAAAGTTCAACTCATCATTCAAAATATTGGAAGTATGATAAATTATAGTCACTCACTCACTCATGTCATGAACTGAGTGCCTAGTTGTGTAAGATGACCAGTAATCATTGATGACTACGAGGCACTAGCCATTGAGATGTGACTCTGATTCCCGAGTCACTTGGGGCTTCAATAAAGTGTCACAATGTGTCAAAAACTACGACTATAATAAAAAAGAACAACTAATAGTCTACTACTAGGCCTGAAACGAGCTCAAAACTTTGTTCCTACTACTTATGTGAACCTCGCTGCCAATGTCCACTCATTTTTCGTCAAACTAAAATTCAGAAGGTCGGTTTGATGAGTCCTCCTCTACAAGACTTCATTTTTTGCATGAATATCATGGACTCACGACAACTATAAACAACACCCGATGTCATGCAAATACAAATAATGGCATGTAGCTAGGATCACAAACTGTGCAGAGGTCGATTGATGCATTGCTATAGAGAGGTATCATTGGGCACACGATATGGAAAAACAATGGTTATTAATAAAATAAAATAAAAACAATTGTTGGCTCAAGAATAGTCTTCAATTTGATGGGTGGCATGATCGTGATGTAATCTCCCTCCGCCCTTCCAAACATTTGTGGTTTCTCACAACATTTGTCCTCAGCGCCACCAAAATACATATAAAAATTACTTGTATTTACATCCTCTTCCCTTTAAATCCTCATCTCATAGTCATAACTAAGGATTATTATGCATGCACATCCTCACCTTATAATACGAATTGTTTCAAGGCACAGAGACAACCATAAAATATTAAATGTGTCAGGACACAAAGAGTAAGAGACAACTATAAGTAAGTCTTATGTTAAATTTACCATATAAGTCTTTAATTAACACTATCAATTGAGATTTGGATTGTTGTGATCTTCTTATCACTCCTCACTAATGTGATTGCAAGGCATTCTTTGAAGGTGAGGTCCATAATTTTAGGTCTTCTTCCTCGTTATCATGCCTTTTGGTAAGACAATAAAGAGGGTAATGGTCTCCATCAACATGGAAACGATTTCAACATAGAGGTATACACATTAATTGTTTTCATTAAATAACTTAAATTCCTTCATGTGACTGTCGATTCACTGAATCCTGTACTGGTACAAAACACAAAAAAATGTAGAGCCCCAAGCCCTCAATTACTCACACCTAGAACTTTCTCAAATCTAGCCATTAATAAACTTCTTTTGGTATTTTGGTTCAATTTAAAAGGAAGATTGTTGAGACTCGGACATGTAGTGAGTTGCAAGGGTTCAATTGAATTAGGCTTGATTCCATTGCCCCTCCATCCCATACATGTATTATTTCACGACAAGTGTTGAACAAAACAATTTAATGCCCTAACCCCAATTATGCTAGCTTTGCTAACTTGCTTGGTATGTAGGATTTTTTTTAATGTTTTCCGAGGTCTATATTATTTTTTCTTAGGTGTGCAATCTTTATCATTCTTACATCTCTCAATCTTGGATTGCACGTGGATGCTGTTAACACCCAAAAATGGTTAACTACCTCATCTACCCCACTACATGGCTCATTTGTCCATTTACCTACCATATTTCCCATTAAATCCCACTAAAAAGCCTCCAAAAGGCCTAAAATGCCTCTAAAAGGCCATCAAACCATCTAAAAAGCCTCCAAAAGGCCTAAAATGCCTCCAAAAGGCCAAAAAACCCCTTTTTCCTCCAAAAATGTCCAAAATTCCTCTAAAAATAGCAAAATCCCCAAAAGGGAAGAAAAAATATAAAATAATGAGGAAAAGGTGGAAAAACCCCTAAACAAGCTGCCCTAAACCACATGGTTTCCAAAACCATGGGCCAGCACTCCACCACTAAAAAAACTATAAATAAGTGGTGGAGACCCCTCATTTCACATCCACAGTCAAAAGCATCCTGCCTCTGCCGAAATTATTCTCGAAACCCTAGCTTACCAACAAGCTATTTTCACCATTGAGCACCTTTTTGGCCCATTTCCACCACCGGAAAAGGAAAAGAAGCAGCTTGGAGCTCGAAGCCACCGACATCCGACCAGCGCAACGGACTCCATCAACCTCCTCATTAGAGGTAACATAAATATAATCACCATTACACATTTCTTTACTGTTGTTACTTCATATCGTTTATTTACTTTTACTGCTTTAGTTTAGTTTTATTTTTGTTTACATTATTGAACTGCTACTAAGGATTCCAGATTCCTTAGTAGGTGCTCATTCGCACAAGCTAGGGTGAAAACCCTAGCTACAGTTTTGGCGACTCTGCTGTCTCTTTTTATTGTTATTTTTCTTTTCGTACTGTACTTTCAGCCGTCGTTTTTGGCCGCCGGAAACCGCGTTTTTTCCTTCCGCAGCCGCGGCCCGACCCCGCATTTCAGGCCCTAACCCGCGACCAGCCCGCCGCTGTCAGCCATTTTGTCCTGCGCCCCGACCGCGTTTTTTCCGCCCACAGTCGCGATCCGACCGCGCCTGTTCACTACACAGGCGCGCTCCGACCGCCGCTGTCAGCCCAAAACCCGCGACCTAGACCATGCCTGTTTCCTTCAAACCCGCGATCTGCGCGCGACTGTTGCCTTCCAACCCGCGGTCCGACCGCGCGAGTCAGCCCCAT